>VICG01000001.1:0-417500 GCA_008692225.1 Monilinia fructicola | reverse complement strand
ACTAGATAAACACTAGATAAACACTAGAACAGCCACCGCCCCTTGTAAGATTGATCCAGTATATCGGTAGGAAGGACACGGATGGGTGCGGACTATCTTTTTACTTATCAGGTCCACGGGTGTACCTAGTGGGGAAGATTTCTATATGATATCCATCATTGCACCACATGTTCTTGGCATCGGTGAAAAGTTTCAGCTATAAGCGACGGTGGAGTGGGAGTGGAAGTGGAAGTGGAGGTGGAAGTGGAGGTGGAAGATCCGAATACAGTACAGTAATGCAGTAGGACTCCGTAGAAGGACCCATGGGTAAGGAAGGAAGGAAGGATACGGATGGATGGGTGGATGGATGGATGTGTGGGTGGATGGATGGATGTGGGTGTGGGTGGATGAAATCATGGAAATGGATGGATCATGGAACTGACAAAAAGGTCCCTTGGTAGATTATGTAATCCATCCATGTTCTACAGAGTACTCTGTACTACCCCATGTACGGATTAGGTAAGCCACCTCAAGCACTAGATACTGTACCAGGTAGGTAAAGTACAGAGGAGCTAGGTTATGCAGGGAAAAGAGGGAAAAAAGGGAAAAAAGGGGTAAATGATGGAAAAGACGCTTAGGTTGAATGCTGAAGTGATTTTCAGGTACGAACACGAGTTGGCATTTGGTTGGATTTTCGAGAGATGGAGAATGAAAGCATATTTATTACATTGCAGACGGTTGTAGTGGCAGTGACTGTGAGTGTGACTGTGACTGTGAGTGTGACTGTAACTGTAACTGTAACTATGACTGTAACTAAAGACTTGTAGAGTGTAGACAATATAGACTGTAGTCTGTGTGCAATATCATAGATAACAGAGTATATAACTATAGACTGACTGTAGACTATCTGGGTAGGTATAGTATGACTGTCGACCATAGACAAGACACAGACGACAACAGAATCAAGCGAATACCTATCCATGGATCTATATACAAGTACCTAGATAGACATATCTAACAAGCCCGGCATGTCGACAGAATATGAGCCTAGGTATATGGAGGATTGGATTGGATTGGATTGAATGAATTACCTACTACTCTGTGCAATATCATACTACCATCTCCAGGGCTACCATCTACCATCTACCATCTACCATCGACCATCGACCATCGACCATCGACAGAGTAAATACCATACTACCATTCTCCTATACCAAAATCATATCCCGATGATCCAATCGTTCCAAGTTTCCATATTAACATTCCAATACGGAGCAATTTCCAAACACCACCTCACTCATCACTTCATCACTTCATCTTAATATCTTCACCTCTTCTCCTTGAAAAACATGATCCCACTGCCTTGTCTGGACTTTTCTCAAATCCCGGGTACACGAAAAAACATACCACCAAAACACGTGATTCAACCTTCCAAGCCAAAGATTCCAAGGCTCCATCCAATTCGCAAACCCTTTCCCTTCTCCTTCTTCCCGGTCGTCTTCTTCGTCTTCTTCTTCTAAAGTCTTTACCTAATCAACTCTAATCACTCACTCACGAATCACGAATCACGACTCACGACTCACGAGTCTCCACGGCCTGGACAACCCACCGATCTATATCCACCATATCTTACCGGGACGTTTCCCTTCCGATAACCAATTGTGGTTCGACGGACAACGAGGACGAATAATAATATCTAATCTCTTTCTCTAAATAAACCCAATCTACCTACTCCGTACATTGCTTGTATTACTTCTTCAACAAACTCCTCCTCCACCTCCTCCACCTCTTCCCTCTTCTGAAAAATATTCTGGTTACATCTTCAATAGAGATCCAATTCTTTCCTTTCCCTTTCCCCTTCCTTTGCCATTGATAGCAATGGATATCTTATCAAATTCAACCCTCTCTGCAACTCCAGAAACCTTTTTTTGGCATCTATGATGAGTTGAGCAAATACAATGTTCATCTCAACATATTTGAACGTCTCTGGGCTGTAAGTGAATACTCTTGACCCATTCGTCCATCATCATTATGAAGATATACTAATGATTCCTAACAGAGTTGGTACGCGTACATGCAAAATGATGTCCTCGCCACTGGCATCATGAGCTTTGTCATGCACGAAGTATTTTATTTCGGACGCAGTCTTCCTTGGATTATCATCGATCAAATTCCTTATTTCAACAAGTACAAGATTCAAGGGGTAAGACCACACATCAATCTACTTTCTCGCAATCAAGCAACGTCGATGTTGGCTAACAATCTCTTTCTGCAGAACAAAATACCTACTGCGGCCGAACAATGGACATGCACCAAACTCGTTCTCCTCTCTCATTTCACCGTCGAACTTCCTCAAATCTACCTCTTTCACCCCATGGCGAAATACTTTGGAATGGATACCGACGTTCCATTCCCATCGCTCTTCACCATCGCCTACCAAGTTGCCATCTTTTTCGTGCTTGAAGATGCCTGGCACTACTGGATGCACCGTGCCATGCACATCGGCTGGCTCTACAAGAAAATTCACAAGATCCACCACCAATACTCTGCACCCTTTGGTCTAGCCGCCGAATACGCTTCCCCCATCGAAGTCATGGTTCTCGGACTGGGAACGGTCGGATCTCCTATCCTCTGGGTCATGCTCACCGGAAACTTACACATCTTGACCATGTACATTTGGATCGTTTGCAGACTCTTCCAGGCGGTTGATGCGCACAGCGGATATGAATTCCCATGGTCTTTGCATCATTTCTTGCCTTTCTGGGCTGGCGCGGAACATCATGATGTTCATCATGAGAAGTTTATTGGAAATTATGCCAGTTCGTTCAGATGGTGGGATTACTGTTTGGATACCGAGAGCGGACCTGAAGCGGCCAAGAAGAGAAGAGAGAGGAAGTTGGAGAAAGAGGCCAAGAAGGCTCAGTAGAGTCGGCGTTCCTAGGCCCTGTTTCAAGACTGGCGATGCAGGTCGAGGTTGTACAAATATGGGGACGTCACATCTTTCTCTCGTTTTGAACTTGGGCAAAATCAAATGTTGCATGGGATGGTGAAGGTATGAAGGAATGCACGGATGGATGGATGGATGGATGACGATGAAAAACGAGAGATGAGAGGTTACAAAACATTATATTATGGTAATAAGGGGAGAGTGATGGGGCCTTGAGCAATATTGCCGAAACTCAATCATCACCCAAAGATATGCATGCACAAAGACTGGCGTTGTTGGGCATTGAGTTCTTCTTTTTATAGATTAGTCATTATACCTATAATTAATACGTCTTTTTTGTTTGACACTATGGATTCCGCAGATGAAGCCCACTGAGATAGAGATCCATGGATCTTTATCCCAATTTATATACCGTGTTGGAACTTGGAAGTACTTGGTGTTGTTTTTTGAGGGGTCTATGCCGGGATGAAAACCAACTGAAAACGGAATTTACTTTTTTTGAAAAAAAAATTATTGTAAATTAATGAATCTACTTACTTGGTGTTGTTTTGGGTCTATGCCAGGGTAAAAATTAACCGAAAACGGGATTTTTTAAAAAAAAATTATTATAAATTAATAAATCAATAAAAAAATTATAAATAATGCTTTATCGTATTATTAAATTTTTAAAAAATAAAGGATTAGTATATTTAAATTCTTAAAAATGAAAGTTTTTTTTAAATATTAAAAAGAATTTAAAAAAGTATATTATCTTATTTTATTTAATAATATTTATATCTCAACCTTTAATAAATTAGATTTAACTATTAATTATATAAAAACTAAAAAATTATATCAAATAAAATATTAAATCTTATATAATATACTAATTTTCATCTAGTTTTATTTATTTCTCATTATAAGATTTGTAAAAGCTTTTTTTTAAAATAAAGAAAAAAAAAGAATAAGTTTTTATTATATATAATAATAAAAGCATTATTAAAACGGGTTTTAAGAGAGGCATACGTAAAGATACAATTTATAATTATTTCGTAAACCCTTTATATCATTTTATATTATTGATAAATAGTATAGATTTAGTATTTTTATATTTGCTATTAAAGTTTTAGATTATAGAAATTAATTTTAAATGAATAGTAGTATTACGAAATATATAAATATTTAAATATTCGAAAGATATAGAAAAGATAGAGATTTATAATAATATTAAATAATTAATAGATCTTATAGCTAGATCTATAAAATTATATTATATAATAAAATAAACGCTAAATTCTATAGTATTAATTTTAAAAGCTTAATATCTTTATTGATCTTTAAGATATATATTAATATAGTTAAAAATTTACGAAACTTTATAAGTTTTGAAAAAGTAAATTCGTTTATTTTAATTATATAAGTATAATTTTTTATTAAAATCTTAAGATTTTTATATTTTATATTAATATATATATTAATAGAATAAATATCATTAAACTTTTAATATATCAAAATAAACTTTTAAGTTTATATTATTTTTCTATAATTTTAGTTCTTAAGATTTATACATCGTTAAAATTTAAATTGATATATTAATAATTTTTAAAAAATTTTAAGATTACTAACTTTATAGTATTAGTATTCAATCAAAAATAATTTTTACAATATAAAAACTTTATAGAAAGATGTTAAAATATTAAATCTAATATATATATATATATATATAATATATAATTATATAAAATTATATTAAAGTTTCGTTAAATAATTATAAGTTTTATATTCGCTTATGTCTTCTTTTAAAACGCGCTCGAGTATATTATTTGTAAATTTAAATAAAAACTATTAATATAATAAATAAATAAATAAATAAATAAGTAAGTATATAAGTATATAAGTAAGTAAGTATATAAGTAAATAAGTATATAAGTAAGTAAATAAGTAAATAAATAATTAAATCAACGTAACTTTCTTTCTGTTATTTTAAGTATTAGAGATGTAATATTACGTTATATAAGTCAATGGGTCACATGGGTCACATCATATTACATTGTATCACATCACATCACATCACATTGCATCGCATCGTCTCACATTACATTGTATCGCAAGGAGATTCGAGGTTGGGTGTTTATTTTGTTTGTTTATCTGTTTATTTATTTATTTATTTATTTATTTATTTATTTGTCTGCTTGTTTGTTTAGACATGAATGGAAGTGAAAGTGAAAGTGAAGTAAAGGTGAAAATGAAAGTAAAGTGAAGAGAAAGTGAAATTCATTGAATCGAAGCATTAAGATAAGAGGATCTCAAGATGAGCTGATCTGAGCTGAGATGAGCTGAGGTAAAAGGTAGCTAGCTAAGTATCGCTATCGCCATGGCTAAAACGAGTGTGCTGGATGGTCATCTGGGGATTTTTGTAGATAGAGAGATGGACAGGCGGATTGGTAGGTAGGTAGGTAGATAGATGGATAGATAGATAGGCAGACGAGGAAGGAGAGCGTCCGCGGCCGAGATTTGCAGGTTCGTTCGTTGCGCGCGCGGGGATGTGCTTCTGCGTCCTGGAGATGGCGCGAGAGGTCTCGAGATCTCGAGATCAGACGGCGATGGGTGCAGAGGTGTGTTTGCGCATCGAGGTGGCCCAGCGATTTTTCTTGAGGGGCGCGGGGGCCGGGGCGACCAGGACGGATGCGGGGCGCGGGAGGTGGACTTGTGGTGCGGTCATGAGGGGGGCTTCGCCTAGTTTGCGGGTGGTGCTTGTGTGGAGGCGGGAGAAGATGTCGTGGTCTTCGAAGACGACGGGCTCGGGCCGGAAGGAATGTTTGGGTCGGAGTCTCTGGGGGACGCTGGAGGCCGTGACGATCTCGAGCCCGTCGGCGAATGATGATGCGGATGAGCATGTTTTGGTGCTGCTTCGGGAGCTGGCGATGGGAGATGTGGCTTGAAACGAGTCAGTATCGTGGAGAGGGGCTTTTGGAGCGGAGAGTGGGCATTACCTTCACTTTGCACATGACTCGACAATGGACTTCTACCAATGGCAGAATCGATTCCGTGATTGGGACGAGTCGTGTAGGATTTGGTTCTGGGGGTTTGTGGTCGTGATTGAAGCTTCTCCGTCAAATATGAGACATCGCCCACGCGGTCATTCCATGTGGGATTGGAGCTATCGTAACTAACGGTGCGTGGGAGGGATGGGATGCCAAAAGTCGAATCGTTTGGTTTGTTCATGGATGATACATTGGAAAGAGTGCTATGAGTACGACTGATGGTCATCTGACCTCTTCTCTTGTGATGCTCTCTGATCTTTGATCGATCTTCGTTTTTCCACGAGGAAGGGGCACCGGAAAGGGCATCGACAGCAGCGTGAGTTGGAACGTGTTTGTATGGAATCTTTGCGACAGCCTCCTCTGCTTGCTTCTGTTGCTGTTCTTCGGCCGTGGCCTTTTCCTTATGTTGTTGAGCAGCCTTCTTGGAGCTCTTGATCTTTGAGAAGATAGACATGGTTGGTTTGAAGTTGGATTTTTGTGTTGGAGAAGATTGTAAGTATTGATTTTAAGTAAAATGATTGTGATGAAATGAAGTTATTGTAAAGTGATTGTATTGGTTGTGTTGATTGTAAAATGGTGATTTGAAAGTAATGGTCAAGTGGTCTTTGTCAATTGGTTGTAAAGTGATTGTAAAGTGGTTGTATAATGATAGTAAAATGATTGAAATAATATAAATGACTGTGAGTGATACAACGAAAGTAAAGAGAGAGTAGAGTCAAAAGAACGAAAGTAAAAGAAAACCGATGATGATGATGATGATGCTTCAAAAACAAAAACCCCCAAACGGTTTGCCAGACCCTTTAATATATATTTGCCAACCGCACCGCACTGACTCGGCCGATATTCGATCTCTGTTGGATTTGCGTGAATGATGATCTCAACGGCCACCGATATCAAAACTCGGCGAGCTAATGGTGGTGATGGCTTGGCGTGGATATCCAAAATCGATTCGGAGAGACTAGAATGTCGACGGTGTGCGCTTGTTCCTCGCGTTTGTAGCGTCGTATTAAGGTTTCGCTACTTCCGGACAAGGAGACGAAAAGGGCGGCGTATTGGTAGAATCGAATGTAGAGGGATCTTTGGCGTGGGATTTAGTTATTAGGACACCAGGAGTACGCGTGGGAAGGGTCCGAAAACGTGTTTTGGACCTTCTAGTCGCCTTCTAGTTCAGGAACGGATCAGGAACGGATCAGGATCAAAATTTTGGTTGTTTCGAATGATTTAGGTCCAAAAATGGGTTTCCTTCTTCTGTGGTTGTTTCTTTTCGGTGATAATAAAATCGGATATACCTATTGACTTATTTTTGGAAAGGGGTAATGCGTATCATTCGCTTGAAAAGGAGAAAGGATCTCTTGGTAGTGAGTCGTGCGTGACTTCTTAGGAGAAGGTGAAATTAGGGAAGATGATCGATAGTACTTTTGAATCCAAATCTTATGTGAATTATGAAGTGTGACAAGGAAACAATTCCAGCTAGTGGAAGATGACGATAATGTTGTTCTGTAGATATACCGACAGACTTTTGAGAATGGTTGAGTAACTGGACCAAGCACGTAGCGTACTGCTTGCTGTATTCGTTGTGACTGTATTACAATATAATGTAATGTGATACAAGATCAAGTGTTGATTAAAGAGTCCAAATTATCAGATGGATTGGAATACAGCTGAACTTTATATAGATGAACGATATGCAGACATCTTGTTCAGGGAGGGGATAAACTTGATCTTATTTGAATCCACAGGTGGTTTGACCTTTGTGAGAAACACCGCCATCGAATGGGTATACACTCTCGTACTCCTTTTTGCATCCTTTTCCTCGTACCTAGGCATACTGCCTGCATCATGCTTACCCGGGAGCACCTGTACCATCCCAAAACCTATTAATTACCCGCTTAGGCAGATGTTATTCTCAAAGTCCCCAAGGATGCATGTCAACTCTATCGCAAAGGCCGCATTGGTTTCTGGTCTCCTGTTTCTTCTTCTCGAGTACTAAGATCCTCAAGCCCCATCATCATCATCCCTTGAACCTAGCAACGGATGAACGGCTTCTTGTATTGCTATATTTGCCTGCATCCTGCTCGTGCATCAAAACTGTACCGGTACGCGATTTTCAGGATGCTAAAGTATAAGATGTTGTATGTGCGATAGCGCAATATCGCCGCTGATCAAGACTCTCTGAATCTCTGATGGAAAACGATAGAACATTGTCCTTAGTGCCTTTGTTGCCTTGTATCATTCTAGTAATAATCTTTTTGTTGGTTGGACGTCTTGAGTTCCATCTGCCTAGTCCTCAACCATTCGATGAATCAAACGGCCAATAAAAGCTTTGTTGAGGTTATTATCCAGCTTTGCTTTACAAGCCTTCTCTGCCTACTTCACCCGTGCATACCAAACTCTTCCGACATGACTCGAATTGATGGAATTTGTGACTCAGCAAGTAGAATCAAGAGCTGAAATGACCACATCTAAACCTTCAGATTTTTATCTGAGTACTTGGTGTAATCACCCTTAGTAATTCCGACACATGTCGGAGTATACTAGGTAGATGGATAAGGAGCGTCACCTCTGCTTTTGGTAGCACTTACCACCTGTACCACCAAGAATATGCGTGAATCCGAGTATTGATGGCGGTCACTAGGGGACCATGGTTCTTAGCACTACCTGGCCACGCAATGTACCGGGAGCAAAGTTAGTATGAACTACAAGCGGTCGGACCAAAGCCTAGGTGCTAGTAGATTTGAAGAGGTTCCGATGAACTAGGACGATTTTACTTGGCTGAAACAGTCCCCTAAAGTTGGGATCAAAAAGTGTGATGGCCATGTGGAAATGGATTTGTAAGTTAAGAGTCGATATGGTGTCATTGTTTTGGTATTCGAGTACAGCGTAGGGCTCGAATATAGCTAGTGGTTTTGTATGAGCCGCGCATCTCCGGAGGACAAACGAGCGATAGAAACTCTCGTTTCTCAAATTGTGCTGGAAGGCCATCTATTACAGTAGTCGATTGGAGATTGATTAGCCACATGTAGAGTATTTGAAGACGTTGGTGAGGCTGAAGAGCTGGCCTCTTCTCATCTCATCGTCCATCTGCTTCATCAATTGACCGGGAATACAGCATATATTGAGTAACAGGTAGAGCATATTGAACTAGATTTCAAGCTACGAATGCTTCTGTTGATCGGCGAATATCAAGGCTGTTGTTATGAATGGGGACGTTGATGCTGCACTGACGCCATCCCATCCCATTCAATTTTTCGTTAATACTGTATGTATCCCCATGAAACGCCCCCATTATAATGATCTGCATTTGCATCTCGTACTGTAAGCCTGTCTGTCGCCTCCCGCAATATGCATATCATAGCCATGGGTTTTAATGGCTGAGACACTGACAGCAGATGACACCGTACGCATAAACATACCAAGAGGATAGATATATGGCTGAGCCTGGCCCGTTTGTTTACCTCTGTCTGTTCTTGTTTTTCACATCGGGAATTATTAGACCTCGGATAGTCCGATTATCTGAATTATTTGAATTTTGTTTAGATCCCGATTCAGTTTACCGAACTGCATTGCGATCAGATAGAGGTGGAAGGGTGGCTTCTAAATTCCATCCATCCTTTCACGGCTTTCTTCAACTACCTAAGGGTACCTAGGTAAGGTTAACTAACCCCTTTTTCGATCGCCAAAATTGATTTCAGTTGACCTTACATTGAGGATTCCACAACTACATACCGCAGTATCTTTAAATCTTGCGGTCTTCTCATCAAGGGACTGTCACCGAAATATTAACTAGGAGAAAAGGCATACTTCTCGTTTTCCTTGGAAATTAACTTGAGCGGACTTTAGGAGACATTTGCAACATTTCGTTGGCTAGTTCTAGAGTGATGGTGGTGTACTCAATTGTTGGGAAATTCCATCCTTTACACGCTCTATTCCCCAAGATAATAAAATGGTGCAAGATTTTTGATCCTTGAACAAACCATTGCCCTTGACTGGAAATCTTTCCTTTGATGATTTTCTGAACGCTTCAATTCGAGTTTTCCTTCGTCGCTTCCCTATCATTTGGTGCTTGTACGGGAGAGAAAATCTAGAACACTCTTTTGCTTATAAAATCACTCTTTTGCTTATAAAATATCTAAGTAACCGGTAACCATCGATTCCTGTCTTCCATCCAGAAAGATTTGCTGTGTTCAGAACGGAGTATGAACGGAGTATGAACGGATGCTGAGGAACACGAAAGGCGGGACGGTGGAAATGACAGGGTATTGAAAAGTTAAAGTGATTGCAAAGATCATGAAATGTTCGGTGCATATCCGTACTGTACTGCACCGTATATTCAACTCCCAACCACATTGAGGCCTCAATCTTCAGAAGAAGTTTTGGCAGGAGAGTACAGATTGAGTACAGAGTACTGCATCTATCTGGCTGTATATCTAGAAACCTGATTAGACATACAGTACAATGATATGTTCTTCTAAGCTCACGCCTTGAGGAAGTTTGCGGAATCTAATAATATTTTTAGTAGTGTGTACCTGTAGATGTTCTGATCAACCCCTAATCATTGACTGAGGAGCCCAAAGTAAGTAACAAACCCCCTCTTAGCAGCCGGATGGATCAACGAAATATACAAATGAGAATTGAATAGTATCAACAAGCTCAATTAGATTTTCTCCTCGATACAATTCCAACCCTCACCAGCCCTGAACATTTCTCCGATATGTCATCGACCCCTAAAAAGTTCGACAGCCCTGCCCCCACTACAATGCCCTGCGCAGTGCGTACCCGTTCGATCAATCCTGGTCAGACAAGGGATAGAAGTGTTGAGGATTCGCAAATCCAGCTGGATATCGAGATTCCCCATGTCTCAAGAAGCGCGCAAAGCTAATGCCGGTTCAAAGGGTCCGAAAATGAAGGCATTCATTCTCGATACAGTACTGTAGAGTGAATCGGGTAGTCGAGTACGTACTGAGGTAGTAGGTAGGCAGGTATCACTTTGGCTACCTGGGTATGTAAAGAGTATGTTTGTAGCTGGGGATAAACAAGATTAGAATTCACCCAAGGGAATGAATTAGTTAATTTGATATATATACTCTGTGTATATATCAGAATGTATATATCAGAATGTATATATCAGAGTGTATATATTATCTCGCTTCAACCACCACTAGGCACTTTATTCACTTTACTCATTTTGTTTATTTTATTTATCTTGGTTGTCATACCTACCTAGTATTCATCTTATATTCATCTTATTCATCTTCATCTTATCCATCTTATCCATCTGATCCATCTGATTCATCTTATTCCAAGGTTCACTTAATTCAGCTCATTCACTTTACTCACGATACCTACTACACTCTACCTACACACCTACCAGCCAACATACGGAGTACATACCTACAGAGTAGAATCCAACAACAATTGATCCATACTACTGTAAAATAATAATAACTACAGAACTCCGTACTACACGGGAAAAACCGCTTGGACAATTGTTTATCATCTCTAACTTTGAAACACAACACCAGCACAGAACATCGGGTAAGATTATGATTGGAGCTATCCAGATAAATATTGGAGCCTCAGACTTCCAAGTTAGCTGGGAGTTGATTGGACACGTGATCATGGATCCAAAAGGGCCGTAGATCCAGTTGATCCTTTCGAAGGAATGAATGGAAGGGATGGGATGGATGGGAGGGAGGGATGGATGGATGGATGGATGATTGATTGATTGAGACTGATAAGATAGATCAATTGGAATGTAAATTAATTGTAACATATCCCATCTGTACGGGGTCCAATTGATGCAATTGATATATGTATATTGGTCCATATATATTTGTACATATATCCATCCATACATACATCCATTCATAAACGAAGAATCATCACCACCATTGTTGTTGTCGTCGCTCTTGCTCTTGCTCTTGCTCTTGCTCTTGTTATCAATCACCGTTCATCACCTTCATCGCCAATTCTCCAAATTCTATATTTATCATCATATCAGATTGTGTTGAGCTCGATAGATCACACCTTGGAACCTGTTTGCCTCGCCTTCCTGACCTTGCCTGGCATTCGTTTTAGGCGAGAGTTTGACTGTAAGGCGTCTAAAAGTAATAATCACTGTACTTTACTCTAACCTTATGAACGAGTTCCACTCACAATATTTCATCATCCCGAACCTGCACGCACGCCAGCAACGCAACTAGATAGTTGGATTAATCCACACAAACCATCCGAAACCATCGCAATTCAATCTGATCAACCATTAGAGGGATTGTCCACAATCGCTTACTATACTCATTTCTTATCTCATCACGACGATTCATTCTGACACCTTCACCAACTCCCATTTACGCGCGACCCGAGGCGCAAACAACAATCCACTGTGGCGTCCGTTCTCACTCAAACGCAGTCGCAACTGTCCCTTCAACAACACTTGGATATCTCATCGGAGGTATTAGAATACGTGCAAGAGGAACTGGAGGGGGAACCACAACCTTCGATGATGGCGCAGGCGGGAGGGCCTAATCAAAATCCGCCAAATGACAAGAGAAGAGTCAAGGTCTATGAGTTGCGCGATGGCGACTGGTTTGATAGAGGTACCGGCTTCTGCAGAGCTGATTTCATGGTCGTATGTTTATTTCTTATGCCTCCCTCCACCTCGACACAGACTATCGTTCCACGCGCGCCCGTCGTTCTTATCCTCATCCTTCCTTTACATCCTTTTCAGAACTTGTTACCTAATCACCTGGCATATATATAGGAAAATGGATCCGAAAAATCAGACCCTAGAGTGATGGTGCAATCAGAAGATCAACCAGACCGCATACTTCTCGAGACCAAGATAGTCAAGGGAGATGAATTTCAGAAACAACAAGGTACATGGGATCAGCGCATAATGTCCACAATCTATACTGATAAATACAACTCAGAAACCCTTATAGTCTGGACAGAACCTGATAATGGAGTGGACATGGCCCTCAGCTTTCAAGAAGCAGAGGGTTGTACAGCTGTATGGTAAGTGGTGGCACCACGCGATTAACGCGTCGATATTCCATGGCGCATCAGACTGATGGCTGTTACAGGAGATTTGTGAACAATATACAGACGACCTTGGGTGGACCTGGAGGGATCGGTATAGAGGGTAAGTTCAACAATCTTCTGAGCCTCTTCGATGGTGACATTAGGTCCTTCCAATGATGCTTATAATTTCCTACAGAAGATAGTATATCGGACGACCTAGTTCCAGAGCCAATGATTCCATCATCGCTCCCCAATCCTTCACTTGGTAATTTGGCAGAAGTCGACGCGCAGATGAGAGTATTGAGCAGTACAACTGTTGGACGTGAAGCACTTACGAAATTGGTTATCAACGAAAATTATATCAGAAGATTGATACCACTGGTGGAAATGGCCGAGGACATGGAGGATCTGTCAAGTTTACATCGACTTTGCATGATCATGAAGTCGGTGATATTGTTGAATGACAACTCGATCATTGAGCATATCGTAACAGATGAGGTAGTTCTTGGTGTTGTTGGAGCTTTGGAGTACGACCCGGATTTTCCAAGTCACAAGGCCAATCATCGACACTGGCTAGGTAAAGAGGGTAGATTTAAGGAAGTAGTGCGAATAGCCGAAGATAATGTGCTGAAGAAGATACATCATACCCATCGACTACAATATCTGAAAGATGTTGTACTTGCCCGAATCTTGGATGACCCCACCTTTTCGGTTCTCAATGGCCTCATCTTCTTCAATCAAGTCGAAATCATTCAGCATCTGCAGACCAATACAGCATTTCTCAAGGAACTTTTTGGAATTTTCCAAAGACCGGACGAAGACCAGGAAAGAAAGAAGGAGGCTGTTCTGTTTATACAACAGTGCTGTGCTGTTGCCAAGAATTTACAGCAACCAGCACGACAAACACTCTACAACAACTTCTTGGGTTATGGTCTTTTGTCGGTGATCAACTTTGCACTTCGACATAATGATGTTGCAGTCAGAGTCGGTGCCACGGACGTATTGGTTTCCATGATTGATCACGATCCTCAAATGATTCGTCAAACCATATTTCGACAATTGAACGAGAAGCAAACTCTCTTGACCGATTCCCTTATCGATCTTCTTCTTGTAGAAGCAGACTTGGGGGTAAAGGCTCAGATAGCAGATGCAATTAAGGTTCTTTTGGACCCAGGTAGCCATCCTGGACCGATGGAAGGACTTGCCAAAGCCAACGGTGAGTTTGGAGGAGCCAGACTTAGACCTCAAGCGGATCCCCAGCATGAACTTTTCCTCAATCACTTTTATGAGGAATCGGCAAAGAAGTTATTCAAACCTTTGGTGGATTTGAAAGGGCAAGAGGATATGAACTTTACTGTTCATCAAGTATCTTTGTTCATCTACTTGATAGAAATCCTTTGCTTTTTCATCCGACAGCATATGCACCGTAGTAAATATTTTGTATTATCAGAAGGACTTGCTCAACGCATCTCTCAGCTTCTGGGAAGCCCAGAGAAGTACTTGAAATTAAGTAAGTTCTTGCGTTCTTAGGAGCCACAAGTTTTACTGACAACTTTTAGCGGCGTTGAAGTTCTTTCGAAATTTGGTTGGTTTACAAGATGAGTTTTACAACCAGCAGATGATGCAAGATCATCTCTTTGAGCCAGTTCTAGATCTTGTGATTGAAACAATGCCCAGAGATAATCTTCTGAATTCGGCATGTTTAGAGTTCTTTGAATTTATCAAAAATCAAGGTTCTAGCCAGAGGGTTTTGATCACTCACCTGGTCGAAAACTACCGACACAAATTTGAAACCATTACCTATGTCGACACTTTTAGTAATTTCATCCAGAGGTATGATAACAGCCAGGGATTTGCCTCAAGTATGGAAACCTCCTTTCTAGACACTGAAGATGAAGAGGCAAAAAGGCCTGAGACAGGTAGAGGCAGCAGATGGGGCTCAGGTATTAAGGATTTGGATGCTGATGAAGAAGCATATTTCAACACCTCAGATGACGAGGAGGAAAAGTCTCAAAATGATCAGAACTTGACAAATGGAGAGTCACCCAATTCGAAACCTTTGGTTGACTATCCATCAGATGAAGAAGACGAAAATTCTGAAAACGACATTCCTACCAATACCCCTACTGACACTCCTCCTGATATAAACTCTACTACTCCAAATTTAAGCCCTTCGCCAAGACCTTTAGCCTCCAAAGATTCCAGCGGGGACGAAATGGTCATGACTCCTACCTCCTCCACGCCTACTCCACCAGAGAGATTATCGGAAAAGCGTAGGAGAGAAGAGGATGAGGAAGATGAACTCGGCAAACTTTCCAATCACAAACGAAGAAGCTCAACGAGTTCTACACCATCTAATAGCAGTGCCATTAGGAGGAAGCAAAGCTTCAACAAAACTCGAGATGGCAGTAATGGACCTAAGAAGATTGCTATCAGTCTATCTTCGGCCATTAAAACTGGTGGTGATAGCCCAGGCGGCAGCTCGAGTTGAAATGTTATCACTTTGACTCGCGAATCTTTTTAATGGAAGATTGGGATATCTTCAGGGAAATGGCGCTTTTTGATTGCACGAAATGGAGTTTGGGCGAAGGGGAGGGAAAGGATGGTAGTGATTGCTTTGGCTTTGGTACCAGTACTTCACTCTTGCCTGCATCATGAGCTGTTTCCTTGGCTTGGCTTGTTGACTTGGGTTTTGATCGGGAGGGAAGGGAAACTTTGCGAATACCTGATTGCCAGTACTTGTACAGTAGAATAGGGACACAGATTTCTGGGGTTTTCATATGGGTGGGGATTGATGCATGGATTGGGAGGGTGGAGGAAATGAATGACTGGGGAGGGAAGGGGGTGATGGAAAGAAGATGAGAACAGATGAGTCGAGATGAGTCGAGATGAGTTAAGATGATTAATACCATCTTTTGTCGAAGAGACATTCAAACAGCCGAACATATTGAGAGATTCATGATTCTTGTTGATCTTAATTGACTTTGCTGTGATATATTGTGCTTTTAAATTTCTGTTTCTTGAAATGCAACTCTATGAATACTTTTAACCCTCATCCCTCATCCCTCATCCCTCATCTCAAATTCCAGATGTTACGTAAACAAGGCTACCACTTCCATACCTCCCTACTCCGTACGCCTATTTACCTACCTAGGCACCTCGCACGCCTCCGGGCTACTTGTCGTAGCTGGAGTACCCAAAACTTGGGGAGGCCGATATTAAACGTCCCCACATCACGTAAGGCTGCGCAGCACCAGCCAGCTCCACCAGCCACAACAGCTGCGTCAGCCAATCGGACAGGGATACGCCAGTCCCCTGCGCTTGGGACACTGCAGCCGTAGCAATGCCGGAGTACGAGCGAGGCCACGCTTTCCTTCAACCGTGTTCTCTTGGGGAACCTTGGAAGGTTTCGAAAAACACAAGGGCATTACTAGGTCGGTACCGTACCTGGGTCGCTCGCTCGCTCGCTCGCTCGCTAGCTGGTTGGTTGGGGCTGGCGGTACGAGGCAAGGCAAGGCAAGGCCAGATATCCTCGACGCTCGACGACGCTTTTCCGTTTGCTTTTATTCGGATTCGATTTGAAAGGAGAGGAGAGGATTGGATTGGATTGCATTGGATTGGAAAGGATTAGATTGGATTTCTGCTTCTTCCTCACTCATTACGCCGCGTCCTCCTCGGTTCGGACTTTGTACGCTGGACTTTTGGGGTACTTCTATACATCTGTACCCGTGGCCAGACGTACATTTATTCTTTTTCTTCTTTGTGTTGTTGGAACGGTGGTTGGGTTGCTTTGAAGATTGTTGGATTGGGTGTTTGCATGTTTGGATGCTGGGGGGGTTCTGAAATTGGTGATTGGAATTGGTGATTGGAATTGGTGATTGAAGTGTGCGATTGTAATTTCGATACGATACGATACGCTACGGCACCGTACGCCACGATACTGCACGATACGATTGCGATTGTGGTCATCCGATCATAGTGAGGTGCGAAGCAGCTGCCATTGACTCACATTCACATTCACATTCACATTCACAGAATTAATTGTCGGTGGTGCTTGGATGATACGGAGGAACTGAATTGGAGTGAAGGGTTCCTGTCGTAGGAAATCGCGAAGAATACCTACCTACCTTATTGAAGGAAATTTGATCGCGCACTATCGTATCATTGATCATATCTGCGGGCTCCGGCACGATTCGAGGGATTGATGCAAGGGAGAGACGTAAGGCTGTCGTAAGTTTACAATTGAGACTTTGTGGTCACATCTTCGATATGGCGGCGTTACTGCAGCTTCCATTGAGTATATTGGAGGGGATATGGGAGACTTTGAGGAGTACGCCGGGGCATATATTGTTGTTGGTTTTGGTTGCTTTAGTGGGTGTAGGATTGAGTTGTGTGAGTTTCTTTCCTATTTTGGGGGGCATTGTGCTCTGGAGGGGTATCGATTTGGCAATGGAATCTCATAACATCGACACGTTTACTAATGGTCTACATATCTAGATATACGCTCTTCTACTACTCGTCGCCCCAGTTCCCAGACTGCCCTACGTTTCGGAAAAATCATACACAACAACCACCCCCTCCGGCACTACAGAAACCAAACCTCTCACTTGTTGGTATGACAACTGGGTCGCCCACCGCGAAGCCTCCGTCTCCAAAATAAGCGCTTCTAAAGAAAATAATATCAGTACTGGTGCAATCCAACCTGCTGAAATCGAAATGAGTCTTGTAGTTCCAGCGTACAATGAAGAAGAACGCCTAACTGGCATGCTGGAAGAAGCTGTCTCCGTTCTAGACAATACTTACGGCCGCATCTCCAAAGGAAAAGGAACCGGAACTGGTTATGAAATTCTACTCGTAAATGATGGTAGCAAGGACAAAACAGTACAGATCGCATTAGATTTCTCGAGGAAAAATAATTTGCATGACGTTTTGAGGATAGTGACACTAGAAGAGAATCGAGGAAAGGGAGGAGCAGTTACACATGGGATGAGGCATGTGAGAGGGGAATACGCAGTTTTCGCTGATGCAGATGGCGCGAGTCGATTTACTGATTTGGGGAAACTTGTCGAGGGTGCAAAATCGGTGGTGGATTCCGAAGGGAGGGGTGTTGCGGTTGGGAGTAGAGCCTGGTTGGTTGGTAGTGAGGCCGTTGTTAAGGTATGTTTCCCAATCTTCATTTCACTTGTGACCCCAAATCACATGCCTATGAAAACAAACTAATACGTACAGCGCTCCGCTCTCCGTAACGCCTTGATGCATTCATTCCATCTCCTCCTCCGTCTTCTAACTCCACCCGCCACATCCCGTATTCGCGACACGCAATGCGGCTTCAAACTTTTTACACGCGCCGCCCTCCCTCATATTATTCCGTATATGCATGCTGAGGGTTGGATCTTCGATGTTGAAATGCTTATGTTGGCTGAAAGTGCGCCGTCTGTAGATGCAGGTGGTAAAGGCATCAGAGTATCGGAACAAGCAATTGGTTGGCATGAGGTTGGAGGTAGTAAGTTGAACGTCATGTGGGATAGTTTAGGCATGGCGTGGGGATTGGCCGTCCTGAGAGGGGGGTGGGGAATGGGAGTTTGGAGAAGAAGGTGAGGGCCTTCTCCTCGAGCTTTAGCTCTATTTGATCATGGGACTTGGGAATTGAGCATTGCAGATTGGTGCACATGTATAGAGAAAAGAGGAAGAGGTGCGAATTTGTTATTTAGCTACATAGATCTGGCGTTTTGTAGACTGGACATACATATATATATACATACATATACATATATGCATGCATATGAACACTAGGTATATATCTCCGAGTCTTTGCATGGCGCGTAGTTTAAAATACAATGGGCATCACAATATACTGGCTATAGGAATCGTCGTCATTTTTTGTTTACATACATCGTTATCATGGGCCATTTGCACACATCGATGTCGATAGATTGAGAAGAGCCACAAAGGATGGGGAACGAAACGCAAAGTATTTTCTGAGATTTATCTTTCATCGTCTTGTCTTGTTTTCTGTCGAGGGAGGTGCGACGCGAGAGCTGATTCAAGGCCTCTCTCTCAGTTTCCAAAGTCCCCATTGATCGTCACAAAGTCGTGCGTGATATCACACGTCCAATAGACGGCCTCTTCGCCCCGCTCGCGGCCCGCCCCATCCCCATCCCCATCCTCATCCCTCAAGTCGACGACGACCTCGACGTCCTCCCGCGCCATAAACGCCCTGACGCGCGCCGCGTCGACGGGCACCAGGCGCCCGCGCTCCACGAGCCGGACCTCCCCGGCCCCGCCGTCCACAAACGCCACCGACGTCGCCGCCGGGCGCACGAGGCCGCGGCCCTCGTGCTCCGTGCCCAGCACCGCGTACCCCAGCGCGGCGAGCACCCCGATCGGGTTCGCGTCCCGGCCGTACACGCCCGTCTTGAAGAGCACGGAGCGCGCGATGGCCGCGGCGATCTGCTGGCCCGCGGCGTGGCTCGGCGCGCCCCGGATGCGCACCGTGATGAACTTGGAGGCGCCCTCGCCGTCGCGCACCACGAGCTTGGCGAGCTCGGCCATGAACTCGATGAGGATCTTTTGGAAGGCGAGGAAGTCTGCGGAGGGGGGTGCGGCCGTCGCGTCAAAGGTGATGGCGGGGGCGGAGGGCGGGGCGGCGGCCCCGTTCGCGAAGAGGGCGACCATGTCGTTGGTGCTGGTGTCGCCTTCGATGGAGATGCAGTTGTAGGATTTGGAGGCGGCGGTGCGCAGGAGCTGTTGGAGGGCGGGGGCCTGGATGGGGGCGTCGGTGCAGAGGATGCCGAGCGTCGTCGCCATGTTGGGGTGGATCATGCCGGCGCCTTTGGTGATGCCGGCGAGGGAGAAGGTGGTGTGGGGGAAGGAGGGGAGGGTGAAGGTGCGCGAGGAGAGCTTGGGGAAGGTGTCGGTGGTGCGGATGCCGTTGGCGGCCCGGAGCCAGTGCTCGTGCGTGTTGCCGGTGCTTTGGTGGAGCGTGGGGAGACTGTGGATGATCTTGTTGATGGGGAGGCTGCGGGGGGGGCGGCGGCTTAGTGCTTGCTTGGGGATGGTGGATCGTGGGAGAGGACTTACCGTTTTCCGCCCATGCCTATGCTCGGGGAGGCCAATGTCAGCTATCGTTCACGTGTGCGGAAAGGAATGCGAATTCTCAAATACACGGCGTTGCGTCATCGATCCACTCGGATAGACCACCCACGCGATGCACAATCCCACGACACTCATCCACATACCCGTATGCATAACCATCAACTCCTGTCCCTCGCCCTCCGCCCCCACCAACCGGCCCGCCTCCCTGCTCATCCGCCTCGAATCCTCCAACCCCTCCGCCCCCGTCAGCAGATTCGCACACCAAGAATTCGCCACCACCCCCCTGACGCCCACGCCCCCGCTCCTCCCCATCAGCTCCCTCGTGACCACCACGCTCGCGGCCGGAAACTCATTCTTCGTCAGCACCGCGGCCCCACACGCATCCCACCCCGTCTCACTCGACACCAGCACCAGATCCGGCTGCGTCGGCCCGGCGGCGCCGGCCCCGCTCCCGACCCCGAGATCGCGAATCCCCGCGTCGATCCCCCCGACCCGGAAGCCCTTGGGGTAGGTCCCGCCCTCGGGCACAAACCGCCGCTTGTTCGCGGGGACGGGCGCGTGCCCAAAGGAGTCGAACTTGGTGAAGGCGCGGTGCTGTGCACGCGCGCGGATCCGCAACGATGCGTGGCGGAGCGGTGGCGTGGCGTGCGAAATGCGGAACATGGTGTCGGTCGGCTTGCGCGTAACGTGTGTGTGTGGAGGGAGGCGATGAATGGGAGTTTGAGAGGGAGGGAGTCTCCGCGTCGCGTGGATGGATGTCCATCTAAGCTTATATGGCATCGGCCTTTTCGGTAGAACGTCGGACGATCTTGCGTCGAATTGATGAGCCCGTACGAAATAACGTATATATATATGTAACTAAAATATCCATGGATACTTGGCGGTGTTTGGAATATGTGCCACGTAAATCTTAAAAACGCATTTGTGTAAATCTTACATTGAAAGCTTTCCAAACCTTAAAAAATCAAGGTTGCCATACATATGGATATCTCAAGCTAGGTATGATGAATATTACCTAACTGGGTAATAGATATACTTTCTACTCGAGTATACTAATGTGACCTTTAGAATGATACCAAGGGATGTGGTGCTGGTGGCGGTGTAAGCAATTTCTACTCGAGTAGGAGAACTGATGATACGAGGGACCGAGGGGTAGAGAGTTATTCATTGATGTTTATATCTGTAAGTAAAACTTAAAAAGCCCAAGTATAAACACCAGAATAGGGAATCTAGCAACACGATACAATGCTAATAGCGATATAATATCAGTTTATCAAATCCGTATAAATTTAACAAGAAAAAAATTACATTGTATCTAACTTTGTAAATGATTGATCCATCGATCAATCAATCTATCTACCATCTAATCTAAGTAGAATGATTGGATTTTCATCTATCATGCAAGCATTTGCGTGTTTATCAAAACCCCGACGCCAGCAAAGCAAAGCTCCAGGAAATACCCATCCAATCATCTCATGTCATTGCTTTTGTCGCCCATCTATCCCCCAACCCATTTATTGTGTTCCATTAACACCATTTTCCACTTCATCCCCACTAGACTCATACCCATCTTGATATTTATGCCAGTTCGCCAAAAACATTTCCGATCTTCGGACTGTTAGTCAGACGATAAACATCCTCGAAGTATTCCTTAGTCAATTCGAAAGGTCTAGCAGTAACGTTGGGAATGTATTTTCCAATCAACTTGCTAGGATCGATGGTTGTCTTGTTGATCTTCTTGAGTAAGAAACTTCTGAATGGTTTGACACCACTTCTCAAGAAAGTGGAGTGGAAAGGTACATCGATACCCTTAAGAGGAATGGTAGCGAAACCTCTTTGGAGATCAAGAGGTTTGGGTTTGGCTTCGGTCTGCTTAGCACATTCGCGAATGATCTGAACGAGATGTGCTTTAACATCATCGAGACTCAAAGTTTGCATGAGCTCTTGAATGTCAATTCTTTGAGCTTTAAGGTAGTTGGTAACGCCAGTGAGAGTATCAAGAGCTCGGAGATCACCAGCACAAACGTATTGCATGTTAGCAATGTTGTAGTTGACAATTTCCAATAACCAGCTCGTTTCTTCAGCAATGTTTGCAACAACATATTGAAGAGCTTCTTCATTGAAGGTCTTGGAAATTCTGCTGGGGTTGACAGCGCACATGGAGTAATTGGATCGTCCAGAAGCATCACGTTCCACAGCAACTTGCATAGTCAAACCTCTGTAGAAGACGACCGAAACCAAACTCTCAATTGGCATAACATCGGCCAAAGCAGCAAGTGCAGAATACTCTCCAAGGGAGTGACCAGCGAAACTGCTGTCACGTTGAACAAGACCCTTAGAACGCATATCCTCAAAACTTGCCTTCTCCATCAATGTCAAGGCAGGTTGTGTGAATTGAGTGGCGGAAAGAAGACCTGTTGGTGATCGGTAGGTGTATGATGTTGTGCGTTCGTCAACTTCCTTGAACATCTTTTCGGATTTGATAGAACCATCGGCGCCAACAGTTTCGAAAGTCATGGACATGTAATTTTGACGAATTGCCTTACCACGAGGACCACCAAAGTGAATGGTGAGTTCCTTGGGGTTGTTCTTGACAATGTTGGTGATGGCGAAACCTAATATTGTTAGAAATGATAAGATGAGAATTGGCTTGAGACACTCACCATAGTTGTCCATGAAATGCTTATCGGCACGATCCCAAACTTCCTTGGCAACAGGGCTGCTAGCATATAACTCCATACCCATACCTTGCTCTTGTGAACCTTGACCAGTGAAGACGTATGCTGAGACTGGTTGTTCGACTTCTGCCTCACCAAGTAAGACCTTATCTTCAGTCTCCTTGTTGCTGGCCTCGACCTTGATGATCTTACGACCCGCAACCATACCAACATGCTGTAACTTAACCTCGATATCGTCGTTTGGCAGAACCATACCAGTCAATTGAGCGTGGAAGCTGCGAACACGACCAACGTGGTTCTCTGCAGCCCAAGTCTCGACTAAACTGCGGACAGCTGCACTAGAGTACATGCCGTGTGTGATGGTGCCAGGTAAGTTTGCGTAGCTAGAGAAGACGCGAGAAACGTGAATAGGGTTGAAATCACCCGAAACACGGGCGTAGGTCTCGTTGGATGTTGGTGCTCGGAGGGAGAGTGGGGTTTTGCCATTGAGAGGAATTGGGTTCTCAAAGTTGATGGGCTGTTCAATTGAAGATCCATGACGCTCAAGATAATCAATGACAGGGTTACCATGAGAAACCCCTGCTACGTACTCAACGCTGGCAACTTGAATAATCTCCTTGGTTGGAAGCTCCAACAAGACTTGACCTCTAGTCTCAACGCTTGAGAAAACGGTCTTGTTCTTGAAGCGGACGAGACTCTCAAGACGGAAGGTCAAGGTTTGACCAAGCAGCTCGTGATCTGGCTCATCCAAGTTGAACCACTCCTTAGATCTCAAGACAGCGACATCCTTCGAAGTAGCAAGGTGGATTTGCATGGGTGTCTCGGTCTTACGCTGGAAGGTGTTCTCAAAATCGGTGTATGCACCTCTGTACAAGAATTGTGAAGTAACTTCCATTACCGGACGTCCCTCTCTGGTAATGGTACCGCATACCTCGACCATTTTACCCGAGTCTTGGTTGAGAACGGCATTGATCTGGGCCGTCGTCTCCACTTGATCACCCTTCTTCAATGGCTCGGCTCCAGGTATCATGCGGAAGCCGTTCGAAAGATGCACGAGCTTGAGAAGGTCACCATCAATTGTTCTAGGGAAGATCGGCTTGGTAATGGCTTTCCAGCCAACAACGATGGCGAAATCCATAGGAGCGAAAACCTCCTTGCCAGGTCGGTCAACAAAAGCTTCTCCAGTATTGCCGACAGCATGAACGAAGTCATTGATAGCTTCACTGGTGATCGTAGCTTTGCCACCATTGAAAATGCCAGTGACGGAAGCGTCAAGATCAAGAGCCTCATCACCGAACCATGCTCGCCAGTAGAATTCCTTGATACGGTCGTTTCTGTCATCCATCACCTCACGGATTGGAGCGTAACCTGCCTCAGGGTGGTATGTAAACTTCAATGGGAGTGATACTGGCTTGCCGACTGCCGTGGTGTCTTTGATCATGTTGACCAAGATCTCGTTCTTGCCAACCAATTTCACATCGATGACAGTCACGTAGTGGTTTGGTCTAGGCTGCTCCTTTACGGTAATGACGGTCTTTGAAGGGTCGTTGGGATGCGTGATCTCAACGAAAAGCCCTTTGACGGGGGTAAAGATGCGCTTCATTGGGTTTGTCTGGAACTTCTGTCCCTGCACAAATACCTCCGAGGTGAAGAGAGCATGTCGCCATGATCTCTTACGACCAGCAAGTAATGAGAGCCAGGCCTCGAGAGATGGGAGAACAGCCGTGGGAGAGTATGACAATCGGTAAATAGTTTTCTCTTCATCTTCCGAGATTGTAAGACCTTCAAAGTCAACCTCTTCTTCGGTCTCGATGAGCTTGCCGCCGAAGTATTCAACCACTGGGATAGAGGACTCGTCTCCACCGTAAATATCTTGAGTCAAAGACTTGATGTGTGAGTTGTGGACGCCATCGAGGATTTCCTTGATTGGCTCATCGACAACCTTGGAGTATTTAACAGCCATTGGACCTTGCAAGATACAAGTTCTGCCTACATCTTGGCCGATGACAGCCTCAAGGTCCTCAGATTGCCAGAGCGAATCTTTCTTGAAGAAGAATTCAAAGTTTTCATCGAGAGATGGCACGAAGGTAGTTGGCTTTTGACCTCTACGCTGGCAAAGCATGAGGAAGTGTTGCACATCTTGGGCGTTGATGAGTTGTTTCTCTGACGCGGGATAAGCAGCCAAGATCTTTTCCACCGTTGGATAAGGATCTTCCAAATCTGAGTAGCTCTGGAGCAACGACGGCTTCCCCTGGCCAGTTGTGAAACGCTCCTCAACACGGCGAATGAAGTCACCGGTCAGCTTGATGTATGATTTGTCGATCCAGCGAGACTCATGCTTAACATACATCAAGTCCACCATTCTACGAACAACTTCACCGTATGTCATATCCTCGAGGTCAACAGTTTCTCCAGCTTTGTTTCGTCCAAACCAGACCTTTTGGAAGTCATCATTCAACTTCTTGATGATGTAGTCGCGGTTCTTCTTCAATTCAGGAACTCGCTTCTCCTTTGGTAAACTAAAGATCTTGGCATCCATCTCTGCCCAGAACTTAACACCACGAGTTGCCAATTTGTGAATTGGCTCACCCATCTCGGATCGAACCGTGATAACACCACCGGCAGGGCCCTTGTAGGTCTTCTCCCACGCAGCATCATCAAGACCTTCGGCTTCAGTGATGGCCTTCTTGGCGTTTTTGCTGGTAAGTGCTTCCTTGGCTGTCATGACACGACTGCCAAAGAGACATCCATCGAATGGCATGGGTGGGTAGCCATAATTCTTTGACCATTCACCAGTGATGTACGGATAAGTATCTTCTGCGCCACCGAAACCACTACCTGCGACCAATAGGACGTTCTCTTGTCTTCGGATACGGGAGTACATTGACAGAATTGGCTGATGGAAATCTTCAAAGGAGTGATGTCCACCTCCACGTCCTCCCGTCCATTGGAGAATGACGGGGAAAGTTGGGTTGGCCTTTGCAATGTTGATCACAGCTTGGATCGCCTCCATAGATCCTGGCTTGAAGGCAATATGTTTCAGGCCAAGAGTCTCAATGTATTCTTGCGCAACCTCAATGGATGGTACACCAGCACCAATCGTGAGACCTTCAATTGGGACGCCTTCCGCACGCAATTGTCCAAGGAGTGGAATTTGCCATTGCATAGCACGTGGGTTGACGTAAATAAGGTTGACCGTAATACCACGACCAGCGGGGATGGCGTTTTCGATCTTTCTCAATGCTTCGGTCATGGTCTTGGCATTGTAGTATCCACCTCCAGCCAACTCAATTTGGTACCCGGCGTTCATCGTTGCCGCCACGAAAGTCCAAGGAACGGTACATGGTGTCATACCGGCAACCATGACAGGCGGCACTCCCAAAATTCGACTCATCTTTGTATCCACGAATGTTTGACCGCTTGAAGTCTTGACCAATTTTGGACCATGCTCCTTGACCCAATCGACAGCATATTTGACGGCATGTTCTTCATCACGATCAAAGAGCTCAGGCTTGTAACCGACCTCGGGGACGGTACCACTGACTGTTCCTGCCAAGATGACACGAACGCCAGTTCCATCCTTGTTGCGGCTGGTCAAAACACCAAGACCAGAAACACCACCAGGACCGAAATCAAGGACGTGAGTTGCATTTGGGAAAACTGTGGCCTTTTCCCATTGAACTGTGTCGTGGGTGATCAAGCGTACCAAGGTTGGCACAATATTGCCCTGAATCTCCTCCCGAATGTCCTTTCCCGTATTGGTGTCATAAACGGGAATGCCCAATGCCTTGCTATCAATCTCAACGTCTTTCAAGTCTTCGTTGATATGGGTTGTAGCTTCACTAAGATATTTACTGTGGAAAGGCGAAGTGATGGGCAAGAATCTGTTGACGAATCTAACTTTGCGCTCGGTGAATGGGATTCGAGTCTGGTCGAGACCAGTTGGGGCCTTGACTTTACGCAATTGAAGGTTAAGACCATACAAGGAAATGGGAGGTCCAGCAACAACCATATTTCTCGCGCTGTTAATGAGAGAGATGGCAATTTGTCTATCTTCTGGGAGATATTTGTTGGTTGCGTTGATGTGTTCCTGAACCTGAGCCTGCGACAAATCACGAATGCTCAACATTGGAGTGGGTGTTCCTTCACCGTGATCCAAGGAGTCCTGGAGAATGGTAGGTGCCAAGGAGGTTCTGGGGAATGTTTGCTGACTTCGAGATCCAATCCAGAACAAAACTGTAAGAGCTGAAACTGCGACTTTGTCGAATGATTCCCAGGAATCCGCCGCGGCAGTAGCCGCGGCCAAAAACAACACCTTGCGAGTGACCAGTTGTTCCGCTAATTCTATCTCGGAATTGCCCTGGAGTCAGACCCAAAACTCTACATGTCACAGCATAATGACAAAGCTGTACCAAACCAATCAATGGAAAACTGACGGGCGCAGAAACCAAATAATTGATATCTGGAGTGGACTCGGGATCGTGAAGCCAGGCCATGATGTCCAAACCTTTGGGGTATAATTTCTCGGCTCTGGGGTCTTTGGACAGACTCTGCAAAAGCTCCGCAGATTCCGTGATCAAGTCCTCCACAAAGACCGCATATGTGCTGTACAACTCCCGAAGCTCATCAAAGTATTCTTCGATGTTTCCTTGTCCACCAAAAACATTATAAATCTTGGCTTCCTCGTCGCTGGCTGCTCTGAACAACGCCGATTCGTGAGGACGAATAGGTCTGTTGCTGGCGGCACGCGCAGCATAATAGGATTCAACCACTTTGAGCTTCTTTGCGTCAATTCCGGGAAGAGTCGCCACCAAAGCGTGAACCTCGTTGCCCCTCAAGAAACCACGTTCAAATTCATTGAGAACGAGCTTCAAGACCTCTTCGTATGATCCTTGCGCATCATCTTCTCCCTCGTCCACGTCTTGCGCTACAAATCCCAAATACCTGGCCACGAGCTCAGCCACGGATGAAGGCTCGTCATCTTGTGCAAGTTCATCTGTAGGTTCGGGAAGGGATGCGAGAAAACGGTCTTTGATCTGAGAGGCTTGAAAATGAATATTCGTGGGTATCAAAAATGAATGCTCTAATGAGCCATGTGAGAGAACGAGTGGTCGCAGAGATGATGAGGATCGTGGTGTTGAGACGCCCGTTTGAGGGCCAGTAGCAGTGCCATACATGATGGCAGGTGGTGGATTGTGTAGAAGTGATGAATTTGTCTCTTGAGACTGATCGTAGAAGATGTCGTTAGTACAGGTAGCTCGAGAATGCAAATGACGATTTGAAATTAAACAATGGAATGATTGGATTGTACTCACATTTTTCTCGAAACTCCAGGAACTCAATGAAGAGCAGGAGAAAAGGGAATTTTGATTTGGGGGTGTGGTGTAAAAAGTTACAGACGGTGGTCTTTTTATTCGAACAAGGATACAATCGCTCCACCAAAATGCAAAAGGTAGTTTGTCGTTAGTTAGTTAGGTCGGTCGGTCGGTAGGGAGGTAGGTGAGGGGTCAGAGAGAGACAGAGACTGGGACAGCGACAGAGACAGAGAAAGAGAGAGAGGGGGAAATTTATTAATTGAATTGAAGAAGAGAGGGAGGGGGGAGAGAGGGAGAGAGGGAGAGATGAATGGGTCGATAGATATAAACAGATGAATGGGAATCTTGGAGGAGTTTTGTTTATTTATTTTCAGAATCCAATACCAATCTGCATTAGATCTCCCCTTTGGCTTTTTTCAATCTTTTGGACTTGGGTGATGTTTCGAAAGGGAAGGGAATTTTGAATCAACCTTCTAAACCAAAATGGTGATGGGATGATGATTAAGCTGGAATACTGTACGGACTACGGAGTACTGTGATTGATTGATTGATTGATTGATTGATTGATTGTATTGGAAAGCTTTCAGTTGAAGCTTCGCTGAGTTCGCTCTCTCAACGTAACGCCAAAAATCGATTCATCAGTACAAGGGGGGAAGAAAAGACCCAATTTAGTTAGAGATTTGTTGGGGCACCAGGCTTATGGAGGGGGTTGAAAATGCATCATCCATCAACCATGGAACCATGGAACCCGGTTGATAATAACAACAACAACAAACAACCTTGGGATACATGAGAAAATCAGCCTGGTCTTATCTTGCATGAACGAACGTTCTTATTGATGGATGATGATGGATGCGTCGGTGGGTAGGTGAGGTATGTTTAATAAAGTTGAAAGACTATAAGAATTATATATAGATGTATATATATCTAATGAATATATATACTAGGTATATATATATATATATATATATTAATAGGTTTTTAAATTAATAGATATATATATTTATATCTTATATACTTCTTATATACATCTTATATACATCTTATATACATCTTCGAGTACTTAGGTAGATATATATAAAAGTACTCGATATAATAAAAGAATTTATAAATAAGTACGCGAGTATACTATACTAGGTAATATAAAAGAAGCGAGATATTTAATAATTAATCTAAGGGTACTCATAATCGATTATTATATAATACTTTATTTATCTATTTCCTTATTTATCTATTTCCTTATTTATCTATTTCCTTATTTATCTATTTTCTTATTTATCTATTTCCTTATTTATCTATTTCCTTATTTATCTATCTATCTATTAAATAGTAAGTAAGGAAAGGAAATACATCTAACGAAATATTATATCCGAGTATATTTCTTTTCATCCTTATAAAACTCCTTACTGGACAATTAATATATTCATAAATTCCTTTTCTTTTCTTTTCTTTTCTTTGCTTCTTTCTTCCCTATTAGCGTACATAATAGTAAGCCATTAATTATACTACTGTATGTGTTAACCATCATTCGACCCTCTTTCTTCCTTTCCCCCTGGAACTTCGTGGCACCTATCGTTGATCGGAGAAATTGAAAATAAAAAGGGTCTTCCTCTGAAAGGATATAGTAGACTCGTAGACTCCAGTAGCTTCCGAGTATCGACTCCTCAATCAATACTCTAATTAGAGTCTGGATAGAATGGATCATTGGTCATTCGTCGTTGGATGTTGCCATTTTCCAATAAGCAATCATTTGTTGAGTTGGAATGTTGATATGGACCAGGCCACACGTAGATATGGTCGTGATATCGGATTACAACATTCCAAATCAGATACAAGTACTAGGTAACGTAACCCGAGGTACTCGAGTACAGTAGTACATATAACATTCTCTCGAGGGGTAAGTAATCTAGCCATGTGGATAGTTGATCCATTGAGATTACCCTGATCTTGATAGAAGTCTTGCATCAAACAGCATTGAATTGAGAGAAGACCGAGGAGGGAAAGTCGATACTGCCGGGTACTGTACTCTGTACTCTGCACAGAGGAGATGCTGTACGGAATAGATGTTCTTGGTCTTGGAAATCAGATCTTCGTGGAAGCCAGGGTTGGGTTGGTATAGATATGTACTACTACAGTATCATACTAGTACGTACTGTCCAGTAGGTATCTCGACCCCAGTTTATGCATACCTAGGCACGCCCACCCATCAAGGGGTCCAACGGAACGTAAAGGAAATATGCCGACCTTCGTTCCATCTTTGCCTGGCATGAATACTACTCCGTACAGTACGGAGTAGGTATACGATGCGGCAACCTTACGGTGCAATTAAATTATCATATCGAATCTTGACGTGCATACCGCGCATACAGTGCATACACAGTCAGGATACTCCGGATAGCATCAGATGCGTCTGTGTAACAGTTGGTTGGTGGGTTGGTTGGCGGGCTGCTTGGCTGGCTTCCTAGGTATACTCGAGTGTTGACTTCGTGAACCATCCGACCTGGGCATCATCCATTCTGATGATGCTGTCCTGTACTCCGTACTGTATTGGGTCAAAAAGGTCGTTGAGATGGATGTTTGATGTTCACTCATGCTTTTGAGGGGTGAAGCATTATCGGCAGGGATGACTAGAGCAGGCTAAGCCTAATTCATATCTAGTCTCAATCCTCTTCCGTCTGTTGGGAGGAGAAACCAAAATATTGTCAACCATTGAGATCATTCCCCTTGTCATCCCAGACAAAATAATTGATCAATAATGCTCTTACAACAATAATAATAATACTGTAATAGGACGGATGTAAAGAGAGAAGAAAGCTTCCCCCTCCCCTCCCCTCTCTCTCTCTCTCTCTTGACTTTTGACTCTTCTCTCTTCTCTCTTCACTCTTCACTCTTCACTCTTGACTATACCTACCTAGTACCTACCTACCTAGTTTTTACCTAGTCCTTCCAAGGTTACTTATTACTCTTATTAACAATTTGTCTTTTCTACCGCTTCCCAAGATAGATAGAAACATTAGAAGATCCCCCCCCTCTCTCTATTTTGTCTCTGTCTATTCTTCCTCTCCTCATTCCAACTTCCCTCCCTTTGATATCAATTTCCCTTGATAAAATCAGTCATTGATTTTGCTGATGAGAAAAAAATAAAGTCTCGATATCTTTTGTATTACTAGAGATTGACTTTTATTAGAGGAATTCTTAGGGTAGTCTTTTGTTTACTACTGAGAAAAAAAGAAAAAGAGAGAAAGAACTGTCTGAGATTCAAAATTACATCGGACTTTGTCAGGTTCGCCAACCTTTACAATTTCTGCTGAGAGAAATTCTTTTTATGATACCCCCCCTCCTTCGAATACAATTTAATTATCCTCGACCGCAACTCCTTCACCATGCGTCCCGAAGTCGAGCAAGAGCTCGCCCATACGCTCCTCGTTGAGCTTTTGGCATATCAATTTGCATCTCCCGTAAGATGGATCGAAACACAAGATGTGATTTTGGATGAAAAGACGACCGAGAGAATTGTCGAAATCGGTCCGGCAGATACCCTTGGTACTATGGCCAAGCGGACACTCGCCTCAAAATACGAAGCCTACGATGCCGCAAAATCCATTCAGCGTCAAATTCTATGCTACAACAAGGATGCCAAGGAGATTTATTATGATGTCGACCCGGTGGAGGATGAGCCCGCGGCAGCACCAAGTGCTTCGACCCCAGCACCGGCAGCACCTTCTGGTTCAGCACCAGCACCAGTGGTCGCAGCCCCTCCACCAAGTGCCGGTCCCGCGGCACAAGTTCCAGATGCCCCCGTTGGAGCCATAGATATTGTGCGATCTTTGATTGCCCAAAAACTCAAGAAACCACTTTTGGAAATTCCATTGACCAAGGCCATTAAGGATCTTGTCGGAGGTGAGAGCCACCTTTGTCAATTCGTTGAGTCGCAAAAGCTAACCATGAGCCTTCTACAGGAAAATCTACACTTCAAAACGAGATATTGGGAGATTTAGGCAAGGAATTTGGCTCAACGCCCGAGAAGCCCGAAGACACCCCTCTAGACGAACTAGGAGCTTCGATGCAGCAAACTTTCAATGGTCAATTAGGAAAGCAATCATCCTCCCTTGTTGCGAGATTAATATCCTCAAAAATGCCCGGTGGATTCAATATTACTGCAGCACGAAAATATTTGGAAACACGATGGGGTTTGGCTTCTGGAAGACAAGATGGTGTCTTGCTCTTGGCTTTAACAATGGAGCCAGCAGCACGTTTAGGATCCGAAAATGATGCCAAGGCATTCCTCGACGATGTGTCACAAAAGTATGCAGCAAATGCAGGAATTAGTCTGTCCACGGTGTCTGCCAGTGCGGATGCAGGTGGCTCGGGTGGTGGAATGATGATGGATCCGGCTGCCATCGATGCTTTGACCAAAGATCAGAGAGCACTTTTCAAGCAGCAGCTTGAACTTTTCGCTAGATACCTCAAGATGGATCTCCGCGCAGGCGACAAGGCGTTCATTGGTGCACAACAGTCAGAAAAGGCTCTTCAGGCGCAACTCGATTTGTGGAACGTCGAACACGGAGAATTTTACGCGGCAGGCATTGAACCTGTCTTCACCCAATTAAAAGCTAGAGTCTACGATTCTTCCTGGAATTGGGCGCGACAAGATGCCTTGACGATGTACTACGATATCATCTTCGGTCGGCTCCAAGCAGTTGATCGTGAAATTGTGAGCCAGTGCATTCGTATCATGAACAGATCCAATCCCACCCTTCTCGAATTCATGCAATACCATATTGACAACTGTCCAACCGAGCGTGGCGAGACTTACAAGCTTGCGAAAGAACTTGGGCAGTCACTCATCGATAACTGCAGAGACGTGCTCAACGAGTCACCTGTCTACAAAGATGTTGCATTGCCAACTGGACCACATACCACAATTGATGCTCGCGGTAACCTAGATTATGCCGAAATCCCCAGGTCTAGTGTCCGAAAGCTGGAGCATTATGTGCGAGAGATGGCGGATGGAGGAAAGATCTCGGAATACGGAAACCGAACCAAAGTCCAGAACGATCTCAGCCGTATTTACAAGCTTATCAAGCAGCAACACAAGCTCTCCAAAGCATCTCAGCTCCAAATCAAGAGTCTTTACAGCGATGTCATTCGCTCTCTAGCCATGAGCGAAGGTCAAATCATTCCCAAAGAGAATGCTAATGGCAAGGCCTCATCCGGCAAGAAGAACGGAGTAAAGATGAACGGTGGAAAGGCCAATGGCCATGCAAAGGTTGGCAAGGTCGAAACCATTCCCTTCCTTCACTTGAAGAGAAAGGACGAGCATGGCTGGGAATATAGTAAGAAGCTTACTGGCCTCTACCTTGATGGTCTAGAGCAAGCCGCCAAATCTGGAGTCACTTTCCAAGGAAAGAATGCTTTGATGACTGGTGCCGGAGCTGGCTCAATTGGTGCCGAAGTTTTGCAAGGCTTGATCAGTGGAGGTGCAAAGGTTGTTGTAACCACCAGTCGATTCTCCAGACAGGTCACTGAATATTATCAATCAATGTACGCTCGCTATGGATCCCGAGGATCTCAACTGATTGTTGTTCCATTCAACCAAGGTAGCAAGCAAGATGTTGAGGCCTTGGTCGATTACATCTACGACCCAAAGAAGGGTCTCGGATGGGATCTCGATTATGTCATTCCGTTCGCGGCCATTCCTGAGAACGGTCGTGAGATTGATAGCATTGACTCAAAATCGGAGCTTGCTCATCGTATCATGTTGACCAATCTTCTCCGTCTTTTGGGTTGCATCAAGACCCAGAAGTTTGAGCGAGGATTTGAGACCAGACCTGCTCAAGTCGTCTTGCCGCTTTCTCCAAATCACGGTACCTTCGGGAACGATGGTCTCTACTCTGAATCCAAGCTGGCATTGGAGACCTTGTTCAACAGATGGCACTCTGAAAGCTGGGGCAACTTCCTCACAATTTGTGGAGCTGTTATTGGATGGACTCGTGGTACTGGTCTCATGTCTGGTAACAACATTGTTGCAGAGGGTGTTGAGGCTTACGGTGTACGCACCTTCTCCCAGCAAGAAATGGCCTTCAACTTGTTAGGTCTTATGGCTCCTAACATTGTTGACCTCTGCCAATCTGAGCCAGTCTTCGCTGATTTGAACGGCGGTTTACAATTCATTCCTAACCTCAAGGACTTGATGACAAAACTCCGAAAAGATATCATGGAGACTAGCGAAGTCCGTCAAGCTGTCACCAAGGAGACTGCTATCGAGAACAAGATCGTCAATGGCGAGGACAGCGAGGCCCTCTACAAGAAGGTCACAATTGAACCACGTGCAAACATCAAATACGATTTCCCACAATTGCCAGACTGGAAGAAGGAAGTCGCTCCACTCAACGAAAATCTCAAGGGAATGGTTGACCTTGAGAAGGTTGTTGTAGTCACTGGTTTTGCTGAGGTTGGACCATGGGGTAACTCTCGTACTAGATGGGAGATGGAGGCATATGGTCAATTCTCTTTGGAAGGTTGTGTTGAGATGGCCTGGATCATGGGTCTCATCAAGAATCACAACGGTAACCTCAAAGGAAAGTCATATGCGGGATGGGTTGATGCCAAGACTGGGGATCCAGTTGATGACAAGGATATCAAGGGCAAATACGAGAAGTACATTCTCGAACACTCCGGTATCCGTTTGATCGAGCCCGAACTTTTCAATGGTTACAACCCAGAGAAGAAACAATTGCTTCAAGAGGTTGTCATCGAAGAGGACCTGGAGCCATTTGAGACCTCCAAGGAAACAGCAGAGGAGTTCAAACGGGAGCACGGTGACAAGGCTGAGATATTTGAAATCCCAGAATCTGGAGAGTATCTCGTCCGTATGCGCAAGGGAGCCACGTTACTCATTCCAAAGGCCCTTCGCTTTGACCGACTTGTTGCAGGTCAAATTCCAACTGGATGGGATGCTAAGAAATACGGTATTCCAGATGATATCATCTCACAAGTTGACCCCGTGACCTTGTTCGTCCTTGTCTGTACTGTTGAGTCTCTCTTGGCATCTGGTATCACGGATCCATATGAATTCTACCAGTACGTACATATCTCCGAAGTGGGTAACTGCATTGGATCAGGTATTGGTGGTACCTCGGCTCTTAGAGGAATGTACAAAGACCGCTTCCTCGACAAACCACTCCAAAAAGACATTCTCCAGGAATCTTTCATTAACACCATGAGTGCTTGGGTCAACATGTTGCTGATATCCTCCACTGGTCCAATCAAGACCCCTGTTGGAGCCTGCGCTACATCAGTCGAATCCGTCGATATTGGTTACGAGACCATTGTCGAAGGAAAAGCTCGTGTCTGCTTTGTTGGTGGTTTTGATGACTTCCAAGAGGAAGGGTCATACGAGTTTGCCAACATGAAGGCTACCAGCAATGCTGTCGATGAAATCGCTCATGGCCGTACACCCAAGGAAATGTCTCGCCCTACCACCACCACCAGAAATGGTTTCATGGAGTCCCAAGGTTGTGGTATTCAAGTCATCATGACTGCCAGACTTGCTCTCGACATGGGTGTGCCAATCTATGGTATCCTCGGTTTGACCACCACTGCCACTGATAAGATTGGACGATCGGTACCTGCTCCAGGTCAAGGTGTCCTCACAACCGCCCGTGAAAACCCGGGCAAGTTCCCATCGCCTCTTTTGGACATCAAGTACCGTCGCAGACAAGTTGAGCTTCGCAAGAAGAATATCAAGGCATGGCAAGAAGCAGAGCTGGAATACTTACATGAGGAGATTTCGGCTATGAAGGCTCAAGGAGGAGAGTTCAATGAAAGTGAATACGCTCAAGACCGAGCACAACATATCGAGCGTGAGGCTTTACGTCAAGAACGTGAGGTCTTGAACAGTCTTGGTAACAACTTCTGGAAGCAAGATCCTAGCATTGCACCTCTTCGTGGTGCCCTTGCTACTTGGGGCCTGACCATCGATGACCTCGATGTCGCCTCTTTCCACGGTACCTCGACTGTCGCAAACGATAAGAACGAGTCTTCAGTCATCTGCCAACAAATGGAGCATCTTGGCCGCAAGAAGGGTAACGCTATCATGGGCATCTTCCAGAAATACCTGACAGGTCATCCAAAGGGTGCTGCTGGCGCTTGGATGTTTAACGGTTGTTTGCAGGTGCTCAACAGTGGCTTGGTTCCTGGTAACAGAAATGCCGACAACGTTGACCAAGTCATGGAGAAATTCGATTACATTGTTTACCCTAGTCGCAGTATCCAAACAGATGGTATCAAGGCCTTCTCGGTTACTTCTTTCGGTTTCGGTCAGAAGGGTGCTCAAGCTATTGGTATCCATCCCAAGTACTTGTTCGCCACTCTTGATGAGCAGACATACTCCGCATACTGCACCAAGGTTGAGGCCAGACAGAAGAAGGCTTACCGATTCTTCCACAACGGAATGATCACAAACACCTTGTTTGTTGCCAAGGACAACTCCCCTTACACCGATGAACAACAAGGAGCTGTGTTCCTCAACCCAGATGCTCGTGTGTCAGTTGACAAGAAAACTTCTGCTCTCACCTACGCGCCAAACTTCGCTAAGAAGGTGGTCAACAAGGAAAAGACAGAGAGCACCAAGCAAATGGTTGAGTCTCTTGCCAAGGGTGCTGCAACTCCCAATAACAAAGTCGGTGTCGATGTAGAGGATATTGCTGCCATCAACATTGAGAACGAAACATTCTTGGAGAGAAACTTCACCGAGAAAGAGGTTGCTTACTGCAAGCAAGCACCCAACCCACAGGCATCTTTCGCTGGAAAGTGGAGTGCAAAGGAAGCGGTCTTCAAGTCTCTCGGTGTCGCAAGCAAGGGTGCGGGAGCACCATTGAAGGAGATTGAGATTACTAACAACGAAAAGGGTGCACCAATTGTCTCGGTAAGCTTTGAACCCCTTCATTTTCATCAAACATTCGCTAACGTGCACACAGCTTCACGGTGATGCCGCAACAGAAGCCAAGAAAGCTGGTGTCAAAGAGATTAACATCTCGATCTCTCACTCAGATAGTCAAGCCATCGCAGTTGCCGTTGCAACCTTTTAAGTTTTAGATTCTTCGTCCCTTTTTGTACAATGGAGTTTTTTTTTCACATATTTGACTGGTGTGGGATTGGCTGGCGCACATCTAGCTCTGGTTCAGGGCACTGCGAGTGGAGGAGCAAAATGATTTGGATGTCTTCTAATGCGATAAGATAAGACCACAAGATGAGAGCAGCCAAGTTCTTATGGCAATGAATTGATGTACATAAATAGTTAGAAAGAGAGGAAGAAAAATACAGCAGCTCTAGATTTCAAAATTATTCATGATTTAATGATTGGATTCCCGTTTGATCTCTATGAAGCTATTTTATGTAAATGTCATTACCATGAATAACGCATGTAGATTAATATATATGTATTTATATACAAATACATATATATATATATATATACAAATACATATATATTTCTTTCTTTCTTTCTTTCTTTCTTTCTTTCTTTCTTTCTTTCTTTCTTTCTTTCTTTCTTTCTTTCTTTCTTTATTTACAAATTTACATATTTACAAATTTACAAATTTACATATTTAAATATGTGTATACATGAAAATTCGAATACAAAATCTAGACATCAATCCATTCAATCTACCATCAACTTCCAACTTCCAAGGTTACGTTACCTAGCTACATACTCCAGGGCTCCTACAAAAAGCCTAATGGGATGGAGAGGATGAGCGCCCGGGTTGAACCGATGGAAAGTGGAGCCCCTGTTCTGTCAATGTGATGGAGGGAGAAAACTGGTTGTTGGCTAATGGCTAATGGCTAATGGCTGATGGCTGATGGCTAATGGCTGGAGCTACGGTAGAACTACCTGGATGCCTACAATGGAGTAGAGTAGAGTGGGTGAGGTGAGGTGAGGTGAGGTGAGTTACTAGGTCGAGGACTCTTGATGGTAGGAGGTAGATAATTGATTAGGTAGGTGGGTAGGTGTTGTAGGTTACATGCGATGATGAATGATGATGGATTGTCACGTGTAATTTACCAATTTACCAATTTACCAATATACCAATTTACCAATATACCTCGTCTTTTCTACATTTTCTTTTAATTTATATCGAAATTCCCAATACGTATTAACATTCTTTCTTACCTAAGCAACCTGGAATCCCTTACTCGTATACAAGCATCCTTCCAGTATTATGTTTGTTTCGAATTCCATGTCCAAATGAACTTTTATCACCAATCGTAACACGCACGAATTATCTCCCACCCACATTTGGCAAAACTAGACTGGGGGAACAAGAGGATAAGCTCCTACTTACTACTCACGTACCACCTCCTGTCAGCCCTTGATCCACGCTGTGCTGCTGCTTGACGAGCACAGCCCCTGGTTAAGCCCTGTATGAGCAGGATAAGCTCTTCGGGTTGTGGTGCCCCTCTAGGTTAGGTCTTAAGATTTGCAATGGCGGTGCGTTTATGGTTGAGAGAAAAAGTAAAGTTTCTCATGGGTTTCTGGATGGATGTGCAAAGTTACTAAGATTCCTAAAGTTATGTATCGGTCAGCAGCGGCTAGCTTAAGCACTGTTGACCTTGACGAGGAGAACGGAACGTCCGTCTATAAGCATCCGCCATGCTCTCTCGTACTCCTGGCCCTCCATCGTACTTCTGCCAGTAATTTTGCGCCTTCGGTATTGTGCGGATTCATTTCCTAGTATGGTGATACTGCATGTCCTACCAAAAAACACGGGGCGATCCATGGGCGAGTAACAAATACCGAAGCAAAGGTTACTGACACACGCACACTGTAATGTAAAGAGCCTCAGGTGCAGTGCAGCGCGACGCAGTAATCCTTCCGCGTTGTTCCTTTTCTCCTGCAGGGTTTGTGATTTCTTCCACAGACACAGACCGCACCTCCATTCATTCACTCACTCATTCATTCATTCCAAGAACTGCATGCTCTCTAATTATCCTGCGCGATTGCTCGATTGTTCGATTGTTCGTTTGTTCGTTTTCACTGGCACATATACCCCCCGATCATCATTCTTTCCATTCGACACCGGGGATTGGGATTGCGATATTGAGGGATTGAACGGGACGGCGTGCTCGGAAAACGGTTTCGCATATTACCCTTCAATTGATCATCGGAAACGCGAGTGTCGATACACGATCCCAAACATAACGGGCGCGAGGTTATCGATCAATCTTCAGATAGGCGGAAGTGGAGTGGTCTCGGCGCGAAACGATCGGACTAGTCGAGGGTTCGTGAACAAGGTCGTCCTTGGTTCGCTGGTCTGGTCTAGATATATACGAAGGACTCGCGGGCTACGCTCGCAAATCGCCCGCCCACATGCCTGACGATTTTGCGGTTCCTGTCAAGGGAATTATCAAGGCACTGGAGGTGGGGATAAAGTTGACCAAGAGGATTGCTACATCTGCCAGTCATGGCCCGGAGAATTTAATATACATATCGGAGTTGGCGCAGGCGTTGCAGAGGAATTTGGAGAAGAGCAGTCAAGCTATTGCGGATGCCTATAGAGATGCTGTGGGATCTTGTGGCGAAGATTTCGCCAAGGCGTTGATGGAGGATGGTGAGTAATAGTTGAGGAGATGGGAATTCCAGGGAAGCTATTGACTGATGGTGTTGTAGAAGCTATCCAAAATCGATTGAAGGAGGTTAAGATTGATCTCAGGGATCAAATCGATGAATGTCAAGATTTCGATGAGAATCTCGAATCATTTCAACAATCAGCTTTCACCAGTGTTAAACAGCAATCGAAACGATGTCGGACGGAATGTACTTTTATCTTCAACAACGTCCGGGATCGCATAGATCAGACGGATCTGAATCACTTTCGGATGGAGGATAAATCTCCCCCTTTGAGTCCCATTCATCTCCCCCTCAGGGAACAAACGCCTCGACGCATACCAGTGCAAGTTCCCATAAATCCTACCACTCCACCCTCAGCAGCGTCACCTCTGCGGGTTGATGAAAAAAATGTTGAAAGTAACGAGAATAAAGTTCCGGCACCTGAACCTTCCAAGACACCTCCGACAAAGGAAAATCCCTGGAGTTTGAGTGGGCCATATTTCGATGTAGGACCAAAGACTCCCCCTCGGTGTCAATCTCCTGAACCAAGTTATCAAGAATCATTACAAGCGACACCTCCTCCACACTATGGATATGAGACACCACCGCGGCAAATACTAATAGCCAAAGAGATCGTATATCAACGGCTTAACGCAAATGAGGAATTTTTGGAACGAAGGCGACAATCTCGCATGTCCTTTCACAATGAAATACGAAAATCGGGATCATCGATTGAAGAGAATAGAGCAAGTGAAACTTTTAGTGAAGGATCGATGCTCACATCTCCTTGGTCTTCATACTCATCCACTAGCAGTCCAATAGAGAGGCATAGTTCCAGAGGGAGTGGATATGATGATTTAATAGGACGGAAAAGAAGTCAAGGCCAGACATCTCAAGGCGGAAGTTCGAGGCATGGTTCCTTGCGGGATCGAGACGCCACCCCTGCAGCTTCAAATACGACAAAACCGGATAACGAACATTTCTCTCCTGCATCACTGAAGCCTCCAACGCCACTCTCGGCGACCCCTATGAGTCCAGGTATTAGCGAATATCAACCTTCGGAATCGGGAACATCGTTATGGATGAAAAGTCCAGTTAGTCCACCCATGTCTGAAGTACACGATCCGGCGTCATGGGGCAGACTTGCACCCACAGCTACAACTCCGTCCTCCACTACATCTTTAGCTACTACTACGTTACAATTGCCTGGTTATGGAGCCGGGGTGGAAGACGGATTGGAAGTGGTTCCCGTTATCGAAAGTGGTTTAGAAGTTGTCCCGATTCAAGATCCGGAACCCGTACCGATACAACCCCCAAATCCAGTTGTGGAAAATCGAAGTCAAAGTCAGCTCGCAATGCATAGAGCAACGCCTTCTGTGAGAGGTATAGATTGTCCGATGAGACATGATAGTTCGTTTTATAAATTCGATGGGTTTTGCCCTGGGGCTAAGGCGATGATTAGAGGAGAAACAGGATTCAAAGTTGTTAAAAGACCTTCGGTATGTAGAATTTCTTCATCTTTATCTATCTCATTGTTCAGACTTGTTCTGACTTCGTCCGCTTTCTCTTGCTGACACTTAGGTTTTGTTGTACTCATAGAAGGATCAGGGCCACTATAGTGCCACTCTGAGTGCAAGGTGTATAAAGTGTGCTTATGAAGTGGGTTGGAATGACGTAGAGAAAGATAGATTGCTTGATCGTATGTATATGTACACACACTGGTTTTGAAGCGTAGTAGAGGATGACGGCTGATTATTTCTGGCTTACAGGTTCTGGTATCTATTCTAACACTGGGATTCGATGGCGACAACGATTCATCTCGAAGTGTCATCTCAAAACAACTTCCGTGGATGATCCTATCTACGGCGTAAGAATATATTTTCTTTCCCTCACTCCCTCTTCATCAACATGAACTAAACACATCCACTCAGTGCATATTCTGCATAGAAGATCACCGCACAGTCGAAGACCATGATGCGACTGTCTTTTTTAGTGTAACTTCTCTCTTTCGCCATCTAGCCCGTCACCCCCGTCCCCTCCCTCAGGTAACAGGCATCACGGCTGTCTATGGCATCCAGCCCCCTTCTGTCCTCGATTTCGATATCCAATTCACAATCCACGAACCCAAACTCTCTACTTATTGCATGTCTGAAATCGCCTCGAAAGTGGCTACTCGCCCTGCCGCCCACACAACGATAACTCATCATCCTAAACCCACCTCGAAAACCTTCCGTGATCCTGATGGTCAACCAACTATGCATTTTGCAGATGGTGCCAAGATTGTCGGGATAACATTCCCAGAACGCTTTGGTGGCAATTGGTGCATAGGATATCATGACGGCGAACGTGGGTCCTTTCCCGCAAACACCGTTTCACTTCTCTCCCCCCCACGAGATGAAGTGAAAATGAATCCACAAAGTTCCCTTCAAGCCGTTGCAAAATGGGACTGGAAACCAAAAGATAAGGAAGAGGGTTGGTTGAAATTCTCAAAAGGGGAGCGCATCTACAACGTGGGATATGCATGGCAAGATCAATGGTGCTGGAGCGGCTGCACTGCGAAAGGAAAATGGGGTCTCTTCCCCCAGCGTCTTCGTGGAAGATTTGATGAGCACGGATTCCTCGTCGGGCAATGCAAAAAGCGTCCAAGATCCTCGGGACGGATATCGAAAAGAAGGAACGAGGAGGTCTGGGGGCCGCTTTTGGATTTTCCGGAGGGAAATCAAGAAAGGTTAATTTTCCCCTCAGTAGGAATCGGAGTGCGCGGGGCCCACAGAGTCCGATACAGAAGGAGGAGCGGGGCGAGAGGGTGGAGCGGGAACGGAGTGGGAGCTCGTTGAGCATGAGTGGGTTCATGGGGGGCTTGGGTCATCGGAGGGCGGCGAGCGTGAGGAGTAATGGGAGTAGCGCGAGCACGCCGAGTAGCCCGTTAGTGAGCACGCAGCCGGGGTTTGAAATTGATCGGCGACCCGGGACGGCGGGAGCTGAGGGGAGCTTGAGTGGGGATGTGAGGGGTAGTGGAGGGGGAGGTGGAGGGGGAGGGGGGAATAGGGGGAGTAGTGGAAGTGGAAGTGGGGGGATGGTGGGGAGTAGTTGGTTGCGGAGTTAGATTCACTTTCATCTGGATGTCTTGAGCCTTTACGAGCAGATGATGATATACAAATGAAAAGGGGCAGGAAAGGAAGGAATGAAGGAAGGAAATGAAGGAATGAAGAGAGATTTGTAAAATGACGTTAACGACCAACAAATATGAACATTAATCACAAGCCAAAACAGAAGAGAACAGAACAGAACAGAACAGAACAAAATACACAAATGATCACGAATTATCTGGATCATATCACGGGACGGATATTGGATATTGGATATTGGATATTGGATATTGGATATTGGATATTGGATATTGGATATTGGATATTGGGTTGGATGGATGGATGGATGGATGGATGGATGGATGGATGGATGGAATACCTATTTTTGAATCTCATTTTCTTCTTCTTCTTCTTCTTCTCCTTTGGGCTGTGTCGGAGGTGTGCTTCTTTGGTTTGGTTACGCTAGGCTAGGCTAGGCTACGTTAGGTTAGGTCAGGTTAGGTCTGGTTGGATTCCGTTGCGTTGGGTGGCTAGGCGTGTGGCGTTTGTGCGTTGGTTGAATGAATGAATGATTTGATTTGATTTGACTTTTTTGGGGGGGGAGGGGGGAGGTGCGGAGATAAGGGGGGAGCGGGGGGCTTGATAGAGTGAAAAGTAAATGTAAAGGGAGAGAAAGGGAGTGGGAGTGGGAGTGGTAGACAATAGTAGTAATCATATATATATATATATATATCACCTCTAATCCTCCCTCATCATCCTCCTACCTTCCGCATCCCGTCTCATCTCATCCATCTATCTCCAGGGCTATTTCTTAATCTATCTCTCCCTATCCCTCCCCTCCCTGTACGGTGAGCTTAATTACCCATCGACTTGCATTGAGCGAAAGGTTTTTCTTTTTATACTAAAATACTAAAATACTAAAATACTAAAATACTAAAATACTAAAATACTAAAATACTAAAATACTAAAATAGAGAAAATTCATAAAGAGAATAATGAAGGAAAAATGGAGGTTTTACTTGGGTCATTAAGCGAGCTCCCTATATTATACACCACCAGTGCACGTCTCTCTCTAATTATATCTTACACGCTTCAACATTTTCGAAAAGAAATCATCATGAATAAATCAATCATGAAAACCATGCAAAACCTTGTATGATGATGAATTAAAATAAACAGGTTATAAGAAAGAACTTGTCATTGTAAAATATCGCATATTATTATAATTGTATTTGGGTATATCGTGCTACTCGAGTATGCCATGCTATGCTATTCTATTGTAATATCGCTCTCAAGTTCATGATTAGCATCTATTCGTATTCATCATTATCATCTATCGCAAAATTCCATCTCTATTCTCTCGACCCTCTCCTACTTAAACACCCTTCCCCTTCCCCTTACCATCCTTCCCCTCATCCCCAACCCCAACCCTCATAACATCCGGAACCTTCACCCCCTCTACCTTATACACCATGCCCCTATACCCATCACTAACAACCCACACATCATACACCCTCCCATCCACTATATTCGCCTCTTCTCCCTCTTCTGTCCCCGGAAATCTAAGCGTTGCTTTAGCTTGCGGCTTCACGCCAATACCTATTATCCCATTATTGCCTTTGCCTTTCCCTCCATCATCATTCCCGTTCCCTTTCGATTTCGGCGCACTCCATCCCAATCTCTTGATAGCGGCAATTTCATCACTCCCCTTTTTACAAAGCACCACGAACCATCCCTCACTTTGACTCTTTGGGAATCTAGGTGCGTACATCTTTCCTTCTTTATCTACTAATCCATTGAGTCTCTTGATTACTACATCCATTTTTAATGCTGTGACGTTTTGCACTTCAATTTTGAGGTTTGGTATCATGTTTGCTGCTTTTTCAAAAGCCGTCATTGCTCTACTTGGGATTTGTAGAGTATTTTTAACATTTTGATATGCGTTCTGAGAGAGGGCTGAGAACTGTTGCAGGGAGGTTGGTATGATGTCAAATTGTTTTTGATCCTCGCCTGTCGCGATAGGGTTGAAATCCGGAGGAATACCAGGGAAGATCGAAAATGCATGGTCTTCAGGCCATCGGGCAGATTTAATACATTGGAGTAGAGTGATCATTTGGATTACACTCGATAAATATCCTAACTCGGTGAGGACATCGATGGAAGCTTGAATGATACGAATAGCTTGATCCAACACACTGGTTTGATCACCGACGTAATCGGAGATTGGTAGGTCGATTCTACTCATATGAGCTTGCAATAGCAAGAAGGCTTTCACATGAGGATCCCACATTGGGAGACCATTGAAATGGGCGGCATCTGCTGGAAGGGGTAGGTTCTTAGAGAGTTCAATGTTGATGAGGTCTTCGTTGTGACGAACAGGGAGCTCATCGTATTCGGTTGCAGAGGACATCCAAGAAAGAACGTCGCGGAACGAGGCATCGGGTTTGGCATGAGTAACAAGGTGACGGATGGTTTTGTGAGAAAGGTAGTAGTATGACATGATTTTTCCGAGAGGAGTAGGGTCGATGTTGCCATTGGGGTAGATTTCGAGACATTTGGATTTAGCGAGTTCATCCAGAGATTTATCGACCATTGAGATCATGTAGTCATTGGCCATCTGCTGTGCAGCGACGGTGTTATGTTCTTCCGCTGAAATTTCGAGACCATAGTATGAAGGATTTTTTATGGAGACGTCGGAAGAAGAATGTCCAGGTGAGATAATCTAGAGCGTCTTGTTTGGTGGTGATAGTTTCCGCGGATACTTCGGCGCCGAGATGGTTATCTAAGACGTTGTGAAGAGATGATTCTACTGGGAAACCTGTATGCAAAGAAATGCTTGTAAAATGCTTTCTTTGAATCTTGAGTGAAGATACGAGCAATCCCTGAAGTATCGAATTGAGGACGTCCAGCACGACCTAACATTTGTAGAACATCGGTCAAGTCCATATCTTTATATCCTTCGGTTTTAGCGTCAAAGAATTGAGTACCTTTTACAACAACTAGATGAGCTGGAAGGTTAACTCCCCATGCTAAAGTAGATGTTGCAACGAGAATTTGAATTTTATTTTTGGCAAATAATTCTTCGGCCAAGGAACGGTCTGATTCAATCAAACCAGCATGATGTAGACCAATGCCGAAACTCAAGGCCTCTTTTAAAGCGTCATCTTTGACTCGTGCAAGGTTCAGTTGAAGGTCATCCTCTGACATCTTGACAAATCGACGAGGATTATCTTCCATACCACAAAAGTTTATCAGATCCTTGGCGGTTAAACGTGTTTGCCTGCGAGAAGCAACAAAGACAATGACTGGTTTTTCTGGACTGTGTGTCTTGATAGCCAAGAAGGTTGGTCTATTCATGGACTGCATCAAAGGACAAAAGCCTCGAACTTCTGGGAACCCATCGATGAAAATTTCCAATGGAACGGGACGAACGGAATGTCTAAAGTTGAACAAGCCTTCCTTGACGCCAAGCCAATTCCCTAGATCCATAGCGTTGGCGCATGCAGTCGACATACCCATAAGTCTGACGGAGTTGTTGGTTTGAGTTGCAATGTAATTCATACGAGAGACGATAATCTCCAAAATAGGCCCACGATCTCCACCAAGCAAATGAATTTCATCAATGATCACCAAACTAACTTGTCTTACGTAACCTCTAGTGGTCCACGAACGACTGATACCATCCCATTTCTCTGGCGTAGTGATAATGATATCCGCATCTCGGATAGTTCGTGTATCAGGTGTATTGTCACCAGTCAATTCGACCAATTTCAAGCCCATCTGCTGAGTTAATCGAGCACCCCAATCTTTGACTCGTTCGCGAACAAGTGCTTTCATAGGGGCAATGTAAACAACCTTGGAACCAGGTTTCTCTCGGAATGCCCACCACATAGCTAACTCACAAGCAATAGTTTTCCCAGATCCTGTGGGGGATCCAAGAAGTACATTTGCTGGTGTATGGTATAATGTATGAAAGATCTGAGTCTGCATGGGATTGAAGAATTTGAAACGTTTGCCATAGATCTCTTCCAAGGCCGGGTTCTTAAGAGCGGTAATGGGTAAAGGTTGTAGATTCAATAGATCAGTATAAACACTCTCGGTGTCAGGTCTAATCAAATGTTGAAAAGAAATTGGATACACCGTTTCCGCACCCAACCATCTATCGGAAACTGCCCTTACATAAATCTGTGTAGGAAGTGGATCCGACAATGGGATGGTGAAATTGAGCTCATGGTCGTCGTATAACTTCTTTCGGTTAAGAATGAAAAACTCATGATGGTAAATTTCAGAAGTCTCTGAGTTCTCTACCCAGATCCAATAACTCTCTGATGTGCCATTATGACGATCGTTCCATTTGAACTCCGGTGTAAGGTAAAGACGAATTCTTAAAACATCTCTATTCAAAGGCGCGATCTCGGCTTCAACACTGAGTGTCGGAAAATTGTCGAGGATTCTCGAGATCGTCCGGCCAGCACCAGGGTTATGTACCATGGCACCAATTTCGGCTGCATCCATTTCTTTAAGGGTTTCAATGGAAAGGTTTTCCTTGGCATCAAGCTGGTTCAGAATTGGCTTGGCTAGCTCGAATTGATGCAGAGGATGCTGGAATGCCCAAATTCTCTTCTCGATTGACTTACAGAGCGACAGAAGTACGAGACACTGATGGCCCCATCGACGATTGAGAGCAATCATGAATAACGCACGACATATTCTAGCCGATTTCTGAGCAACATAGTTTGTATCATTGGCTAAAGCAAAATCTTCAATTTGTGCTCGAGATATGTAAGATTGCAAGAGGATATTCGTCTTGGCTTGGGAGGAATCAGTTCCACCTTTGACTTGACAAGGAGAAAAATCCTCTCTCAAACTGGTAAGTTCTTTTGATTCGTTATCTCTTGATTGAATTTGATCAAATTCTCCACTATTGGCAATCATGGTGAGAACATCAGCTTCGGAAGCTTGAGGTTGCATCATAGTGTTGAATAGCTGAATACTGGTATGCAGGACGTAAAATTGACTTGCAATTCGTCCAACGTCCTTACTTCTAAGCTCCTCGGTAATTTCGTTGAAGATGATCATTTGGCTCTGTTGAAGTGTCTTCGCTGCTTGAATACATAGTAGACGTCGGCGCTGAACCAAGTTTGGATCATCTCGAGCTTCGGCCCAATCAATACCATAAGTAAGAGGATCTCTCTTCATTCGGACGAACAAATAGGAGTATCCGAGCCACGTGACTGCTTCGGGAATGGATGTCACTGTTCCCAAACCAATCTCGGCATTTAGATTGTCAACAAGATGCTTTGAGAATCGAGACTCGATAGGAACTTGCGATGTGACAGCTTGTAAATAATGATCAAGTTTATCTGCTGTTGTACAAATCATACCGATACCAGTGTCCTGAAACTGTGGTCTACCAGCACGACCGAAGATCTGAAGAACGTCCAATATTCCTAGGTCAATAAACTTACCATCTTGAGCACTGTAAACCTGTGTGCCTTTGATGACTACTGCTGCAGCTGGTAAGTTGACACCCCATGCCAAGGTAGCAGTACAGCAAAGAACTTTGAGGACACCGCTTCCAAACAACCTCTCCATCAGGTTTCTATCCGAACGAGCCATACCTGCATGATGAATGCCGATACCTTTTGGTAGTAACTCCCGAAGTTCGCGACCCCTTGAGCTCTTCATATCCTTCACAGCTGCCTCATATTGAGGATGATTGGATGGATCGAATAAATCTATGCAAACTTGCTCGATAGCTTTTTCATACAACATCTTAGCAGTACTGAAAGTGTCCTTCCGAGAATGAACGAATACCATTACTTGATGGTTCTGTTCTAACATATCTCGAACCTTTTCGAACGCAGTTGTATCTATATTCTCTCGAGATTGTCGTGTTCCAGCCCTGCCTTTGACACCAATGAAGTGCTGTTCGAGGGGAACGGGTCTAAAGCTGGCGTCAAAGTAGAATAGACCGGCATTACGATTGACTTTGAGGAAGTCGGCCACATCGATATAGTTTGGAAGGGTGGCAGAGAGTCCCACTATACGAATGAGAGACTGAGTGCTCTCAACTTGACGTTCAGTACGTGCAACCAAAGATTCCAAGACAGAACCTCTGTCATCATGAAGCATATGGACTTCATCAATAATCAAAAGTCGGACTTTTTGAACCAATTCTGTATCACCAGTACCTTTTCTAGTGACTACATCCCATTTCTCGGGGGTAGTGACAATGATTTGCGTTTGAACAATCTCCTTCTTAGTAAGATGCATATCGCCAGTATATTCGCGAACTTGAATACCTAGCCAAGCTAGACGACTACCCAGCTTTTGTGTGATTTCGGCGGCCAAGGCTTTCATGGGAGCAACATAGACAATCTTGAAATCTTCGAAATTGACGACAAAGTCGGAGGATTCGGGGTTCTCTGATGGGTGTGGTGAAACGTTTTCTCCAATGGCGTGAAGTATCGTAAGCATTGCTGCATCAGTTTTACCAGCACCAGTAGGGGCACAAATTAGCATGTTCTCGCTAGTCTTGTATGCTACTGGGTACACCAAGCTTTGCATGCGATTTAGAGTTTTGTAACCCTTGAAAGTTTTCTGACAAAGACCGTCCATCTCGGAAATCTCGACTAGTCTTCGGCCTGCACCTAGAGTTCCGACTTTCCCAGCAGGAATAGTATATTCTGAGTATCTCTCATGTTCCGTTCTCTCACTACCCATTGGAAGAGCATACTTCTTTCCTCTCGCATCCAAGATATTACCGGCATGATGCGATTTGTACACATGTGGGTATTTCTCTTCGCCTCGGTTGAGAGCTGGACCCAGCAAAGCATTCTTATGCTCGTAGTCCCTTTGTCTCAAAGCTGCTTCTCGCTCTTTTCTAGTCTGTAGCTTTCCAGTGAATATGCCGTCATCTCTAGTTCCAACAGGATGCGAGGCAGCAGTAATATCTTTCCGGTGAGAGATAATTTCAATGACGAACTCTATATCATCAAAGCCAATCATATCAATCAAAGTAGACTGGAGCTCTTCCTCTCCACTATTCGAAGCTAAGATTGCCATGATCTGCTCCTGGAGATCGCTCCCTGAAAGTCCCTGCTTCCTCTGAGCAATCTCCATACATTTGGTCTTCAACCATTGAGATCCATAGCTGCCTGCGCCAGCGGAGTCGGAAAGACTAGGAAAGTCATCGTTAATATCGCTGCTGGACAAATCGTCGTCCTCATCACTGATGAAGTCCCAAACATCATCACCACTATTTCCTGAAGTGAATTCATCATCATCATCATCATCAAAATCAACATCGATATCATATGATCTAGTTTCGCCGTTTGTAGATTTGGGGGGCAACTTCAACTCTGCCAGGGCATTTTTCATAGCAGCAAGTTGGGCTTGCCATTGTACTTCGGCCGAATCCAGCGTTGAAGATGACATGATTTCTGACAACCCCTTATCAACTTTTCCAGATATATTGTGTTGGTCGCGAATTAAGTTCAACTATTATCGAATATAAATAGAGCCAGTAGCTCTCGCGGCGGGGGCAAGTACAGTCTGTACTACAGTAGATAGAAGTCGGTGGGGCGCCTATCGGTAATAAGAAAATCCGCCGTCATAGCCCCCATGTGCATTGTACAAGCAGATGGAGTTTCAACATCAACATCAACATCAAGAACAAAGCAAAGCCACATCCTTTAAAAACGGACAACTATTTTTGACATCGAAGCCCCAAGGAACTTTAATACGCAAATAAACTCGCAAATATGAAGTTGCATTATATTGGAGTTAGTTGGCAGATCCAACAATGAGGATGTTATCGGACTGACCGCTATCAGATAATCAAGAACTCGGAGACGCCCTCACACGAGCTCTGCAGCGTGAAAGAGCTGAGCGCATACGGTCGATTCACAAGGGGCAGGTTAGATCGCCACGATGGCTATTTCTTGGTGCAGCTTGGCTAATATGGGGAATTAGTTATGGAGAATTTATGACGGTATTCAGCAAGACAGTTGCTGAACGAACAAAGCCTGGCCAAAGGCAAGATATTGAACAGGATAGTAAATGGCACCTCTTCCCAATATCACACCATCTTCCAGCTGACAATTATAGGCAATACATTCCATGCCTATGGCCGTACTGAAGGTGTCTGCGGCATAATAATCTCAGACCATGAATACCCAGCCCTCGTCGCCCATCAGCTTCTCTCCAAGGTTGTCGATGAGTTCTTGAACGCACATCCTCGATCAGAATGGGCCGACTCGAACCCTACGCTCTCATTCCCCGAACTAAACGATTATATTGTGAAGTACCAGGACCCGCAACAGGCAGATAGCATTATGAAGATTCAAAAGGAATTAGATGAGACGAAGATTGTGTTGCACAAGACTATTGAAAGTGTTCTAGAGAGAGGAGAGAAGATTGATACCTTGGTGGCGAAGAGTGACGGCCTGAGTGCACAGAGCAAAATGTTTTATAGTGAGTTGCTGGATTCTGGGCATCTACAAGAGCATTTACTAATTCATAAAAAGCACAAGCAAAGAAGCAGAACTCATGCTGCGTGGCTATGTAGATTGGTATATTTGGTTGGCTATGGCGTTTCTGTCTTTTTTGATAGCATTCTTGCAAGTAACGTTTCATTCGGAGGAAGTGAATGGCAGTCTGAGGCTGGGAATATTGGCCAGTGAGGTCTTCAGGTGGCCTGAGGTGACATCTTAATATTTCAATAGTACAAGTGCAAACATTTGGCGGTCCTCAATATCTCTTCATTACTCATTGGCGAACGTCAAAGGAGCATATGCTCTACTTTACTAGTAGCCCTCTAGTCTATACCATAGGGAGGCCCAAATGTTTGTCATTGTGGTCCCCTTCTTTTCATATACAATCTAAACCGTCATAACAGGCCAGAAGATAGCTCCATATCATATCATCTTATCTTGTCTTAGCTCATGATATCGTGCACATGTTCTGTGTTGCTTCGTGGCGGCTCTTTTCTAGTTTCCGTGGGTACTTTCCGTCTCCTTGGCTCAAACGGGTAACTCTGCTCCCCTCATGGCGACCCCGCTCCTATCAACCATAGCTCCAATATATGGGCCGATAATTGGTATGTTTCTCGCGAAACCTGCTATGGTCCCAAGGAAATCGCCAAATAAGATGAAAATGCCGTACAATTCCACCAGAAATCCAGTGAACGGCCATCTCATGAGGATGAGAGTAAGTCCAGCGAAGAAGGCCGCAGTTCCCTTAAGCTTTTGTTTCCGCGCAAAGAATAGCATCGTCTTTTGTGGTCCAATTATGATAGTTAACCCGATCAGGAAGAGAATCTGTATATCGATTAGATGTAAGCTGGGAAACTAACTCTCTTTCGAGTTTTGGGGGACACCGACGTTTCCCATTGCAAGCCTGGAGGTTTGTTAGCACCACATACCCTTATACGATAGGAAATACTTGCATTGCTCTATCAAAAAACATCATTATACCACCGATCAGGAAGAACCCGCCTTTCAAGACCTTATTAGCTATGCTACATGCGTCGAAACATAAGCCGCCGAATTGAACCTACCACCCGAACAGAAAGCCACCCCAATCTCTATAAACAAAATTCTATTAGTATACTTCTTTCAACAAGCGTAGCATTGTTTGGAAATGGCCAACCCCAGCCGGCGCAAAGTAGTCCAGGGCTATCCGTTCATAAGATAAGCACTTACTCTGGGAATCTGATAACCACATGGTAGGCATTTTGGATCTTTTTCGAACTCTGGATCAGCTATGCGCAGCGTATTCAGGTAATTCTGGGAGAACCTCATGTAACACTCCAGAAGTTGGCGGCAGAAAACAAGAAGAAAGTTGTCCTTTAATGTTCCTTTTGTTAAGAGCTCACTGAAAGAACCCGACGCGGCGTAAACGCGTCTGTGCTCATGAATTGGACTAGCGTCATACAGGTCCACAAATGCTCAAATATAAATTTTACTCGAAGTTCTCGAGTCGTACCTGGTCTAATACTCTTCACCAAAAACTCTTATTTGAGAAAGGTCAATCAACCACAATCGAATGGATCAACTCATGTTTCGTAAGCAAGATCTGAGGTTATATTGATTGCTTCGATTCTTCTACGAGTCGGGTTTGCAAGAAAACACAAGTAGGATGTTACTACCTGCCTGAGGGACATCCATCCTAAGCTATTGCACACTTGCAGAGGTAAAGTATTGATTGCCACGACGAACCAGGACAATCTGTCCTGGTGACTGAGTTTCATTCTCTATATGTTCTCGGTACCCCGTCATCTCTACTCGAGTAGGCAGATAACATCCATGATCGCGATTAAGCCGGAGCGTATTCCTGAACCAATCATTGAAAGATGGTTGGTGGGTAGAATGAGCTTGACTTTGTCGGTCAGACATATCCTTATGCTGGTTTTGACCGTCTTGTATCTTGACCCTTCTCTCACCCTGCCTAAAAGCCGATTTCGTCCAACTCAATCACATAAATCACTCTCCCAAATATCGTTCCTTGTTCGCTTTCCTTCAATCCTTCTATCAGTACCTATATACACCAATCTAATCAGGTAGCCATGCCAAATCTTCGCGCGTCGTCTCTCAGTCCTTGGAGGTGGTGAGGTGTCTGTATGGGTGAAGATTTGGCCGATAAGCACTCTTCCTCCAAATCCTACAATGAATGATCATCGTCTTTCACTTCAAAACCGTATGCGCTCCTCGTACTTCCAAATACTGCTCTGCAACTCCTTGACCCAAAGACCTAACAACGCCAAAAACTTCTTTGTTGTGATATCGTAGCCTCGTCTTAGGATCCGTATATGGTGCGGGTAAGCCAGTAATATCGCAATAATGTTTTTGAATGTGCCAGAGATGGTGCCGATTCAATATTCGTATATGTCGCATTGGGCGCATTGGAAGGTCCATTCGTCCTCATGTTTCTTTCCAGTACCAATTTGGATAAGTTCTTGGAAGCCTGCGCAAGATTTGGCTGAAGCGTCGGAGCGCTCGTAGGAGCAGGCGTCATTTCACCATCAGTTGAAGTGGTATTATCCTCAGAGAAAGGCGTTGCAGCGCCGCTGTTATCTTGCGTTGGCATGAGTGATGCTTCCTTTCGAACCGAGTCACTGAGAATGGTCTTGATATTCTTATTGCGACGTTGATTGGGTCTCCAGTGTGGATTACGAAATGGTTTTCTTATTGAGTGAACATCAAGCTGATCAATGAGAGCTTGATGGGCTTCAGCTTCTGGAGTTGGTGGTGCCATTGTTGAATAATATTGGTGGTTGATTTGGTTGAAGTTCCAAGGTTGTAAGGTTATTGAATTCGATGTCCCATCCATCTTCATCCCCATCCGCCTTGTTGATGGTAGCCCTGGAGCGCTTCAAGGGTCACAGCAGCCGGCCAATCAGGTAACGCATTCAATTTATACAAGTCCAATCAATATTGATTGATATTATTTAGTTCTACGTACTCCGTGAACATCGGCGAAGGAAGTGACTGCTTCAAACATCACATTCCATAAATCTACATAGCTGATCAAAGCAAACCGGGAAGAAGATAGAGCTGGAGATTATGGTAAGATCACGATAGGGAAGTCAGTCAGTCTTCTATAGAAAATAATGAATATTTAATAGGAAAATCCTCATGAACACCAGCAGAATTTGCTATTGTCACGAATCATTACCAATGTGGTCGGTATCCTTGAGTTTGTCATCTCAACGAGATGATGAATATATATATATATTATATATAATATACATCTCTCTCTCTCTCTCTCTCTCTCTCTCTCTCTCTCTCTATACGTCTCATACTGATTCATTACTTCCAGGAGAAACTCAACGAAGCGATTATGCTTCTGAACAAGAATCTTCAGGTATACCTAGTCTCCTCATTGCCTACGATTGGGTACATGTCACTCACTGATCTGAACCAGGAGATCAATATCGCGAATACAAACGTTGTGTTGGTTGCAGACATGTTCAAAAATTACCAATCTAATGTTCTCTTCCATCTAGAAGGTATCCTAAGTTGTCTTTGTTCTTATTATCAGCAATATGCAAGCTAACCCCTTGAAAGCTACCGACAGTCTGAAGGAGCCATCGTGATAAGACCGGAAGGGATTTTGACGGAGAGGGAGACTGGCGTTGGGTGGTAACCTTAGAGGTTGACATTTAGAATATCTCCAGCTTGATGACTGGTGAGGATACTTGTGCAATGTGCATGACTCTTGGGAGATGGATACTCCACGAAAGAGTCGCGTAGAACTAGTTCTAATCGTGCTTCTCCACATAACGTTGACCTTGGAGTTCAATCAATTGATATCGTTTGCGCTACTTGAATCGCCTCAGCCTTGTTCCTAAAATATAAGACTTACCTAGGTAACCTCAGCCTTGGGACTGGTGGACGAAAGATGAAGCGGCAACAACTCCAACTCCAACGTTCCAAGCTTATCATAAACAAACGTATTTACAACTTGAACTCTCATCAATAATTTTATGCTATCCAATTGATTACCTTCCTAAAACTTTTCGCAAGCAATGATCCAGCCCACAATTAACAAACTCCCTTTCTAGGAAGATGTCGCCCTCAGCCATGGACATCGATTTGCCTGCATCAGAGCTCCAGAAGTCAACTACTACATCCCCCCCTACAATTTATCCTGCTAAGGATATTCATTTCGATAAATATGTTGAGCCCCAGCCAGATGGATATCAGAAAGCGAAGTCCAGAGAGTCTGGTCAAGCTGCGATAGTAATTGACAATGGTATTTTGGCGCCGCACATTTTAAAATGCCTTGGACAATAGGCTTTGCAAAGGCTAACACCTTTTCTCACAGGCTCATCAGTGACACGAGCTGGCTGGTCTTTTGAAGACTCGCCACGCTTGAATATCTTGCCACTCTTCTCTAAATACAGAGAAAGAAAGCTGGGCAAAACGTATTCGTTTGTCGGTGCCGATGTATACGCTGATACGACGGCTAAGGGCCATATGAGAAATGCTTTTGAGGCGGGAAGTGGGATTGTTAGCAATTGGGATGTCATGGAGCAGGTACTGGACTGTATCTTCCTCAAATTGGGGGTTGATTCGGAAGGCACAGTGGATATGCCTATCGTTATGACAGAAGCTGTCGCAAATTTACCATATTCAAGGAAATGTATGGGCGTGATGATAGATTGAAGGATTCAGCTAACGATATGGAATAGCTATGACGGAAATTATATTCGAATGTTATGGAGCACCATCTGTGGCCTATGGAATCGATTCTCTATTTTCCTACGACTATAACAATGGCAAGACTGGTCTCGTTGTATCTTCTTCCCATAGTTCTACACATCTCATTCCCGTTTATAATTCAAAGGCCATGCTTACCCAAGCAACAAGGTTGAATTGGGGTGCGTCACAAAGTGCCGAGTACCTCCTGAAGCTCATCAGATTGAAGTATCCTTCTTTTCCTGGCAAGTTAGCCTCTACTCAAATGGAATATATGGTACAAGACCATTGCTATCTATCACGAGACTATGATCAGGAAATAAGCAAATATCTCGATTGGACAGGTCTGGAGGACAGAGATCGTATCATTCAATACCCCTATACAGAGGTAATCGAAATCCAAAAGAGTGAAGAAGAGTTGGCAAAAATTGCAGAGAAGAGAAAGGAGAGCGGTCGAAGATTACAAGAACAAGCTGCAAAAATGCGCCTTGAGAGATTGATTCGTAAAGAACAAGAACTTGAGTACTACAGACATTTGCAAGGCAAGTTAGTGGACCAGACGAAAAAGGAAATCAAAAGATTACTGGACGCCGAAGAGTTGAAAGATGAAGCTGCTTTGGAGAAAACCATCAAAGAACTTGACAAAAGCATACGTAAGGCTCGAACCAAGGATGTCGGTGGACCTGAAATCGAAGAAGAAGTCGAAGAACCAGACTACTCCATGCTCGATATTCCGGATGACCAACTTGATGAAGCAGGCCTCAAACAGAAACGTCATCAACGTCTAATGAAATCTAATAATGAAGCCCGCGCCCGTGCTAAAGCAGAGAAGGAAGCTGAGAAAGCTCGAATCGCGGAAGAGCAGCGTATAGATGATGAAAAACGAGAGAATGACCTTGAAGGCTGGCTCCAAGAACGTCGGGATGCTCGGGCATCAATGCTCCAGAAAATTAAAGATAAAGAGCGTCTTAAAGCGGATCTCGGCAACAGAAAGAGTCTCGCAAGTCAAATCCGTATGAAGAGCATCGCTAACCTCGCATCTGATAATCCAACCAAGAAACGTCGCCGCGGAGGCGATGATGATGATTTCGGTCAAAACGACGATGATTGGGGAGTCTACCGTACCATCCAAACTGGAGACGGCGGCAGTGATGACGAAGAAGAAGAGGATCCTAATGTAATACTCAAAACTCTCGAAGCAGATCTCCTGAAATACGATCCGGAATTCACGGATCAACATACATTCGATGCGCAAACTGATTGGAAAAAATCACTCATCCATGCTTTTCTCCGCGGACCTCGCCCATTCAACCCGGCGAGCACGGCGGAGGCCCATCAATTACATCTCAATGTCGAACGTATCCGCGTCCCGGAAGTCATTTTCCAACCCAGCATCGCAGGCTTGGATCAAGCAGGCATCATCGAAATCGCCGCGGATATACTCACGCAGCGGATTTCAGGATCGGGAATGAAGCAGCAGGATTTCCTAAAGGATATCTTCCTCACGGGTGGGAATACACTGTGGCAGAATTTCGACGAGCGATTGAGGGAGGGGCTGAGAGGACATCTGGAGGCAGGCACGGAGGTCAAGATTAGGAGGGCGGGAGATCCATTGCTGGATGCGTGGAAGGGGGCGGCGAAGTGGAGCTGTGGGGATCGGTGGAAGGAGGCGAGGATCACGCGAGAGGAGTATAGTGAGAAGGGGGCTGAATATCTCAAGGTACGTGGTGATGTTATCCTGCATTACCCCTTCATCCTCTTCTATCCTTGTCGTGCGCGTTGAGCCTGCAGCGAGCGCCAGATGTTCCAGGCTGACTAATCCGCGTGCAGGAACATGATCTTGGAAATGCGTATTCGTGATTCACAATCCATACGCCCGGATGGGATGAGGATCCCAAAAAACGCAGGGTCCGTCCGTTGGGTACCTAGGTAGGGTTGGTTGCTTGGGTCAAGTCAGGCGTTGTCTCTCTCTTCTCGCTCCTTGCTTCTCGCTTCTCGCGGTCAAGGTCAAGGTCAACTGAGCTGAACTGAGCTGGGCTGGGCTTCTTGGGGTCAACAGTGTACGCTTTCCTTTGTGTTCGGAGATCCATATTAGAGGGACATAAAAGTACAGAGGCGGTTGGTTAGGTTAGTCGAAAGATAATTTTTTTAAATTTTTAAATTTTTTCTTCTTGGGAATTGCACTGCACTGCACTGCACTGCGCTGCACGTTGAACCATTCATTGGATGTCATATCTTGCACTTTTTTTTTTTCTTCTTTCTTCATTCTTCATTGTCCTGGAATAAGACAGACGGGCAAGCTAGCGACGTAGGTAGCTAGGTATTTATTGCACATGCCTGCATCCACCGCATCCACAATGCCTCATCTTCCACCGATCACGTCACGGCGGACGGCCGATCGAGGTTGCTGGGAACGACGACTCACTCACTTCTGCGCGTGCACGCATGCATATCAACACCCTCCCTCGCAGATGTCCGAACTTTCCGTACCATGCTCCACGCCGCGTTGAACGAAATACACACACACACACACACACACACACTGCCTTCGCCTGGAAAACCCACACTGAATACGCACATGTGAACGAGGTGAGGAAGGAAAAGAAACAAGGGAACATGGGACGCCGTGGAAGAGAAGGAAAGAAAGAAAAGAGAGAGAGAGAGAGGAAAGAAGGTACAGCCAGCAATGTTGATTGGTTGGATAATTCACCCCCCCTGCCCCCGCCCCCGCCTCCACCCCAAAAGAGTGAGGTACCACTTTTGATATAAAAGTAGGAACTCCACCCGTGTGCCCCCCCCATCATAGTAAAACATCCCAAAAAGAAAGCCTCCGTCTTGATCAACGCCGGAAACGCAGAAGAAAAACATGTTAGACCCTATATGTGAGTGAGATTTTACATGGACATGGAAGTTGGGAGGCCATCAGCGCTGAGTGGGCCCCCGCCCAATTGGGAGCGAATGAGATTCTCGTCGTTAGTATCGTCCTCCTTGAAGCGTTTGCTTTCTGGGTGAGGGGGATATGGCTGTTGCTGTTGTTGAACTTGCTGCTCCTCACCGGGGTGTTTGAGACTGGCGGCGGCTAGAGTCCTGGCGGCGGAAGCTTGGAGAGAACCCATGGGTGCCATTGGGGCAATGGGAGCTTCATGTCGTTGCATGTGCTCCAGTGACTCCATTTGTCTTTGTTGGGGTGGTTGAGGGTGTTGAGGGTGCTGAGGGTGAGGGTGCGCAGTTGAATGGCTTAGGTTAATATTAGGTGGTGGTTGTGGAAACTCTCCTTGAGATTCAATGAGTCGAGATTGTAGTCGGATGATATACTCGCGCAAAGAGTAATTTTCGGCATGGATGGCCTTGTAATTATCCTCCAATGCATGGAAGTCACGAACTTGCTCTTCAAGCTTCTTGATATATCCTTCTTTACGTTGACGAAATGCTCTCTGTGTGATAGATTATGTAAGCTTGGGTGATGCGTTGGAGGGGATTTTTTTTTTTGGATGACATGAGAATTGACAAAGCAAGAGAACCATAAATCTCAACTCCGACGTTAATTTTTTTAAACGAGCGATACTTCGCATCATAACAACCTCACGAAGAATGCGCCAACGAGAAAAAATCGCGATACGAATGAAAATTACGAACCTGAGCAGCGCGATTCTGAGCAGCGCGCTTCGATTGAGAAAGCTCGCGTTTTCCACCCTTTCTACCATCTGCGTCATCTCCTCCGCTTTCCGACATCATTTGTCCACCGATGGCAGGATCTATATTATGGTCGTGAGGTGAAGCGCTACTCGAAGCTTGCACGTCGTGATTATAGCCATGAGTCTGAGTATTATGCTGTTGGGAATGCGAGGTCAAGTTCAAGAGCTGAGCTCTTAAATCTAGAGGAAGAGGTGAGGCGCGTCAGCAGAAAGCAACATCAACATGGGGGCTCTTGTGGAAGCGGAAACGGAAACATCAATCGCGGCGTAGAACGAGCGGATGAAGGCAAATTTTGGTTTATTCAACTCGTATAGCCGCATATACCTATACTGGGATGGGGGACAAAAACCGTTGTTGTGCTTGGTCATCAAAGAAAGGAAAGGGAGGGTTATACCATTGTCTGCACTCATTTCCTGCGCGAGTGAGTCAGCTTTAAGATTTAAATGTCTCTTGGGGGGTGGGAGGAGGGATTATATTATGTTTGCGAACACGCGAATGGGAAAGCTCGAGACTTTGTCGGGATTGAGTGTTGGAAGAAATTGAATGGAGGGGTATGACAAGTGAGGTAAGTCAAATATCAAGGACCACCGGAATTACAGGCAAAGGGATAGATCTCGTCGGGACCGTGAAGTAAAGTAAATATAATGTGTAAAAGGAAGATACGGACCTGATTCTGCATCTGTGCTACAGGTGCCGGGGCGATTGATTGCATGTTTGGCAGATTATCAAGAGTATGGATAGTTGGGTAGGTAGGTAGTGGTGAATATATTGGATTTAGAAGGTTTTAGTTTGGAGGGGGTGGTTGTCGAGTTTTCGAAGTTTCTTGAGTTTTGATTTGCTTGACCAATAGACTTATCAGAAACTTGACGTGACCTTTTTGAAGTTGATGTTGATGATGTTGTTTGCTGACTGACTGGGTAGGAGTAGGAGTAGGAGTAGTAGGAGGAGTAGTAGAGTAGTAAGTAGTAGGAGTAGTAAGTAGTAGGAGTAGCAAGTAGTAGTAAGGAATAATAATAACAATAACAATAATAATAATGATAAGTAGGCCAAAAATAACTGGTATGTAGGTAACCTTGGAATGATTTTAACCCTTCGAAAACTACCCAGTACCACTTCAAGGGACGAGTGTAAGAATGGAAAGAGGCTGCAGGTGTTGGATGGATGGATGGATGGATGGATTGTTCTTCTTGTCGACAATGATATAATAATAATCTTGAGATGGTATTGGATGCTTGTGGTTATACTGGCATACGATTGATTTGATATTGGCTTTCACCGTATTTGGGTTGGCTGCTATGCTATGCAGGTGGTTGGTTGCTTGTACGGAGTAGGTCCTGTAGTATCTTTTTCTCTGTACTGTCCTGTCCTGCCCTGTCCTGTTATGACCTAACCGCGAACTTCCGAACCATCAAAACACGTGATTATGATTGTGGGATGGGAGGGAGGAGTGGTAGTGGCAGGAGTGGTTGTGGTTGTGATTGTGATTGTGATTGTAAGAGATTCCTGTTTGGGATACTAGTATTTCTTGTTGGATATATAAAAATATATCCTGCATTAGATTAGATTGAATTGAATTGAATTGAATTAATTTAAATCAAAAGGCGAGTCCACAGCAGGATACAAAATGTAAGTTAATATGTAATACTGTAGTAGTTTGCAATTCTCAATTCTCAATTCTCAATTCTCACTTCTCACTTCTCACTTCTCACTTCTCCAGTATGGATCTTTAAGAATTAAGAGTGACGGGAGGGGAGGGTTGAAAAATGATGAATAAGGCCTTTATAAGATTTATTGGTTAGGGAAGGCTAGAAAGCTAGAAAGCTAGAAAGCTAGAAAGCTAGAAAACTAGAAAACTAGAAGACTAGAAGACTAGAAAGCTGGAAACCTGGAAACCTGGATTCTCTTACATGGGATGGGAACGTAATGAATTAATTGCTTACATATCTTTTATTCATCCATCCCCTTCTTTCTCCGATCTTTCCGGCTTTGTTATAGCTTTTTGGATTTTTCTCTTTCTCTTTCTCTTTCTCTTCCTCTTTCTCTTTCTCTTTTTCTTTTTCTTTTTCTTTTTCTTTTCTCTTCTTTTCATTTTTTTTTTTTCAAAAGCCGTACGGAGTACTTTAATAGGTAATAATAGTCATATATATACCTAGATAGGCACGCTAGTTTAAAATACCGTTGCTAGTATAGAGTATACTTCAATAGGTAATAATAGTCATATATATACCTAGATAGGCACGCTAGTCCAAAATACCGTTGCTAGTATAGAGTATACTTTAATAGGTAAGAATAGTTATATATATATATATATATATATACCTAGATAGGCACGCTAGTTCAAGATACCGTTGCTAGTATAGAGTATACTTTAATAGGTAAGAATAGTTATATATATATACCTAGATAGGCACGCTAGTCCAAAATACCGTTGCTAGTACAGAGTAGATAAGTACATAAGCATAAGTACAGTACGGAGTAGTAGATACCATACCTAGGTAGATACCTAATTAGGCAGTCGTTTGATTTGATTTACTCGAATATGACATCTCAACTACTACAGTAGCTGGAGGTACCTACAGTATTACTGCGGACATAAGCATCTATGTATTACTACGGACATGAGCATCTATGCAAAGGATTCATTTGATCTGGATGGATTGGATTATAAAGCAGAGTGCCTAGTAACAAAGAGAAGCAGTTCCAATGTCAACTTCAAGTATTGGGTAGGTACTGTGGTTGTCTAACCCATTAGATTTCATACCTTCAAAATCCAATCCTTCACGCATTCAAATCAGCGCATACATATCTAGACACCTACCTGGACTCACTTACACACGCGGGCCTACATATCAACATACCTAGGTAGCTGGCTATATAATATAATCAAGCTTGGAACTCTTTATGAAAGCCGCCTTCGTTTTTTTCATCTTCTTTCCTTTTCTTTCATCCATTCATGGATCGGGTAGGTATCCTGTACGGTACATACTACATACTACATACGGATCTCATTAGGTTATAAGCTACTCGGTTATTCGGTTATTCGGTTATTCATGCTATTCATGCTATTCATCGATTAGTAATCATCTCCGTCATCAATGTTCAACACAGTCAAACGCCCGTTCGAGCTACTTATTACTTAAGCACTGCAAGGAAGGTATGGAAGGAAGGTAATTAATGGAGTATTACTTCGTACGAGTACTTGGTGTTGTTTTGGATCTATGCCGGGGTAGAAACCTACAAAATAGTATATCTTTTAAATTCTTTTTTATATATTATACAACTTTCATTTTTAAAAATTTAGATATACCAAACGTTTATTTTTTTAATTCAATAATACTATAAAGCATTATTTATAATTTTCAATGGATTCGTTGATTTATTATTATTTTTTAAAATAAATTCCGTTTTCACTTGATTTTTATCTTGGCATAGACCCAAAACAACACCAAGTACGGAGTAGCTTACCTACCTACTGATTAGTAATATAGCAAGCATTCCCTCTTTCTTCGACCAATAGATGTATCAACAATCTATCTTCACCTACTTCGTACAATCTACTTGTAATCATTCGAGATTCGAGTGGTGGGTTGGTGTAGAATCACTCCTCTTCAATCAAATGCATGCGCAATACTGCCTGCCATCTACTCTATACTGTACGGTAGGCAGCATCCATCGATTTATTACAAATCATATTTGAAAGCTCAACAGCCTCCTTTGTTGTCAGTCACTTGGCCCATTCGCTAGCATTTCTAAACCCTACCCTCCGGAATCCTTCCCTCGAAAGGTGAAGCCATCTCCTTTCGAGTCTCGACTAGGGTGATGAGCTCGAACGAGAAAGATCATTCAATGGCATGAGAGCGCGTGTACGGCACATGCACTATGGTACTCGTGGAAATAGATACAGTATAGATATGATCATGGATATGATGATCATGTATGACTTGCCTGACTCTTGAGAGATTGCCGCACTTCAGCCTTATCGCAACCTCCTTTCCTTTCCTTTCCTTTCCTTAACCTTACCCTTACCCTTACCCTCACCCTTACCAGACGGAACGGGAAGGGCGTATGTCAAGCTGTCGTAGCTGGAGGCTCTTACTTCTCCAAGGCTGCCTCGGGGTTGTTGACTGCTGACTCCTGAGTGATCTGTTCACCTTGGCTGATTAGTCATGGAAGCGCTGTGTGTCATTTGAGTCTTGACCATCGATCATAACAAATCAAATCCGTCTATTCATTCGAGTTTTATTCTATTCTATTCATTGTACTCTATGAACGAACGAGTCGTCTTTTGTTTTTCTCCCTCGAGGAATTATTCGGCCGGAGTCGGTGAAACATTCAAACACAATCGTTCGTTACCTTTTTCATCCTTGCCTCCATACCCGGACCTCCTTGACGTTTACTCGATTAGTATTCCAGAAGAAATTCAATTCGTTCAGTGGCGAATAGTAGAACTTTAGAAATCAACAGTTTGATATGTATGTATTCTGGCACAAAGAGTGACGAGACTGCCACTCGATCTTGGACGACGTAGTAGCTGCAACGTCGATTTTTCTTGGCGTATGGTTTCATGCGCATTTCTCTATGAATAGCTAAAGATACTTGGGCTTCTTGGCAACGCAGGAGATCAATCTCATCATTAACAAATCATAGCTTGCCTTCTTTGAGGCAAACACATGCACAACTGACGAACGAGAGTTAACGAGCCTAGGATCACTGGCCAACATCCCCTTTCCTTCTTGTAGAAATAAAGGCCGCTTTGGCCGCTCCGGAGTTGTTTTGACTTCATTAACACCGATTACTATAATGGAAACACATGAATACTACAAATCATCACTTGCCCTTCTCGGCGGGCGGGGAAGTAAGCTGACTGCATTTCAGAGATCCCGTCACGTGTGGTTACACTGGCTGTGAGTGCTACCGCAATTGTGAAGAAAGATTTGTTGGCATCGAGGAATTTAGTATGATGGGACAAGAACATAGGGTAAGTTAGCATCCCAAGTATACTTTCCCGTTTGACGTTTCAATGGAAGGTACACTGGTCTCATCATGTTTACCTATCATGTTCTATCTAATATCTTGCAGGCATCCACACTTCTTGAATACAATAAATACACCAGTTCTCGGGACATTCATTGCACACGGGCATTCTGTGAACCTTTTGAACTATTCGTCGTAAACATAGACTCTAGTGTAGTAATTGAAACCCTCTTGTTATTCTATACTCGCGCGGGATGTTCGGCGAGCACATACCTGCACGCAATAGCTTCCCGTGAATAGTTTTGGGCGGAAAGATTTCGGACTAACTCACAGAGCTGAAGTGTCAAGGGGGCTCGATGCGACATTACCCACTTTCAAGATATCTTAAGTAAAATATACATGAAAACATATCTAAATAAGTCCCAGCCCCATCTCGCCCACCAGGCTACAACTTTACAGAACGACCCAAGGTGCGTGCTAAAGTCAGCAATACTACGCAGCGTTTACCTGAAATGCATCAATAAAATTCCTATTTCTAGGATAGAAAACATGTATCCAATTCTGTTCTCGCTACCTTATCACGCAACACACTCATGAGCCTTCGTGTACTCTCGTACCTTACCCAATCACCCCACGAGGCATGTTTTTCAAATCTTCCATCGGATCTCGTTCTGGTGGCCATGACCTTGCAACGCAAAGTGGTCGTGATAGTACTCTTCCACGCCCCGCCCGTGCAACCGTGTCTATCAACGGCTTGTCTGAGTTTCGAACTGGCACATGTTGGCTTGAGGCGTGCGAAAGTACCATCACGTACAGCTTTGGTCTAACTTCAGCCCTATCTGTCCCACCGTTTCACTTTGCGTAATTGTCATGGATTGGTGGGTATCTTGGTCACCTTGAATGCTCGCGGGGGGCACGAGATGCGAGAGGCGCGAGGTCATTGGAAGCTCTATAGCTTCTCGTCTTGGCGATAGCTGATGAAGCCTATCACCCAGCTCATAACCAATTTGTAATACTCCGATCACACGTAAGAAATGCGGAACCGCGGTTGGTCTTTCTTTGCGGCATGCAGCGCGATCCACGGCGCAGTTTGAGATGCTTGACATGGACGGGACTTTTGCCGAGATCGTCGTGCGAGATGATTGATATCTGCAGATAAAGCTGTTTGGCTGCATCTCTGAGAAAAATTGCGATTCACGATTCGACATGATTAGTCATCTGCTCGAAATCTGTGGGATTCTGATTTCTGGGTCAGGACAGAGTTGTCATGGAATTCAGATGGCATTCAGGCAATTATATAATCATAACCCGTACTCTCGGTTTTCAGTATTCTAACGCTGCGGGTGCGAAACGATCAAGCACAGGGTGATTACTCTGGAGCACATGGCATATTTCGTCTTACTGGACAAGGTCGATACTCGAGGAGATTTCCTTGCTAGGACCATGAACTGATCCTACTCCAGTAGGATCAATTCATGAGATATGCAACAAAGAAGAGAGAAGTCGCAGGGTCAAGTGACTCTAGAAACTCAATTGGATGGCCTCAAATAGTTGCTCTTCGTGTTTAATAGCTCTCATAATTTCGATTTCTTCTTGCTTTGGTAGGATCAAATCGATCATTCGACTCGTAAGAAACGGTATGGATTTGCCTGTTATGATTCATTCGCTCTCGTTTGTGTCTGTTGGCAGTTTCTTTCTATCCCTCCGCTCTGGGGTTCTCGCGAATTCCGTAACTCGACGCAATGAGCAAGACTGTGTCGAGCGAGATTATATATCAAAGGTATAACAACACCCCATGCCATTTGACAAGCAGATGCATATAGTTGCACGTCTCGCGTTCTATATGGTCTTTGTTCACGGTCAAATCATTTCATCCCCTCTCTCTCACATACCGTCTCGCTCCTCTCGGCAAATCATAAGATGTATGCTCATCCCACTTCCCGCGCAAGTAGAAGTTTCTGGCGAGAGAGCAAACAAGACGCTCCTCCCGAATTACGTACCACTCTCGGTATCTTAGCGTTCATCTCTTTATTACATCCTCGTTGATGAACAGCAAAATGGCAAAACGGGTAGCTGACATCACCACCCTAAGTAGTTTGTCACTGCACACGGAGTTGTGACTGATAGCCTGAAATGGCGACATGAGGTCGCTACCTGGCCACCTCTGCTGGCTATACGAATGCTGGTTGAGGTTCTTGGGGCTATTGAGTTTTCTATGGGTGGGTATGGAGCGAGTATAGATGAGAGTATTACATAGGAGAGGCTTTGAAGCGGCATGGCAGGAAAGCAGCATTCGATGATCGAGGAAGCGATCGCAAGCACATCCGATCTCACCTGGACTCCAATCTCAAGCTGGAGATGGTTCCATAGAGTGAGTTTACTTTAGTTGCCGGTGCTTGTTTGTGTGATGGGTTGATGAAGGGATCGGGAATGGACGCGGATGTGGGTGTGAGTATGGGTGTGTGGATCTCGAGAGCTTCGGGTTGGAAGGATGGAAGTGGTACCCTCCGGAACCAAGGTCATAGGAACATACTATCATCATACGGGATCCTTCCAGATCCTAATAGAGCGTATACCTTATACATCCAATACCTTCAAGCGTCCACATCAGTAGATCCCTTCAGAATCCTGTATTCACTTCAAAATCGCTTCCAAATTCTAATATCCCACTCTCAAACCCACTTCACCTTCATCTCAACTCTTCAATCTCACTTGGCTTTAGAGCCAACCTCAATTTGGCAATAACAATACAAACCTCAATTTGGTAATAACAATAAATACCATCCCATCATCATCATCAACAACGACCGCTCCAGATTATTCCCCCACTGCGCTAAACCATCTCGCCCCCTCCACCTCGCTTGCGCCCCAGCCCCCTCTTCCATTGTCCCTCCTCCCAACCCTACAATCACATATTTGTTAACCACTCCACACTCTGCACAGCCTCAACCCAACACCAACAATACCAAGCACCGCCAACAATACCGATGGATCACCGCGAAACTCGCAATACATCGAACGACGCCTCGCTCCACACCCCCACAGCTACAAGCCAGCCCTCAACCACGTACCCGCGCACTCATTCGCTCCCGCCCGTCTGCGCATATCGTAGCCCCAAGAGCAGGCATACCCGCTCGCAGCTTGCGATGGGCGTCGTGGCGTCGACTCGTGGTGCAGCGAGCAGGGGTTATGTGCCGATGCCGCCACTTGGGTGCGCGGTCGGTGTAGCTTCGATCGCGGGATCGAGCGGTCGCTCTTCGTGATGGATCTTGTGGGTTGGGGTTTGATGGGTCGGCTGCTGGTGGTGATGATGATGTTTGCGAGGGTTGGGGGTAGGTGGGGAGGTGGGGAGGTAGGTTTTCTGGAGATCTCCAGGCGATGGGTTTTATTAGGTTAATTACTCGGGCGGGTCTTGAAGGAGGCATGACTACGCAGATGCAAAATTCATGACGATTACTTCTCCTTTGACGAGACCTTGATGGAGTTTTATCATGGTGATTTGCAGGGAAGGTTATTGTGGATTGAGTATTGTTATATCTGCTGTGGGAAATTTGTAGGGTAATTCAAGATTACTTTTGGATGGGTGATGGTGGTTTAAGGAAATTTGTTGATATAGAAAGAGTATAGAAAAAATATAGAAAAAGTATAGAAAAAATATAGAAATAATAAATATTTTATAATAATGTTAGATAACTTGATGAATGTTATAGCTAGATCTATAGAATTGTATTATATAATAATCTAAAAGCTAAATTTTATATAATTACTTTATTTTAAAATTCCAATATCTTTATTAACACTTAAAACATATATTAATAAAGTTAAAATATAAGAAATCGTAATAATATAATCTACTTAAAGCTTATTGACATTATACAATAACGATCTTTTATAATCTTCCTCGCAATTTGTTTTATAGAGCTTATATAATATTTATTTATTTCTTAAAAATTAAAAGTCTAATAAACTAAAAAATTATATATTTAGAAAATATATAATCTATAAAATATAGGTATTTATTTTAATATTGTTTTATATATTATTTTAATTTATATTATTATTATAAGATAAATATATACTTTTATTAAAGTTTCTATATTCCCGTATAGATCTTATATAGTTTTTTTAGATTAGACTAATTAGCTTTTAGTTAGTGAAACGTTTTAGAATACTAGCACTCGCGGAAAATAAAATTTGAGACTTTGGATTCGTCAAATCTTATTTCCTCATGGGGCTAGCCCCCAAACCCCCATTCCTCACTTCGTTCGAGGCTGATAAAATTCTACGAATTCAAAGTCTAGAAATTTATTTTCCGCGAGTGATAATATATAATAATAATAATAATAATAATAATAATAATAATAATAATAATAATAATAATAATAATAATAATAATAATAATAATAATAATAATAATAATAATAATAATAATAATAATAATAATAATAATAATAATAATAATAATAATAATAATAATAATAATAATAATAATAATAATAATAATAATAATAATAATAATAATAAAATTATTATTATTATTATTATATAATAAGATTTAAGAAATGAATTATATTTTAAATACTTTATTATTATATATTTATTTTCTAATTTTTATTTACGATATTACTTATATATTATATTAATTATATTCTAATTTAATATCTTTTTTTAATTTTATATCTCGTTTTGTTCTTTTAAAAGGATCTATTCTATTTATTCTATTTATTCTATTTTTTTCTTTTTTTTATTCTTTTTATTTAACTTTTAAATGTTTTCTTATTTAATAAAAAATTTAAAATATATAAAAAAGCTTTATAGTTTTTTAATTTTTTTAATATATTTTTAATTATATATAAAATATATTAATCTTTTATTATCTTAAAATAATATAGGCCTATATAAAATAGCCGGAATAAAATAGCCGGAATGGAATAGGCCGAAATGATTAACTACCTTCGAAATAGTCGGAATAACTAAGCTCCGATGGCAGAACGGAAAGTTGACATTAAAAATTAAGGTTTTTTGCTTACTAATGTTCGACCAATTAAAATTTTCGCGAAATACTTATAATCAATCACACAAACCGCTAAGGATTTAAGGTTCGTGTTTTTTCATTTTAAACCTCCTATAGTACAAGTATAATAATCACATAATAACAATTACATAACTCTACATTTCTCTAAGATTGATTCTTCGAATTCATAATAATAATAATAATAATAATAATAATAATAATATTAATAAGTCGCCTACCCTACTTCTCGCCACCCCCTTATTTTAACTAGTATTTCATACTAGAAGCGGCTATTTTAACATATTAATAATTTCTTTTTAAGAATGAATTAGTATATATTAATTAATATATTCTAAGAATCTTAAGTTTTTACGATCTTTTTATAAAGAGTAATAAAAGATTATAAAAAAATAAAAATTCTAATTTTAAATTTATATATAAATCCTATACAAAATCAAATTTTTTAAAAATAAATTTTTTTTATCTAATAAAAATAACTAAAAATAATCTAAAAAATTTTAAAGAATCTTAAAGTTAATTTAAATTAAATATATTATTTAAATAATATATTATTATTTATAATAAGTGTTTAATATAGATTCTTAGATTTTAACGATAAATTTTTAAGTAAAAAATTTCTAATTTTAATTTACTTAATAATTTTCAATCATTGTATATATTTTGAATAGCTTATTTACTATATATTGATTAATAGATTTTAAAAAAGATTCTAGATTATTTTTAATTATTTTTATTTAGAAATTATAAATATTTATTTCAAAGTTTCAATTTTGTATATGATTTCCATACAAATCCAAAACTGAAAATTTTAATTTTCTATAATTTTTTATCACTCTTTATAAAAAATCACAAAAATTTAAGATTTTTCAAAATTGATTAATAATTATATATAGAAGCTTTAGTTGAGATTCAAAAAAATATATATTCATTTTTCGTAGAGTTATTAATACGTTAAAATGGCCGTTTTTAGTATAAAATACTAGCCAAATAGGGGGGTAACGAGAAGTAGAGTAGGCGACTTAAACTTTAAGAAATTAATTATTTTTAAAATCCTTTACTATTATATATTTATTTTTTACTTTCTTTGTTTTTATATAAATACTTTTATATTATAAAGAAATAATTAATTTAATAATAATATATTATATTTTTATATCTCTTTTTATATTTCTTTTTATATCTCTTTTTATATCTCTTTTCATATCTCTTTTTATATTTTTAATAAATTTTCTTTTTATATTTTTAATATATTCGAAGAATCTTAGTTTATTAATTTATTGTATTATGTAATTATTATACTTATACTATAGGAGGTTCAAAATACAAAAACATAAACCTTAAATCCTTAACGGCTCGTATAATTGATTATAAGTATTCTACGAAAATTCTAATTGGTCAAGCATTAGTAAGCAAAAAACCTTAATTTTAATACCGATTTTCCGTTCTACCTTCGGAGCTTAATTATTCCAACCATTTCGACCATTTTAAAAGTGATCAACCATTTCGACCCATTTCATTTCGCCCATTCCATCATTCCATTCTGGCTATTCCATTCCGGCTATTTCATATAGGCCTATTTTATTTCGAAATATCGAAATAATAAATAATAAATAATAAAAATAATAAATAATAAATAATAAATAATAAATAATAATAATAAATAATAAATAATAAATAATAAATAATAAATAATAAAAATAATAATAATAAATAATAAATAATAAATAATAAAAATAATAAATAATAAATAATAAATAATAAATAATAAATAATAATAAATAATAAATAATAAATAATAAATAAATAATAAATAATAAATAAGAATTTAAAAAGATAAAATAAAAGAAAATATAAAAATATATAAAAAAATATAAAGTTTTCTACAAAATCTAAATTTTAAATTAAATAGAAGAAGAGTAAAAAAATTAAATAAAAAAATAAAAAGAATAAGATTAAAAATATATTAAAAAGAATAGTATTAAAAATATATTATAAAAATATAATATAATATTATTAATATAATTTATTATTATTATAATATTATTAATATAATATTATTAATATATTTAATATAGAATATAATTAAATAAGATATATATTTATAATATAATTAAATAAGATATATATTTTATAATATAAGAGTATTTATATTAGAATTAAGAAAGTAGAAAATAAATATATAATAGTAAAGGATTTTTAAAATAATTTCTTTCTTTAATTATTATTATTATTATTATTGTTATTTATTATTATTATTATTATTATTATTATTATTATTATTATTATTATTATTATTATTATTATTATTATTATTATTATTATTATTATTATTATTATTATTATTATTATTATTATTATTATTATTATTATTACTAGCACTCGCGGGAAATAAATTTTTAGATTATAGATTCGTAGAATTTTATTAGCCTCGAACGAAGTGAGGATTGGGGTTTAAGGGCTAGCCCTTATTAAATAATAAAATTCGAAGAATCCATAGTCTGAAAATTTATTTTCCGCGAGTGCTAGTATATTTTTTATATTTCTTAAATATATATTAGTATATAAAATTTTCTTAATATTTATTCTATCTATATTTTATTTTTAAACTTAAAATTTTTAATTAATATAAAGTCTTTAAAAGCCTTTTATATTTTTAATTTATTTTAATATAAAGTATAATTAGAATATATAAAAAGATTTTATTATAATTATAATTATAATCTTTTAATATTTTTTTATATTTTTTTATATTTTTTTATATTTTTTTTATATTTTTTTATATTTTTTATATTTTTTTATTTTTTATATTTTTATATATTTTTTATATATTTTTTTATATTTTCTTTTATCTTATCTTTTTAAATTCTTATCTATTATTATTTATTATTTATTTATTATTTATTATTTATTATTTATTATTTTATTATTATTTATTATTTATTATTTATTATTTATTATTTATTATTTATTATTTATTATTTATTATTATTATTTATTTATTTATTATTTTATTTATTTATATTTATTATTTATTATTATTATTTATTATTTATTATTTATTATTTATTATTTATTATTTATTATTTATTATTATTATTTATTATTATATTATAGAATTATTCTATTATATATAGCTTATACTATATATAGAATAATATAATAGAAATCTAAGATTATATAATCTTTAAATTATATATAATATATAAAACACATTTATAAAAATATATAAAACACATTTATAAAATATATAAAAGATTATATAGAAAAGTATAGTAATACTAAACTTATAATATATATAGATTATATAAGATTATATTAAGGTTTTATTGAATAATTATAAGTTTTATATTCGCGTATACCTCTTTTTAAACGCGCCGGATTATATAAGTTTATTACTCTTTGATTCAGCGCTCACCGGGAGCGAAACTGGTGAGCGCGGGGTCGATGACTAATCACCTACCGATCGAAAAGTTCTGGGTCAAGGGACTGCTGGGACCACCTCAATGCAAATCAGATCATTTAATCTCCAATGCATCGAGCACTTCACACACAACTTTCCATTTGAATAGAGATGCGATGGCTAGATTACCACTGAGATGCCATCCGCCTTGCCTGTGCCTTCCAAAGGTGCATTGCGAGCCCTTCGCAACATCGCCCTCGGAACATCTTGCACCGTCGCATTTACTGCTGGTATGCTAACGGAGGACCGCCGCCGACGAATACGCAGTGCGAAATTGGTACACGACAATGCTAAGAAACTCAAATCCTCGAAGCAATATCATGAATCTAGCGCACACTTGGCAGAAACGTTCGAGGAGCAGGTCTTGCGATTCAAAGATGATGGGTTTTGGCAGGCCGGCAACTCTGCCTCGAGCAGTCCCCAAAGTTCGGAAGTCCTTGCGGCCGGCGACCAATCGGCGGAGAAGCGATAGAGCCTGTCAATCTGATACCGCCTTCCATTCCACTCAAACCGCCCCGAATCGAAAGACTCCACTCCTCAACTACAGAAGAGCCGAAACAGAAGCCTACGGAGATCGATGAAGATCGCCAACAGCGTCTTGCAAATGATATACAGCAGATGATTGGAAATGAGGAAGACCCAATTGCCGTTGGTTCTGCGTTGCGGCGGTTTTTCGAGGCTTTTGAGGAAGGCTTGGATATAGGATCTAGTGGCATGCAACCATGTTTATTAGAGGCAGCGATTGTATTGTCTACGGCTTGTCGGAATCTCTCCAAGGTGGAGCATATGGAGAAAATTCTTGACATCGTTCTCAGATCCACTACACTTTCAGAGACCGACTTCAAACGATTCGAGCCACATGTTATCATTGATACTCTGTTGAAGAGTCCAATCGATGAGGCCAACCAGGACGCATATCTTTCTAAACTGCGCGCAAAGCTTCTGCTCTGTGTCTTACAGAGTTCACTGAGAAACCAGGACCGATGTCGAACAAGATGAAACCCGTTATTGTGGAAGCTTGCAATTTGACATCTCGGTTCGACATGTATGATCTGACCAAGCAACTATTCTGGCGAATCGAGGCTACCCGTGGCAAAGCACCTAATCCCTCGGTTGGGCCATTTATCATCGCGGAATTACAGGCTAGACAGCACCGTAGCGCCATGTTTCGATTTTTCAAATACTTCGTCAAAATATCACCATGCCAAGAAGAACTTTACCGTGTTACGGATGCTTTAGTCGAATCAGCGCTGGAAATGAGGCATTTTACCAAAAGCCGAGCAGGTCTTGATTGAGACGTCAAAATTGACCAAAAGCGACCAGTTTCGAAGGTCGAACAACTGGTTTCAGAAGCTGCTCGGCACCGAATGGCGCGTTACACGAGATATTCGCGCAACTAGAGAAAGATTCGATCGCCTCAAAACTGTGATACCGATTATTTGTCCCCCAAATGCTGCTTATGCCGTCATAATCCAATTATGTGTAGAGGCCGGAGATTTTCAAGCCGCTGGAAAATATCACGAACAGCTCTTTCAAGTAAGTGGTCCATGTGAAGATGATATACTCATCCGTGGTCAAATTGCACGTGGAAAGGCGATGTGTGATGAGTGGGACGATGTCAAGACTGAATTCGCCGAAATGGCAAAACTCAATCCTAACAACAAAGTCTATGGTGATATTTTCCCACCTATTCTTAAATTGTTTGCCCAATCACATTCCGTGGCCGAGACAGAGGAGTTCACCCGTTGTTTCCTTGAGCAATATAAAGTTCCTTTGACTCCTTATGCTTCCAATATCATGATCGGCGAATATGCTAAAGCGAAAGAGCTTCGTTCTATTCTTCGTTGGATAGAATACGCAACCTCTGTTTCTACCTGTCTTGATGCCGATTCGTTCAATACCATTCTCAGTCAACTTTACAAGACGTGGAATTTCAACTTCGAACAAGTATTTCAAGTACATCGTGTAATGTTAAAAACGTCTGTGGAATACACAAATGATTCTACAATGGCGCTTCTGCGTCAATTTGCCCTCAAGGATTCGAAAGGGATACCAGAAGTTGCTGCTAGGAAGTTGAGGGCTTTGCCAAGGGCGACTAGAACTATAAAGGATGAGAATTATCCTCGTAGACAGATTTTCGAAGAACTGGGAAAGGGGAACTTCAAGAAGGTCGTAAAACATATATGAATACGCTTGCAAACAAGGGGTACACATACATGGCTCGGTTCTAGGAGCCACGGTGAAAGCTACATTGCATTTGAATGATGGCGATCCTAGCATGGCTATTGAGCTACTTAAAGATGCGAAACTGAAAGGATACCTCTTGGATGAGGCTCTTGTTACACTTCTTACTAATCGATTGCCAAAATTCATGAACCCTGCTGGAAGCAGTCGTCTAATCATGTTCTTGAGGTCTGCCAAAGAGGCAATTGCTAAAGCAGAAGAGCATGGGATTGTGGTACCAGAAAGTGTGTTCAATGAGGTCACCAACATTCTTGTTCGGAACGGATTTTTTCAAGACGCAATAGCGTTCTGGGCTGAAGTCTCGCGGACCCACAGCGCAACAGTTCGACCTACTGTGGTCAATCTTACTATCCTCCTGAAGGCTTATATTGGTATCAAAGAACCGGACGGCATCATTTGGATCACGAAGATGTTATCCGTCAATCAAATCGTACCTGACGCGCGAATGAAGCACATACTGAAAAATACTCGGCAAATATTGCGGAAAATGAAGCTCAGTCCTAGGCTGGAAGCGTTTCTTCAGGCCGTAGAAGAAGCGTACGCGATATATGCGACGATACGGGGATATGATCAGAAAGATAGAAATGATGCCAGAAACAAGACTCTTGAGATCATGGAGAGGGCCGTTGCTCTTGATGCCCAATACTCATACCGGGAACGAGAAAAAAACAACAACTGGGACGACTTTGGGGACACGAGCACGGATCTGGATGACCCGGATCCATTTGATCTAGAGCCAACCGTTGAATGCTAATTTTGAGGATTCAAGAGGCTGTTTGTATATAAGTATGTGTATAGAGTTTGTCAAGTATATAGAGTATATAGATTTTGAATAAGAAAAAAGCAAGCGATCCTACTTCTTCTCCAGGGATTGATAGATAACCGCAGGCGGGCTACTCTGACCCTTCTCATTCCGCCGACTACAACCCTCTAGGGCTGCTTTCACCCTCGCTAAACCTGATAGCAAATGTTAGGCATGAAGACGTGATATAATTAAATATCAACCATCTTATGTTTTAAACCTTGGACGGAGATTATTAAGGGCGTGTTTAGATCGATTTTTTTATAATATTTAACTTAATATATTAGCTATGTTTAAGCAAATATAATTAATGTTTACTAAATATAGTAGTTCTAAAAGTAAAATATAATATTAGATTTAATATTTAATAATTTAAACGCTATACTTGGCGTTGTTTTGGGTCAATGCCGGGCTAAAAATTAATCGAAAAACGAAATATACATTTTTATATATTTAATCTTTAAAAAATCATAATAAATTAACTAATAAATTAGATATAATGAAAAATACTTTAAAATATTAAAAAGTTAAAGAATATATAATAAGTGTTTTAAATTTTTAAATATTAATGTTTTTTATACATTAAAAAGAATTTAAAAAAGTATTTTATTTTATTTTACTTTATATTATTTACATTTAAAACTTTAATAAATTAGATTTAATTATTAATTATATAAAAGCTAAAAACTATATTAAATAAAGTATTTAATTCTCTATAATATACTAATTTTATTTTAGTTTTATTAATTATTATTAGATTTATAAAAGCTTTTTAAAATAAAGTAAAAAAAATATAATAAATTTTTAATATATATAATAATAAAAGCATTATATAATTTATAAATCTAAATAAAAATTATTATTATATATAATGTTTTAATAAAGTATATTATAATTATAGTTTATTTATTTATTTATTTATTTATTTATTTATTTATTTATTTATTTATTTATTTATTTATTTATTTATTTATTTATTTATTTATTTATTTATTTATTTATTTATTTATTTATTTATTTATTTATTTATTTATTTATTTATTTATTTATTTATTATTTTTTATTTATTTATTTATTTATTTATTTATTTTTATTTATTTATTTATTTATTTATTTATTTATTTATTTATTTATTTATTTATTTATTTATTTATTTATTTATTTATTTATTTATTATTTATTTATTTATATTTATTTATTTATTTATTTATTTATTTATTTATTTATTTATTTATTTATTTATTTATTTATTTATTTATTTATTTATATTTATTTATTTATTTATTTATTTATTTATTTATTTATTTATTTATTTATTTATTTATTTATTTATTTATTTATTTATTTATTTATTTATTTATTTATTTATTTATTTATTTATTTATTTATTTATTTATTTATTTATTTAAACGTAGTTATAAATAGATACCTAGTATTTTATCTATTAAAGTAAATCTTAAAATAGAATTTATTAAACGTTTAAAAGAAAAAGTTAAGAATTATAAGATTAAATTTATACGGGGTTGATTATATAAGTGCTTAATTAAGTAAAGGTCCCTAGATAGATAATTAGGTATTTCTAATTTGTTTATAGTAGGTTGTATAGGGAAAACAATACTATATAGATTTTATAGGGATTTTTACTCCGTAAGGTTTAGTTTATTAGTTTCCAAGTGTCGATTATAGAAATCTAAGGAGGTGTCATCAATAATCTTTAAACGCCATAGACGTAATTATTCCTCGAGTAAACAGATTTTTACATTGCCCTCTACATTCTATAAAATTCTCAATAGCTGGACTACCTAATAAGCTTCTTATTAAACCATTCATCCATCGATCCATGCTATTTATGTTTGTGCCCCGCCAATCGGCCCCTTGCATTTTTTCCCTTGCGCCTGGACGGCATTTTTTTGTTTTCCCCTCCTCTCAAGCGAGGGAGCTCCCCAACAAGAATCATCCCAGAACCTTGCCTCACAATATCACATCCAAACCTAAATTCCGAGCTTCAACACACACGAGCACGTCGTACGTCGAGGTTGGCGGAGGCAGGATGTCGATTGTCGCAGAGTGAGTACCCCTTCGTTTGAGACTCCCATTCCCTTTTGTTTTGTGGGGGAGGGGGGGATTTTTTTTTTCTTCGGCGTGCGGCACATTCTGGGGGGGCGGGGTCGGATCGAGGGGTCGAGTCTCCTCTTGCCTACTTCTGGCAGAGCTCCTCGAGCGACGCTAGCCCCTCACGATCCGCTAGCTGCCCGTCCATGCCCGCCGTCTCATTCTCGCCGCTCCGTTCGCCTGCGCACGTGGAGTACTGACGGTTTTTGCCCTAGCCAAATTCGCAAGGTGGACGCGCAGCTCGACCGCGTTCCGCTGGCGCCCTTTCCTTACCCCGCAGATGAGCATGTTCTTTCGGCGAAGCGGGCGCGGGTTGCGTCGTCGCCGCGCATCGCGGAGTTGCAGGCGTTGATTAAGGCGTTGAGTGCGTCGTCGAGTTCGAGCGCGCTGCTTTCGGGGGGGAGGATCGCTCGGTTGTTGGAGCTGGCCGATTTGAAGGATGAGGTGCGGGTGGAGGAAGAAGAGGATGAGGAGGAGGAGGAGGATGAGGATGAGGAGGGGGAGTATGGGGGTGGGAGGGCCGGGGTTAACGCGTATCTGAGGAATTATGAGAGGGAGTTGGAGTGGTTGTTGGTTAGCAAGGCGACGGTACAGACGTATGGATTGATTTTGAATACGCTGTTGGAACAAACGATTCCGTTGAGTGATGATATTTGGTATTGGGATGAGGTGTTGGGTTCGTATGCATATACGGGGCTGTACACTATTCAGACTTCGCCGCAGAGGTTATGGGATTGGGGAAAGGATGTTTATCGTGATTCGAGCGAGAGACTGACGCATTTGAGGGAAGCGCCTGGAAGTGCGGTTAGGAAGGGTGGGAGAGATGTGAGGGAGGGGGTTGCGGGGCAGTGGAGTGTCTTTTATGGGTTGGTTAGGGAGAGTATCAGGGAGAGGAGTGTGGTGGAGATGCAGAAAAGAGTGATGAGTCCGGTTGCGGTGGGTAGAGCAAAGGCAAAGTCGAATCAGGCGAGGTTAAAGAGGTTTAGAGAGATGGGGGCCAGCGGGTTGGGGGTTTTGATGGATGAAGCATTGAGTTTTGATATTGATGAGGAGGGTGCCGATGTAAAGGCTGAAGAGTCAGAGTGGAAGGACGTGGTGGAGAGGAGTGTGGCGCTGATGGATAATGTGCTTCGAAATGTTACCGCTCTCGAACAGGGAGTTTCGGATTTCGAGGATACGGTATTTGCCAGTGTTGAGGATGACCCGGAAATTTCGAGTCGCAACATTTTACAGGGAACAAGGACGGGCAAGCTGTCGAGAAGATTGCAACATATTCTCTCCACGCATGTACCCAGGCATATTGCGAATTCACAAAAACTTGTCTCGGAATTTGGACGTCCTTCAAGGCTTGTCAGATATTGGCTACCGGCGAGCATGTTACTTCTTTCTTCTTCAACTATACTACGTATTTTGGTGAACAGGAGAGCAGAGGTTATTACATGGATCAGAGAACTCGGATCTACCATTCAAGACTTTTGGATGAATTGGGTGGTTGACCCTACCAAGAAAGTGATTGGGACCATTCGTCACGACAAAGATAGCGAGGTAGCGATCATGAGTAAGGAGAGTCTCAAAGGCGATATGGAAAGTCTTGAACGCATGGTGGTGGATTTCGCTCGCGACAATCCCGAAGCCGCCAATTACGGCGTTGGCGCTTTGACCGAATCTCAAATTTCTGAAATTAGAGCAAAGGTTAAAGAAGGTGACCTCACCCCCGTTCTTCGAGCTTATGAAAAGGATATGCAGCGTCCGTTTGTGGGAACCGTCAGAGGAGATTTGATCAGAACAGTCTTGATTCAGGTGCAGAAAACCAAAGTCGACGTGGAAGTTGCGCTTAGTGGCATCGATGCATTGCTCAAGAGTCAAGAGCTTGTCTTTGGCTTTGTGGGACTCACGCCTGGTGTTTTGGTTTGTTTTGCCGCCTTCAGATATCTTGGAAGTTTGCTCGGCTCACGCAAGGGACTTCGACGGGGCGAAAGAGCTGGAAGAACTGCAAGAGTTTTGAGAAATATCGATCGAATCTTGACTGTTGCTACTCCTACGCAAAATAACATGCTCTCATATAAAGATCATGGGTTACTCTTGTGCGAAGTCCATGTGCTGAGGAAGAGAGCTCGCAGCTTGTTTCCTGGGGATGTGGAAAGGGAGTTTTTGGAGGATGTGGGAGATCTTAGTAATATCAACAGTGGTATTCCGGTGCAGCTGAAGGTTTTGGAGAGAATTAGGTGGAGTTATGGGAAGTGGTTGAGATAGAGCTCGAGAGATGGAAAGGAAAAGTAACAGCACTTAGGGGTGTACAGTACCGAACCAACGAACATACCTATGCATAGCGGATGATATTGATATGACATGACATGACATGATACGATTAGATGATGGCATGGGATAAAGAAGTAATGAAATTATGGTCGCAAGGCTGAGAAATTCAAAATCTAAGTGCTAGGTGCGATCTCTGATGTTCATTTTGCAGTGAGCCGCAGTCAATATATCTCAGACAATTCCGGATGTCGTTTATATAAAGTTTTTTTTTTCTTCTCGAGAGCAGCAAATTCTGATACAGATGAAATTGCATTCAATGCAGTAAAGGTGGAAGACGATGAAAAGGTTTTATAGATGGATGGATGGATGGATGGATGGATGGATGGATGTCAAGCGTTGGGTAGAAGTAATCTTACAATAGAGAAAATCAGTAGTAACCTTGGAACTACTAGGGGCCTCCAGCTACCTAGGTAGGTATAATTAATTGATATATTCCATCCATCTTGAAATACTCGAGTAGTACCGTTCTTCAACCAGTTTAACGTACGGAATATAACAGCACATACTCGTATCCATATATACCTAGGTGTATACACACACATATATATATATCCATATATATACATCCATATATATACATACATATACATACATACCTAGGTATATCCATCTACTAATTACGGTCTGGTACTTATCATTACCTACCTAGGTACCTTCCTACCTACCTACCTAGTACTTCCAAGGTTCCCTTCCCACCTTCGCACCTTCCCACCTTTCCACCTTCCCACCTACCTACTACGTACGGATCCTGCTTGCCGTGCTTGTCTATTTAAATCCTTTTTGAACTTTATCTACGGCCTCGACCTCCAGCTAGATCACTTGTTGTTGGATCGGAACTTCTAGATCCCCCGGGCCGCTCTCACCCTCACCCCTCCGCCTTCTCCATCAGCCTCTATCAATCAATCAAATCAAATCAAATCAATCAATCAATCAATCAATCATCGTCAGGAAAGCACCATACGACTTACGATTGATCAACCTCACTTATTACTTATTACTTCACTCACCTCACTTACCTAGGTGCTTAAATCATATCAACAATAATATTCTTGTTGTGATTAACTTAAACCTTCCCGTACCTTCTTTCTCCCCTCATACACGAAAAGGAAAAAAAAAAAAAATCAATCACGACATTGGCAGAAGGAAGAAAGTGTTAGTGTCAGTGCCAGTGCCGGTGTCCATCGGTGTCAATGCCGTAGTGTATCTGATTAATCTTCTTCCCAAACAAATTTCTCGAAGATCAACACCAATCAATCACCTCGCATCGGCTCGTAAGGCTCTCTTTCTGTACCTACCTGAGAACATCTTCCTCAACATCAACCAACAAACAGCAGCAGCAGCCGCAGCAGCCGCAGCAGCAACAACAACAACACCAACACCACCACCACCACCAACAACAACCACGACAACAACACCAAACCACCCTTACAAAACGATAAATAAAGTACATAACGACGACCCACAACCACCTGTACCCCACACACCCTTCCAGCGATCTTGTCATTACGGTAGACAATATTGGTGAGGTGCTAGATTTACGGAACCGGAATCTACCATACAAGACCAGACCAGCTCACAAATAACCAAGGACACGGACAAATTCATCAGATCGTGTGGGATTTGACAACGCCAAACGAACAAGGCTATTCAAACATCCTACAGACTGTACTTGAGCTCGATACTTGAGTGCGACTGATCCAAGATGGCCGGGACGAGGAATTACGATTTTTTGGTATGTTTTGTTTTGTTGTTGTTTCGTGGGTTTTATTGGCCTTGCTGTTTACACTTCAATCTAATCTATCAATCTATCTATATCTACCCTCCACTTCCCCTATTCCCCCCAAACTCCCAACTCCCAATCCTCAACTCCCAACCTCGAAATACAAATATACTAATCTAATGTCTTTGCAAAAACAGATTAAACTCCTCTTGATAGGTGATTCCGGAGTAGGAAAATCATGCTGTCTCTTACGTTTCAGTGAGGATAGTTTCACGCCTTCGTTCATCACTACCATTGGAATTGATTTCAAGATCCGTACAATTGAGCTGGATGGAAAGAGGGTGAAGTTGCAAATTTGGGATACGGCGGGCCAGGAGAGATTTAGAACAATTACTACAGCTTATTACAGGGGGGCTATGGGGATTCTGCTCGTCTATGATGTTACAGATGAGAGGTCTTTTACTAGTAGGTGACCCGTTTTGTTTATGGTTTGGGGTGGTGGTTGGGCTTGGGCTTGGGCTTGAGGCTTGGGAAGAGATGGTCTAAGGTTTGGAGGAAGCATAGTAAAGGGAGAAGTCTTATGAAGGGAGGGTGGTAATGCTGTGGCAATAGGAGAAGGGAGATGGGATGGCAGATTTAAGTATGAGTCTTCAAAAAGAACCTCACTAACCATTCACTCTCAGATATCCGCACCTGGTTCAGCAACGTCGAACAGCATGCTACCGAAGGCGTAAACAAAATCCTTATAGGCAACAAGTGTGATTGGGAAGACAAACGTGTTGTATCGACCGAACGCGGCCAACAATTGGCTGACGAACTTGGTATTCCTTTCCTCGAGGTCTCTGCTAAGAGTAACATCAATGTGGAGAAGGCATTCTATAGTTTGGCGGCAGATATTAAGAAGAGAATCGTGGACACGAGTAAGATAGATCATGCGGCGCAGCAAGGTGTAGATGTGGGTGGTCAAGGTGGCGGTAGTGGGAGCAAGTGTTGTTAAGGGGGATGAGACGGGTGGATTTTAGAGAGGATAGATGAAATGGTATGCTGGTGAAGGATATCAAGGAAAGACAGACAGAAATACTTTTATGATGAAATAGAGGAGAGTATGGATGGCTGGATGAATGGACGCATGGTTCAAGAAAAGGCAAGATATGGTGGTTGTGCTTCACCTACGCTTGTTTGTTTGTTTAAGAGAGCAGATTATGGCCGCCGGAGTTGGGTGAATGCGTATTTATATGGTATTAAATTGAAAGGCGTGTTTTCTTCTTCTTTTAACTTGTCTCCTTTTCCCCCTCGTTTTTTCAAACTCCATACATGTCAGGTAATTGACATTACCCTTATGATACAATGGAATGCGAAAATGCAATGGAGAATGAGAATACACATGGGGGTATGTTACAGTATTTATAGAGCATCTGGAATAGAAATCAAGTTATATGTGATATCCATCTCACTCCATCTTCTCCTTTTTTTTTACATCCAGTCTCTTCTCTATATACTGGATCGTCATCAAAGTACAAATAATATCTACTCGGTATCTCAACGAAGTTTAGAATCCCATCATCACATCTATCCACAGCCCGTTCCGACATCGATCCCCCGCTACGCCTCTACCACATGATCTCGGCATTGGCAATCGGAGGCGGCTCATCCCCGTCCTTATACTCCTTCTGCAGAGGACAAGGTCTCTTGTGCCACTCCCTCACGAAGCGTCGCGCCTCGGCGCGGTCCATAAACGAGAGGAGGTACCTCCCGCTGGTATTGTAGGCCTTCTTCCTCCCAATGCCGTTCTCCCCGCGATAGCCCAAGTCCCGCGCGGGCTTCGCGTCGGCCTTCTCGCCGACGCGCACGATGGCGCCCTGGCGGGCGAAGCGCCAGAGCAGGTTGCGTCGCTTGCCGTCGGCGTCGAGGATCTCGCGCAGGCCCCAGGCGGAGAGCCCGACGGCGGGGATGTCGAGGGTGAAGAGGACGGTGTCTTGGGTGTGGGCTTGGGCGCGCGAGAGGGCGAGCGGGGCCGGCGAGCCCGTGCTCAGGAGCGCGGTGATGGCGGGCCGGTAGGGCTTGGGGACGAGGCGGAGCGAGAGCCGCGTGTAGGGGGGCACGAGCGAGAAGTTCCGGAGGAGCGTCTGCAGTTCTTGCGGGGAGTGCGGCAGGGTCGTCGGCGGGCGGTGGCGGTTCTGCGTCGGGGGTGGGAGCGGGAGCGGGATGCTGCTTGGGTGGTAGGTTCGGGAGAGGGCGTGTAGGTCGATGGTGCGGTGGAAGTAGGCGAGCGCGGCGGCGCGCGAGGAAAAGAGGATGAAGTAGTGGCCGAGCGATTCGAGGGTTTGGGGATCGCGGCCGGGGATTACTGTTGCGGGGGAGGAGGGGGGTTAGTGATGTGTGTGTATATCGTCTCTTGGTCTGTGGTTGGACGTGAGATGAAACGGCAGAAGAAAGAAGAAAGAACAAAGAAGAAAGAAAAACATACTCTTGATGATCCCACTAGTCCACCCCTCAATATGTTCACCCTTGGGACTCAGCCGGAAAAAATCGCTCTCCTCCAACGTCTTGCTCGCACAATTCAAGATCAGCACGCTGGCCTCCCGTCTCTGCGCCGCATCTTCTTCTTCTTTTCCTCGTTCCTTCCCTACGATGTCCCAATCCTTCCTCTCTTTTTCCGCGGCCCGTCTCTGCAACTCGGCTTCGGAGAATATCTCGATGTTGGTCGTCCAGTCGAAGGGGGAGAGTTTGGAGAAGGGGGGTGGTGACGGTGGTGGAGGTTTGTGTTTGTGACGCGTGGAGGGTAGAGAGTAGGAGGGCGTGTGTGATTTATCTGTTTCTTCGGGGAACAGCTCTTCGAACAGGGACGCGGGGGGTTTGAGAGGGGGCGTGAGGTCTAGACGTCGGACGCCGAACAAAGATTCCCCTTGGGGTTTGGGGGGTGCGCCGCCCCGGTTTTGAATGCGGGTTTTCTGGTAGATGGGTCGGCGTTGGATGAGGCGTTGCAGTTGGCGCGTGGTCCATGACGGGAGGAGGAATGAGGGGGGGAGGCTGCGGGTGCTGGCTGGGCGCATTGGTGTCTGTGAGGGGGGATGGGGTTGGGTATGGGGAGGAGGGGCCAAGGCTGGAGGAGAATGGGAAAATTAACTGGGCGGCCTTGTTGTATTAGGTTGGTTCATCCTTGTTGCTTGGCGAGGCTGAAGATTGTTTTATTCTGAACGTACTTGTATCGGTTTGGGGCTGGTAATGATGTTAACATGGGGAGGAAGTATATAAAAAAACACATTTCATCGTATAGACTAGAAAGGGAGCGGAAAGTGATGTCCACGGGTGTTTGTTGTGTTGGCTCATGCTTTATATTTAATTGTAATATTATCATTTATAATGATGATGATGATGATAAGAGTATTTAAATCCAAATTATAAAAACAATATGGTTCTTCTAAACAATTGATATTGAATATAAATATACCTAGGTAATTATATATATATATATACCTAGGTATATAATGAAACTTCAGAGATGTTTAGATATTCATTCGAGTAGATGGTCCACATAACCTGGAAGATGAAGGTCATGAACAAGAAATAACATATTCATACCTACCTAGGTAACCTTGGAACTAACACCGCCCACCTTTCTCGTTGATATATAGATCGCATCTTGATACATAATGCTTTCAAAGATCTCGCTTTCTAGTAGATCATTGCATTATATAAACGTGATTGAGGTATTGAAAGGGGTTCAAAGGTAGTCGGTATGAGATTGAATTGGAGCATTGAAAACTCGTTGTAGCCGGAGACCTCTAGATCTTTTCTCACCGCCCGAGCTCTCATGGATCAATTTACTCGAGTGCAGTACATGGGCAGAATGACACTGAGATGATGGCAGAATCAAGGCGGTGTAACAAAAATCATAGTACTTTTCTCCTCTGGGAATTTTATTTTCCATTTTCTTTCCCATCCATCCAGGTCCTGACAACTGGACAATATGTCGCCAGAAACCAAGATTCTAGAGCTTAAGATCCGTCCCTATCAGGCACAATCTCAAGAAAGGCCGGATTTCAAAAACGTAGCACGTGTATATGTATGCACAGATGTTCTTCTGGATCTTCAAGTAAAGTCGGGGGAAACATGTTATCTATGGAAGAGTTCCGAGGGGGAACACACGAGACGAGAGGCGGTAATCTGGTTGGCTACGGAAAAGTTAAGTAGGAAGGTGGTGCAAGTTAGCAAGGCTTTTCAGGAAGCATGTGGGTTCAGGCTGTCTGATGAAGTATTGAATATTGCTGGGGGTGGGGAGCTGAGTGTTGCTAAAGAGATCCTGATCAAGGACGTTGGCATGGTTGAGGGGGTTATGCCAGAGTTGAAGGGGAGGGTTAAGGTTGGCTGGGAGTGTATCTTGGAGGATCTTTTTGGTAGGAATTTTCTTTTTCTCCAGTTTCCTTGGTGTAATTTTCCACCCTCAAGAGCTTGAGGGTCGTCGATTTCATATTCTTATCATGAGCTCAGTGCATGGCTGACGAGGTTGCAGCTCGTGCTGAGTTAATCTACCCTGGCATGACATTCAGAGATGTGCTGTACAGAAGAGAAAAGCGAACTTTTACCGTTCTTTCTATCGATGGCTCGAAATCTGGGGTGGCCAGATATCATGACGAGGTATCATCTCCCAAGCTTGCAACTATTGCAGAAATCAGTGGAGCCGAAGCATTGGCTGCAAGCAATGTCGAGCATAAACCTCTCCAGGTAGTTGATATTGCCGGCATCGATCAAGCTCTTGAAAAGTTGAACAAATTCCTGAGCAATTTCAATCGTCAGTTCGATTTCCCCAAACTTAGCAGATCACCTGCTGTTATTCTACATGGTGGGAGTGGAACGGGTAAGGGTAAGACGTTTGTGCTAGACAGGATTGCCAGCACAGAATGGGGAAAAGTCCGCAAAATCGATCGTAAAACCAAACCTTCTGAAGTCCAGAAGATTTTCAAAGATTCAAAAATAAACCAGCCCAGCATTATAATAATAGATAATCTTGAGTCTGTGGTAACAAAGGGTGGTGAACCATTGGTGGATATTACAGAGGCTATTTGTGAGGGATTGGAAGATCTTGTTAAAGACCACCCTCCAAATTCTTTACCACAAGTTTTGGTGATAGCCGCGACATCTGATATCCTCAAAGTACCGGCTTCATTACGAAAGCGAGGTATGTTTACTACAGCTATTGCACTACCGGTCCCAGATGCAGCGGCCAGGAAAGCTATCCTGAAGTCTTTGAATCCGCAAATGTCACCTGAAACTCGTGACGAGATTCTGAATGATTTTGGAGAAAGAACACATGCATATACGCCAGAAGATCTCGCCCGTCTGGTAGATGAAGCACAGAATTTTGCACAGGACAGGCTAGACAATGAAAAGAACTTGTCTGAGCAGAAGTTTATCATTGCGGCGGATATTGAGCATGCACTTCTGGAGGTAAGACCAAGTGCAATGCACGATGTTACTCTACGACCTCCTAAGGTTAAATGGAGTGATATTGGAGGGCAAGATAGAGTAAAGGAAGCTATACAGCTTGCTATTGAAACGCCTCTCCGCGTAAGTTTTCCCTCGATCCAGGGTTCATATGCTTAGTTCAGAATATTAACAATATCTCAGCACCCAGAGATCATGCAAGACTTCGGCCGGTCCCCGACGAAAGGTCTTCTTCTTTACGGACCTCCCGGATGTTCTAAAACGCTCACAGCCCAAGCTGTTGCCACCGAAATGGACTTCAACTTCTTCGCTGTTAAAGGTGCTGAACTCCTTTCCAAATATGTCGGTGATTCCGAACGAGCTGTCAGAAACATATTTGCCCGAGCACGCGCAGCAGCTCCAAGTATTATCTTCTTCGATGAAATCGAATCGATTGGCGGAAAAAGAGATGGTAAAAATTCAAACAATGGGGTTAATGTTCTTACTACTTTACTCAATGAAATGGATGGAATCGAGAGTTTGAAGGGTGTGACTGTACTCGCAGCAACCAATAAACCCCAAGATCTCGACTTGGCACTTCTTCGTCCGGGTCGCTTTGACGAACTCATCTACGTTGCGCCACCGGATCTTGCTGGTCGCGAAGCAATCCTACGTGCTAGAAAACGCGAGTCTACAATGGGAGAAGATGTAGATATAGCAGAACTAGCCGATCTAACAGAAGGATATTCTGGAGCGGAAATGGTAAGGATATGCGAAAAGGCATTCGATGCTGCAATTGAGAGGCGGAAAAAGAATGGAACAAGGGATCGGGCGGTCATGGGGGACTTCCTTGGAGCTATCAAGACGATCAAGAGACAGATTACTACGGAGATGGTGGAGGAATTTGAGAGGTGGGCTAAAGGGGAATAAGAGTCTCGTGGCTATTTGTATTGTCAAAATGACATGTGAAAAATGGAAATCCCAAATGCGTTCATGGAATTATTGCAACATTTTGTAATAACATCTGTCCGGGCATTGGATCTACATCAAGCTGTTCGCGATGCTAAATGTCTGGATTTTCTCAAATGCGAATGACTGAACCAAATAGAACGGCGAAATCCTACGCCAATACCTTCCCCATGGGGAACTAAATTGTTGATCGCCCTGCAGATACCTGGAGCCCTTATCAATCACGTTTCATGCACAACACCTTTCTCGGTATCTTGTTCTTTCTTGGAAAAACTTATCTTGCCACAAGACACAACGATGGTTCTGAAGTGCAAATCTTGTATCGCAGATATTTCTATATAGCTTCAAGCTTTTATTCTCCGCATCGTTCCGATAATTATGGGCTCGCAAGTTGGCGCTTGTACTCTTTTGATCTGGCGGTTGTGCCCTTGTTTACATGTCAAAAGTTGATTGTTTTGCGCGCGGTGGACGTGGTACTTGCACTAGTTAATTACGTCATGATCTAGGTCTAGTTTTAGCTTTCGCTTTAGCTCTGGCTCTAGCTCTGGTTCTCGCTCTCGCTCTACTGCAGCTTCAGTTCCAGCTCTACTCCCCAATCCTACTTTTAGCTCTATTCTGGTAAACCTAGCCATGGTGGATGCTTCTAACTTTAGATGCACATACTTGTTTACGAGTAGCTAGGCAGTAGCTAAGTAGCCGCCATTCCAGTAATGATAGCTGGGTTGTCGCCGAGCACGGCATTTCGCTATTTCTAGAGCTATTTAGTATGCACTCACGTAGCGTGGCAGTCCATAAACGGCGACAGCTACTTATGGTGATATAGGATCTTCTGTCCACGCGGGGAATTCAGGAAGTAAATAAGGTAGGTGATCTTCTATCGCATCACATCACTTGATACATCGGATCTTTCTTTTTTTGCTTTCGATGAGAAACCGCTCGATTTTAAGATGAGCGGGTTGGATGATAAAAGATATAAAGCGAAGCTGTCGCTTCCGCCAACTCCTCCTTTGGATCAGGATCGAGTACTTTTCTTTACCGATCATTGTGGGAATATCATCACGAGCGTTTTGTTGGCGGATACGGAAATCAAAGTTTCAGAGAGTAACACTATTGATACTGGGCTTGGGATTGCAATTGGATATTGTGGACGAGAAAAAGTCAAACTGAAGGATCTTGGCAAGGTTTCTGAAGAGGATTTTCAGCAGATTGAGAATAATCAGCAGCGTGAGAGTGGTTCGGATATCATGTCTCCCGCAGTGATTGAAGATAAGTCTGCAAAGGCACGAGGGTTCAAGACGGCGATTGAGGAGTGTCCTGTTACGGAGGAGAGGCTGCCTTTCATTGAGAAGGGATGGGAAAATGGTTTGAGGGATCCGGGTGAGTGACTTTTGTTCTTCTGTTTCTCTGTTTTTCTGTTTTTCTGTTTTGATGTATAATTGTTGGGCTTTGAAAGTGGATTCCAAGGATGGATGCTAATGAGAAATTTACTAATGTAAATCGAACAATCTAGGTACTGCAAGAGCAAACGAAGCAGCATCCGTAGAAGCACCCAATGGAACAGAAAAAGACAATTACGCCAAACGCAATCAAAACCTAACAGTTCGTCTCCTCCCCCTGCTGCACTCCTCCCTTTCTAACACACTCCAGGTCCTCCAACAGCACATCAACTTCTTCGACCCCGACCAAGATGGCATAATCTATCCCCTCGACACCTACAATGCCATGCGTCGTCTTGCCTTTTCTCGCTTCATCGCTCTCGCCTCAACGCTAATCATCCATCTGAACTTTTCTTACCCGACGCTCCCCCCCGGACAGTGGATTCCGGATTTGAAGTTTCGGATTTATACAGAGAGGATCCATAAGGATAAACATGGGAGTGACTCCGGAACATACGATAACGAAGGCAGGTTTATCCCGCAGAAATTTGAGGAGATTTTTAGTAAATATGCCGGGGGTGATAAGCAGGGGATTACGAAGGCGGAAATCTGGGAGTACATGAAGGGGCAGGCAGTTATTATGGATCCGGTAGGGTGGTTCGGTGCGTTATTTGAATGTGAGTTGTGCTTTCTTTGAAGGGCTTGAGGCGAGGGGATCGTCTTCTCTTGATGGAATCTTTTGAGTCCTTCGGGGATTGAGATACGAATGAGGAGAAGAGGAGCTAGAGTCATGAACAATTGCTAATCATTACCAGGGTTCGCCACATGGGTTTTGTTATGGCCAGAAGATGGCAGGATGAAAAAAGAGGATATTAGAAGGATTTATGATGGAAGTCTCTTCTACGAAGTTGCGGCGAGGAATGAGAAGGAGAAATTACAGTAATGAATCTTACTGGTTAGTCTTTGCCCTCACGATCTTAAAGTTACGGGAGAGCCGTCAGAAATCGTTTGATGGTGATTCGAATGGTGTATTTGGTAACAGCTTTGTTATGGATTACTGCTTCTTTGCGCGTATAAAAAATGCCATTCTCGGGATTTGGAGTATCTTCCAATGATAGCTGTAATCCGTGATTATTCTCTTGTGTCATTCGTGATCATTCTCTTGATTTTCCTTTTCTCCTCCGTTGCGTTCGTATTCCTGTAAATTTTCAGACTCGCTTGGTTCCTTTGAGACTCCCTCTCCTTCTCCCAACTTTCTACCAATTAATTTGTGTGGTCCTCCTGTATGACCTTGTTCCGTCATCTCCGTACCTCTAATTGGCTCACTCTGTAACTCCATCGATCTATTTGGAGATCCAAATTCTTCGCCCACCTCGCTAATTGTTGGGATCCCCTCTCTTCGGCTCTTGAGTCAACGCATGTAGATCTATCCTACCTTGTCTTATCTATTCCCACCCTCATTTTTCGCTCGGCTAGCATAGCCGAGTAATTTCTCGCCCTGAGCCATTTGATCGGATGATTCTTGAGGATTAGAATTCTGTGGATCATCTACTTTCTCATTATTCATTGTGGCTTGGGCGTCGCAAAAGCCGGCCATGAGGATGTCTTTGGAGCTTAGGCCACGGGGTACATGTGTGGTCCAGCGGATGAATACCATGTTGTAGATCTATCGCGGGACATGAGAGATATGGATGGGAAAGAGAAGTGAAGGAGGCTTACATTGACCCATTCTGGGTGATGTTTTTCGTGTTTGCATCTTGCTGCCACGACGTCCATAAAGTTCTGCGGGTAAGTCCTTGGTTAGTGATTTTGCTCTCCGTTTCCTTCTCCTAGGAATAGGAGATAGGTAGATGGTAGAGCGACCGGCATGTCAAAGGGATCTTCTGGGAAAAGCCAGCAAAGGGGGAACCAGAAGACGATTTATCTTCCTAGCCTCGTCCTCAATATCTCTTCACACCACGTTACTACTACCGTCCGAACGATGATCACTCGATCTACATCCTCAATCCAGGTGGAGAACACGGATATCAAGAAGAAGAAGAAGAGAAAGAGAAAGAGAAAGGAAACGGACCCACGAATCCTTGAACCCCTTAAACATAAAAACCCTCTCAATCCCCATTTTGTCCGCCGTCAAAGTCCATCTTCCTCCGTTTTCCTTCAAAAGCGGTTCGACGGAATCGAGCGACTGTTCTAATTTGGGATGTTCGATGTCGGGGTTTTCCTTCTTGGGACGAACCTCGGATTTTCCAAATTTGAAAGAGCCGAAGGTGTTGTCCGTGGAAGCGGAGAATTTTGAGTTTGGGACGGTTTTTTCTTTTGCAGGGTTCTGTTTCGACAATGGGTTCAAGTGGTCGTTATCTCTTGGGGTGATCTTATCCTTTGATGCGGCATTATATTTGGAAATGAATGTGGAGGTGGGAAGTCTGAAGGCGCGGAATTGGAGCGTGGGATTTGCAATTGGTGGTAGGGCTAAGATTTTGGAACAGGGTCTTGGGTGGGGTGGTAAAGTTGTAATAGAATTGAAAGGGGAATGTGAGACGGGGCGTGGAGGGAGCTTCATGATCGCTTGGTTAAGGGGGGAGGGGGTCGTAGAAAGTTAAGGGTGAAATGGTAGAAGTAGAATCTACTGGTTTTAGGTGAGGGGTAGCCACGAGATAGCCTCAAAGTCACGTGATTAAACGTATCGAAACCACCGTACGAGTGGCAGAAGACTTCAATATTGCATGTTTTCGAATGCGAGTTGCTGCTCAGAAAATTGGGAGTGTGTTCGACATATTCGTGAGAATTTGAAGTTGTGAATCATATCTTGTCTCAATTTTCTGATTTCCGAGTCTGGGCTTGAAGAAAACCCCATACAGTACATGATCACAATACTACTGCCTCGCTTAGAAGCACTAAGAGCGGAAGCTACTGTTTAAGCTTATCTATATGCTTGTATGCCATTCATCGATGGGCACACTCACATCCAGCATATCAATCCCTGATCAACTCATGTCATATATTGGATTGGCGGAGAACAGAAAATATATTAACCTTCAACCTTCGGATGATCTTCTTTTCCTTGCACAATTTCATCCATGTATTCGATTGTTTGAGGTTGATTGTGAGGACACGAACCAGGAGATGCCACAGGAGCACAAGAATCAAGCTTTGTGCAAGTTATGAAGATTGCTGAAGGGCACTCGTACAGCCCGTGATCTCTCTGAGCCAGCTATTCAGTTTTTGATGAAAGTGGTTGGTCAATTGCCTTGGGCTTGGGATGAAACACTCGAATTTATGGATGCAATGGCTTGAGAAAATGACTATGATGTCTCCAAAAACCATCTAGCGAGTGCCCAACTGGCCATCTCAAATATTGCCGGCGCAATACTCTAAACATTCGTGAGGTAGAAGCCGAATCCCTTGGGAAACACTCAGAGAATTGTTAGTTTCTATCTACATTCCTTTGTATACTCGAAGACTTGTCAAAGTAATATCTACATGTCAGGTTTTTTTACCAGATGACAATGCATGGGTATGCTATCAAGTTCTAAACGCTGACACCATACACACTTGCGCAGGCTAGATGCTGATAGTATGGCATCTCTCTCCAGCAGAAGTTCATACGAAGCTAGCTTCTCATTTTGAAGCTCCTGAAGATTTTTGTTTGGTTATCTTAAGACCGCAAGGGCTGAATTGCTTCCCAACATCCATGCCGAAGAGACAAATCTATTTGGTATTGGCATGTGTTTGAACCCGCACAAAAAGATATCACCCTGACTCGGCTATGGTTGAAGAGCTCATGAATCTCAATCAAGAGTCCAATCAGACGTGTCATTTTTGGCCAATGACAACTTTCGAATTCGAATTTTCGTGCCTTCAACTACCCCATTCCTCATCACCACCTGCTGTAACCTTACTCTTTTCTCCTTGTTCGCCGATAGAAATTCATTCAATAGATTGAGCTTCTTGGATCATTCTTCATCCAAACTTGCTGGCTTTGCCTGATTCATATCGGGAAGAAGATCACTAGTTTGAGTTCAACATCTTTGTGGTACTCATCGGCATCTACAGCAACCTGATCTTTTCTATTCATCAGCATGATCCCACGAGATGAATATTATCATCCTGGACCTTGTTTTCGCCATTGTATCTGAGCCTGATATCCTTCAGATTATTCTCTTGTTAGTTGATATTTTGATGACCTCCTGGCAAATTAGAAGATAGAAATCAACAACTGGAATTCCACAATAGGTCTCTTACGGTGATATCTGGGGTAAACGATAATTATGAGGCTCTGGCGGTATTGACTCCGTCGGTATCTGTACGTTACACAGTGCTTCTGGGCACGTTTTCTCCCGATTTTAGATGAATCGATTTAGTCTTTTTAAAGGTTGGTTGGTTATCTTTTCGCTTCGAGAGACTTTTATAGAATCGATTTGGCATGTGTCTAGAATTGGGTATCTTGAAGTTGGATATATATTACTTGATATCCATGGATCTTCGTGTTAGACCTCTTGTAAGCTATGTTACTAGGTATGTCAATGCATATGGTGAGCTCGAGGGTATCTCAATAAAACATAGCTCTAAACTAAGTACAACAAACGAATTCAGTAGCTTGTGGGCATGAATGATGGCTTCATTGAATTCCACCGTTGATCATGGAAGATTCACAGTTCAGAATGTGCCGTCACGGAATTTTCGCGAATGCCATCACAGGGCGGGAGAAAGAGGGTTCCAATTTCACCAGACCCCCCCACGTCAAATAATTTTGATTCTTCCTTATTTATCAGGCACCAACAAATGTGGAAGGTTCCGGCAAAAAAAAAGTTGATGAGCATCAAAAAAACATCTGTGATACCCAACTCATTGATTTGTCTATGCTTACCACCGCCATTAAGAAAACTTGCCATTCTGTAAATTTGGGGACGTGGAAGGCGACCAGCTTTGGAAATTGAGGAAGGGCCATGTCCCTGACCTCTCGCGTTGTCAACCTGTTTTCCTCCGGATCAACAGGTTTGCCAGCAGAGGATCGCACCAAATTTGGGATTGTTGATGATGGAGGGGAGACCATTAAAGCTGGAGTGGGAAAAGGACTACTTGGGTCGAAAAGTATGGCACAGGAAGAGATCGAAGAGGAGGGACGACCGCCCTATTTATATGTGAGAATTGTAGTTTTTGGTCTACAGGCAAATTACTGATTGTTTGTAGGCCATGATTGCTGGGGGCATTGGTGGAACCACGGGGGATCTGCTTATGCACTCTTTGGATACGGTCAAAACTCGTCAGCAAGGTGACCCGCATGTCCCGCCAAAGTATACCAAGTTATCTACCTCATATTCTACGATTTTACGGCAAGAAGGCATACGGCGAGGTCTCTATGGAGGATGGGTCCCTGCTCTTCTTGGGTCTTTCCCGGGAACAATTATATTTTTTGGAACGTATGAGTACAGCAAGAGGCATTTGATAGATAATGGTATCTCGCCATGGTTTGCCTATCTATCTAGTGGTAAGTTTGAGAAATCTAGATAGAAATCATATCTAATTTCTGCAGGTTTTGTCGCCGACTTTGCAGCCTCCTTTATATACGTACCTTCCGAAGTCCTCAAAACCCGTCTACAACTCCAAGGTCGACATAACAACCCCTTCTTCAAATCTGGTTACAACTACAAAAACACAGTACATGCTGCCCGAACAATAGTGAAACAAGAAGGCTTTTCAGCGTTATTCTATGGCTATCGAGCAACGATCGTTCGAGATCTGCCCTTTTCGGCGTTGCAATTCGCATTTTACGAGCAAGGTCAAACCTGGGCTAGAAGATGGAAGGAAAGCCGTGAGATTGGGTTGCCGTTGGAACTCTTGACAGGAGCGGCAGCTGGTGGTTTAGCTGGAGTAATTACATGCCCACTTGATGTGGTAAAAACAAGGATTCAAACACAAGTCATTTCCAACCCAGAGTCTACATCTAGACAGACGTCGAAATCTACGAAAGATCACTCTCCTCAATCCAACCGCACGAAGTCAGTTTCTACCAAACCTACGAAGCATCAAACCAGATCGATATCCACATCATCTCCCTCGACGCACACCCCTCGTCCTGGTAGCATAATTCTTGATACGTCTTCCGTCCCAACTGGTCTCAAACTTATCTACAAGACAGAAGGCATAGCAGGATTGTTTCGCGGTGTAGGACCTAGATTTGTTTGGACGAGTACACAAAGTAGTTGCATGTTGGTTTTATACCAATACATCCTGAAGCGATTAGAGAGCTCCAGTTTGCAGCAGGATCAGGAATCGATTGTATAATGGTAGGGGATGAGGCGGATCCAAAGGGCCATGAATGACAGCGGGGAATGTAGGATTATGTACAGCAAAAATATGAAGGTTGCATTGGGCGGCGTTTGGGAAGTCTTCAAGATTAGACGAATAGATGATCTTCACTTTTATGTATTGGTTTACCTTGCGTGGATACCTAGGTAGGTAAGATGAAAGCTGGTGAGTGTTGTTGGTACCAAACTTGGAAAGAGATACATAGTACAAGTAATCAACGACCGAGATGTTTTCCGCGGATGATATTGCGGATGATTTTCCGATGGTATCAGCTAACAACTTACCACACACTGGCACACAGTGGCACACACACATCCACCCATTCGTACTCGGCGATACCCATTTTTTCATGCATGCAGGATCAGATACATTGCTGTACGACATTTTATCTTGGCTCCAATTCACTTGTTGGAAACGGGCTTTAGGGACCAACGGGCTTTGTCGATCAATCGAGGGTTCGAGGGTCAAAGTCTGAGATAATTAATTGACATCAATATAATTCAATCAAAGCGAGATAAGGGTATGTACCCTGTATGTATTAGTTGTTGTTGTTTACTTTACTCCTTATTGTTTATAAGATTGAAGGAGGGAAAAGACGAGACGAAGAGACGAGAGACGAGAGACGAAGGGAGGAATAGAAGAATAGGAGAATAGAAGAACAAACTGATCACATAGAAAGGAACATTGAAAAAACTGAAGTTAATTTAAGCCTTGAATTATACTATAAGTCTATTTCCAAGGTTCCAAGGTTAACTCAAGTAGCGCTGTTATTAGTCAGGGCTGTTCCCTCCAGGGCTCAGTCAAAAGTCCACTCGCTCACTTATTATTACTATAAAATAATAAAAACTACTATAAAATACTATAAAATACTATAAAATACTATAAAATACTATAAAATACTAAAATATATAAAATACCATAAAATACTATAATTAGGTCCCTAGCAGGTAACTTTAAATGCTTCCTGATTACCTAGGTAGCTGGAGGTATCTACTCCAGGGCTGTACTAGGTAGGTAGTCAACAATATACCTAGGTACCTAATCAACAACACACCTACCTAGCCCTGGAGTAGTCAACAATACTCAGCCACAAGAACTTAAATCACGAGGATTAGTAAAGTCACGGGATACGAATAGGAAATCCGAAAAAGCCCCATCATAACCTTCATCCTCATTTGTACAAAACTAATCGTCATGACCGTTACTAATGCTACTACTCACTTATTCAGCACAGGAGAACCCCGGAAGCCTACGCCGAAATGTACAACTTAAGTAAGTTGCACCGTTACACGGCATCAATACGGTGATTGCATGATTTTTCAGCCAAAGTTAAAGGCCATCAAGCAAGAAAGACCTAGTGGAAATCTAATTCTCGTATCTGATGGGGCAATTCTTGTCGTTCCACTAGGGCTCAGAGCTTGAAACTCAAGGGATGCTGGTGTATAATATATTTTTAGCCCCCTTTTCAACTCTTTGCTCCGTGGACATTGTGTCTTGGCGCCGAGGGTTCAGGCGTGTCGGGGTTTATTGAGGATGTTGGGGCGTGCGTGTGGATGTGTGTACGGTCTTTCCAGCGATGGATGGGTGGTTGTGTGGATGGATGTTTGTATGTACCTAGGTATGTACAGAGTATGTACGGAGTAGGTCGTCATGGCAAACTTTTATAGAAGATGGGTTTATGTAAATATTCGGGGTGTGCGATGTATATAAACATGCGTCGTTTCTCCTCCCTTCTCTTCTCTGCTCCCCTCCCCTCCTCTCTCCTCTTCACTGTTTTTTCAATATACTTAATTAATTTATTTGGTAATTTGAGCATTTCTTCATCATGAGGATTTCAAATCATATTTCTATTATTGCTGGATTGGTAGCTGGGGTTTGGGGTGCTGATGATGATAGTTGGATCACTGAACAATGGGATGCTATTATTGTAGGAGCTGGTCCTGCTGGTATTGTTGGTATGTCTTGATTGATGTTGGTATCCAAGGAAGGAGAAGTATATTTGTTGACTATTACCCCTTTACAGTTGCTTCCCGACTTTCCGAAGCAGGTCTTAAGACTTTATTACTTGAAGGTGGTGGACTTTCTTATGGAGTCACTGGCGGTGATTTGGATTTAAGAAGACCCGTAAGTGTTTACTTCTAGTCTACAACTTGATCATCGTGGTTCTAATGATGTAAAAATAATAGGATTGGCTCAAGGGCACAAATCTTACCAGAGTTGATGTTCCCGGTCTTTACAAATCAATCTTTGCTGATGGAGGAAACCTTACTTGTGGAGCAGAGATAAATGCTTATGGAGGATGTACCATTGGAGGAAGTTCAGCCATCAATGCCGGACTTTTCTTTGAACCTCCGGCTTCGGATTGGGATTTATACTTTCCTGCGGAAGTAAGTAACATGAGCATATTCTCTTTGAGATCATGATAGTCAAGTACTAACCCCACCTCTAGTGGAACTCGACAAACATGGATGCTGCCATCAAACGTCTATATGATACTCAACCATCCACTGATCTCACTTCTCAAGATGGTATCCGTTATCTTCAGTCTGGATATGATGCCGCAAGAAAATGGTTGGTCGATGGGTTGGGCTACAAAGACGTTAATATAAATGATCAAGCCGATGACAAGACCAAAGTATTTGGTCACCCAATCTTTGATTATGCCAATGGGCAACGGGGAGGTCCCGTCACCAATTATCTCCAATTGGCTCTCAAACGCAGCAATTTCCATCTCCAGAGTGGAGTTCGCGTAATCCGAGTTGAGAGACGTGGAGATACCGCCACCGGAGTCACAGCTCTAATCAACGGTGTTGAAACCACCATTTCTGTTACCTCATCAGGAAGAGTCGTGTTGTCAGGAGGCGCTATCTCAAGTCCTTCCCTCCTCATGTACTCCGGAATCGGTCCTGCAGAAACCCTCTCCAGACTCAGCGCCGCAGGAAAACTGGCCAAGAATCTCACCAGTAGCGATTGGATAAACTCTTCATCCGTCGGAGCAGGTCTTTTCGACAACCCAAACACATTCATCGAACTCGAAGGCGACTCCATACAATCATACACCTATTCCTACGCCTCGCCTCCCGCAGGCGACGCAGCACTCTACCTGAACTCCCGCAGCGGTCCCTACACCTTTGCATCCGAGACCTCTGTCTTCTGGACCACCATCCCTCATGATGATGGCAGCATCGCCGGTCTCCAAGGAACCATCGATTCCTCCGGCTACTCCGACTTCAACAACAACAAAACCATCACCCTCAACGTCTACGGCACCTCGGGCCTCCTCTCCACCGGCTCCGTCATCCTCGACCAAAACTTCATCCCCGGCCCCTCCGACACAGTCTACTACTCGCACCCCGCGACGCCCAAGACATCTCCAAATTCATCCACGACATCTTCCAGGGTCTCCCCGCCGCGGGCCTCACCCCGAAAAACATCCCGCAAAACGCCTCGCAGGCCGACATTGAGAAGTACATCACCACGGCCTCGGCCTACGCCCGCGGCATGGTCAACCACTGGAGCAGCAGCTGTCGCCTCGGCAGCTGCGTCGACGTTAACACCACGGTTACGGGCACCCGCAATGTTCACGTCGTCGACGCGAGTATCTTGGCGCCGGTCACGGTGAATCCGCAATTTGCCGTCATGGCGGCCGCGGAGCGCGCGAGCGAGTTGATCCTGGGCGTTGCGGGCAGGGAGTGCGCGTTTTGTGGCGGGAGGGAGGCGAGCGGCTTTGGGTCGTATGATGGGTATGAGAGCTATGGGGGCTATGGGAGTTATAGGAAGTAAAGTGAAGTGAAGTGAGGGTGGAGGGAGAAGAGAGAGAGTAGGTACGAGGGATTGACGAATGGATAGGCGTTTGGAATTTGGCTCATTCTTCAAATGATGATTTGATTTGATGTGTGGGGGTATCTTGAATGGATGGGAGGAGTTATCTATCTAGCTTTGGATTGAGCTTTGGTCAAAGCTCGCATTCACAGTCATTATAATAGTTTTCATGGTCGAGAGATGATGGATGAATGGATGGATGGATGGTATGGAGATACATCTCATAGCATCTATTGACGAAAGAAAAATAATATCTATTTTTATACCACACTTGATTATTCTCACGACCTAATTCAATTCATTCCGTCCATCGTGCGCATTACTTTCTCTCATGAACTAACCTCCCCCTAACCCAAACCTTCAAGGTATTCCTATCATCCCCATTGAAAACCCACTTTGCAACTCTCTCTTCCCAAGTCTCCCACCCAAAGATATCCACCGGGCCATCACCCACCGCCTGCACACTCCCCTCCCACCCTCCCTCCCCATCCTCCCGCATCAGCGGCTCCCCCAACCCAACCATCTGCGCATCCCACTGCATGCCCACTCCAAACCCGCCAATCCGATCGCCCATCCCCAACACCTCTGCGCCCCCTCGCGTAGCCAAATACAACACCTCCTCCACACTCAACGCATCACTCTGCTCACCCTCTTCCCCTGCCTTTCCCTGCTCGGTCGATGCCCTCCCCGCCGCCACACACCGACTCACACAGCTCGCCTCCCGAGCCGCAACCAACACACTCGCACTAAACCCCCCACTAACATCCGTCCCCAAGCCCACCTTCAACCCCCTCTCCAACATCCACCTCACCCTCGCCATCCCCGACGCCAACGCACTATTGCTCACCGGACAGTGGGCGATCCCGCTCCCCCTCTCGCGAATCAGCCTCGCCTCGTCCTCGGAGATGTGCACCGCGTGCGCCAGCACCGTCGCGCGCGTCAAGCACCCAAACGCATCGTACACGGCCGCGTAGCTCCCACACTCGGGGAACAAGTCCGCGACCCAGGCCACCTCGGCGACGTTCTCGGAAATGTGCGTCTGGATGGGCAGGTTCTTTTCGGCGGCGAGCGCGCCCAGGGCGCGCATGAGGTCGCCTGTGCAGCTGGGGGCGAAGCGCGGCGTGAGGATCGCCGTGATGAGGGTGCGGTCGGGGTCGATCTTCTCGCAGTGCGCCAGGCATTGCTGTGTGCGGTGGAGGCTTTGCGCCGCGTCTGCGTCGCGGTACGTGGCCGGGTTGGCCCCCGTCGAGGAATCCATGCAGCATCTCCCGATGAGGGCACGTTGGCCGTACTGGAGGCAGAGATCTGCGAGGAGATTGGTCGATTCGACGTGGATGGTGGCGTAGTACGCGGCCGTTGTGGTGCCGTGGGGAGAGCGTGCGTTGGATCACGCGGGAATAGACGGCGTGTGCCTTGGGGAGCGAGGAGAGTGAGGATTCGAGCGGGAAGGTGTAGGTGTTCAGCCAGTTTAGGAGGGTGGAGGATCCGAAGAGTCCACTGTTGGGGTACTGGGGCGCGTGGATGTGGGTATCTGGGTGTTGTTAGTTAGGTGAGAGAGGTGTCTCGTGACATCACATCACGCTTTTTCGCTACATGCACACATATATTATGTATATATGCACAAAATCCCTCCCAAAAATAAGACCAACATAAAGAACGAGAGGAAGAAAGATAAAAACCATACCAATAAAGCCCGGAAAGAAGAATCTCTCCCCAACACCCTCATTAGAACCCTCAAAAACCACCTCCTCCCTATCCCAGTCCAACTCCCCAACACACTCCAGCACATCCTGTTCCCCACGCACCTCAGCAATCTTCACAATAACCCCATGCTCATCCACACAAACACACGTATCCCTCCAAATCTCCAATTCCGTCAGATTCTTACTCTGGATAAAGGTTCCCGTAAACACCTTTCGTTTGAGACTGTGTTTCTTAACGGAGTTGGTGATGGGGGTATGGGACGCCATATCGACTTTTGATTCTGCGAGCTTTCTCTGCTCTCTGCTCTCTCTTCTCCCTTCTCTGTTCTCCGTTCTCCTATCTCCTATCTTAACTTAAGATGGATGCTCTGCTAGGTTCAAGATCTTCCTTCCTCAACACCTTATCTCGTCTCCTCTTGCTTTGTTTTGTTTGATCTTGCCTAACCTTACTAGCTTAGATGGAGAATCCAAAGTCAAGCAAGTCCCCAGCCAAATCAGATCAGATCAAATAAAAACCAAGTCAAACCAAACCAGAACAACACGCGTATAAAATGTCCCCAGCCAGCCCAAAAAAAATAAAAATAAAATAAACCAGCCAGCTTAACCAAATTGCAAACCGCACCACCACCTTAAATACCCAGCAAGAGCGTCCGGTAATCAATCTTACAACGGAAAAAAAACCCTCGACTCGTTTGCTGCCCCAAGCTGGAATCCCACTCGCGATCAACAAACCGCACTAGCTAATTAGGTCTAGCTATCCGCCGCACCTGCACGACAAAGATGGCAGTGTCCTTGTACTTGTACTTGTACTATTCCTAGGTACTGTACGATACGGTACAGTACTTTAATTAAAACAAGTGGATCGCCAGTCGGGCGTCTCCGAAGAAGGCACACAAGCGACCTACAGTATCTATCGGAAGCCGGCTTTACGCTTGGACACGCCTGCCTCCCCGCAGACGCATTTCCGGGAGGGCCGGGGGTTGGTTGTTATCGTTTACAGTAGAACTACTGTATGTTGTGGTGAATTTGGAATCCGGGGAATCGATTCAGTAGAGATTGTTATTAATAAGATCTAATAATTGATACTGAACTTGAGTGGTTTATCATTAAGTTCTGTTGTGGTTTGTACGTGGTAGTTACTTGGTGTTGTTTTGGGTCAATGCCGGGCTAAAAATTACATGAAAAACGAAATATGTATTTTTGTATATTTAATCTTTAGAAAATTATAATAAATCAATAAATCAATTGAATATAATGAAAAATACTTTAGAATATTATGAAATTAAAAAAAATATATAATACACGTTTTAAATTTTTAAATATTGATATTTTTTCATATATTAAAAAGAATTTAAAAAAGTATATTATAAAATTTTAATTTATATTAATTATATTTAAAACTTGAATAAATTAGATTTGACTATTGATTATATAAAAACTAAAAGTTTTATTAAATAAAGTATTTAATTCTATATAATATATTAATTTTAGTTTAGTGCTATCTATTATTATTAGATTTATAAAAGCTTTTTAAAATAAAATAAAAATAAAAAAGTATAATAAATCTTTATTATATATAATAATAAAAGCATTATATAATTTGGAAATCTTAAAATAGAAAGTTATTATTATATATAATACTTTTAAGTAAAATTTATTATAAGTTATAAGTTTGAAGTAAAAAATATTATTAGTATAAATTTATAATAAATTTTTATAATAAAAATATTACTATGTTAAACTATTATCAATCGATTTCCTGTACGTATTAATTTTATATATATAATAAAAAATAGATAAATATAATATATTCCTACTTGATAAACTATATATATTAATAATTTTTATTTTTATTTAGAATTTATAAAGTTATATAATACTCTTTATTATTATATATAATAAAAATTTATTATACTTTTTTTTCTTTATTTTAAAAAGCCTTTTTATAAATCTAATAATAATAAATAAGAACTAAATTAAAATTAATATATTATATAAAATTAAATTACTTTATTAAATATTACTTTTTATTTAATTATCTATTATTATTATCGATAATTAAATCTAGATTTATTAAAGTTTTAAAATTATAATATATATATATATATAGTATATTATTTATAATACTTATATCTTTATATATATTATAAAATTTTAATTCTTCAAAAATTTAAAATAAAATTATTTATTAAATATTTTCAATTTTTAATATTTTAAAGTTTTATTTAAAAAGATTTAAATAGATTTAATCGATTTATTGATTTTTTATAAATTTTTAAAGATTTCAATATAAATTTCGTTTTCGGTTGATTTTCTAGCCCGGCATTAACCTAAAATAACGCTAATAATAACGCTAATAATAATAATAATAACAATATATTATCAAACTATCGAATTCAAATAAAATTAGTTTCAAGATTCTTTAAAATTTTAAGATTATTTTTAGCTATTTTTATTAAGTAAAGATAATTTCTTTTTAAAGATTTTAATTTCATATAAGATTCATATATAGATTCGAAATCGAAAATTTTTAATTTTTTATAATCTTTTATCATTCTTTATAAAAACATCGTAAAAATTCAAAATGTTTAGAATCTATTAAGTAATATATATAAAATCATTATTGAGAATTTTAATTAATTATATTGATTAGTCAAAGAGTTATTAATACGTTAAAACGGCCGTTTTTGGTGTAAAATGCTAGTCAAATAGAGGGGGTGGCAAAAAGTAGGGTAGGCGACTTCCAGGTAGTTGTCCTATCTCTTCTCGAGTAATATTGACAAACTTACAAATTTCAAGCCGTGACATTCTTGCTACAATCATAATTCACATCCTCAATGATTCTACCAATCAAAGAGAGTAGTCTTTTAAAGATGGCCTGCACATTCTAGATGTGAAGAAGTTCTTGTCATTTCATATGCATAAGTCATGAATATCATACCGCCTGTGCCAATATATGCTTGGGTATACCATCATCAGTGACATGCACCAAAACGCCCAGTGAAAAGCCACTACAATCTCCAGGCTCACCGTATAGCCTCCACTATATACTTGCTCTCCTTGGTGCCATAGTCCTCCTCAATGCCTTCTTCTCCTCGGTTTCATCCACCAGAGGAAGAATACCTTCATCTCTCATCTTTGCTAAATATTCTTGTCCGAATTTGTATCCAACCTGGTAAATCTCATCAAACTTTCCAAAGTCCAAAGTACCATATTCATCAATTGGAGGTCTCATATACAGACACCCTGGGGTCGTCTTTGCTCTTTCCAAAGCATCAACGCTGGAGACATATGCCAATCGTGCCTGAATCTCAGCCAAAGTAGGAGGGTTTGGATAGGATGAAAATGGGTTCCATCGATTTGCAAATGCCCAGAATCCGGAAAGTGAGTCGCCAAAGTTCTGTGGCATGTTATCATCAAGACTTCCAACATCAATAGCAAAGATGATATCAGCCCCAAGAGATTTCATGTGAGAAACGGTCAAGTTATCTACATATCCACCATCTAACAACATGCTTCCTTCATCGCATAGCGGTGGAAGTAATCCAGCCAGAGACATGGACGCTCTGACGTATCGCCATGCATATCCACTAGTATGAATCTCGGATCGACTTTTACTGATATTGGTGGTGTTGCAGTAGAACTCCAGCCAGAAATCTTCAATCTGAGTATTACCAAAAGTCTTAAAGATACCACGATTGAACTCATGGCCAGTAGTATAGGAAGCAGATGGATATGTCAGATCCAGAGCAAAACGCCACATACTTGCCATACGACCTGAGAATTTCTTTGCGCGTCCATACATAGGAACTACGTCTGCATCACGAGCGTACAGTGCGCCGATGAATGATCCAATGGACGTTCCTCCTATAATGTCGATTGGAATTCCGGCTTCTTCCATGGCTCTAATAATACCAACCTGAGATATACCACGTGCGCCACCTCCTCCAAGAACAAGGCCAATAGACTTACCGCAAAGACGTCTAGCAATTCGATGAAAGTCGCCTTTGAATGGAGTCTCTGCCGAGTAAAGTGGTGATTGTCGGACACGGCGAGAAGTGTATTTTTGAATTTCTGCTTGAATCACCTGAACTCGCTGCTTCAATGCAGTCCCAAATTTTCTGGTTTGAGGATGTACCGGGACAGCACTTGTTCTGAAATCCATCTGAACATGATGGTGCCCGCCATTGATCCAGACTCGATTTCTGAGCCAGGCGCGAGTCACACCCGGTGATGAGAATCGGTCTGCGTGCAATAACACAAGCTCTTTTCTTGCAGTAGTCTTCATACCTAATAAGAAACGTTCATACTCTCCAATCGCTGGCGAACCGTCTGCGATACCTACTAGAAGGATGCAATCGGCTTGGCTGATGCAAGTTTGAGTCCAAGGCGAGTTAACATTTGTGTCTGGGTGGAATATTAGCAATGGTGTTAAGATGGATCCTTTGAATACCAAATATAGATGCATGCATTTTCATGCCCCACAAGCAAAAAGATGTCACGTACCAGCAATATATAACACCAGGCCGTACTTCTCCTCCAGGTCAGCAAGATATTGTGATAGCTTAAGTTTTCCCATACGACTGAAAGCATGCCTGCCAAGGTGATTGAGGATTGCCGCTTGATTAAGAGAAGTCACACCATTTGGTGCTCCGATCTGAGTCAAAGCATTCATGAGACGACTGCCAAATTCGACCACGGGTACACCGGCGGTGACGGGAAGTATAGCTACAGTACGGAGGTTGACAGTCGAAGACACTTTTATCGTTTGTGGCACCAGTAACTTTCTCCTTGGTTTGTACAAATACTGGCTCTTCTACCAAGGCTCGCATACGAGATGCAATGATCTTGGAAATTTTGATAGTGATACCGGGGTGTTCTTGGGCAAGACTATTGAATAGTGTCTTTGGGAATTTGGCCAGTTCGGTATCTCGGATCGCATGAAGTGTAGCAGGTCTTACGGATTCTGTCATGACTTCTAATTCTCCAACACTTTCACCTTGACCATACTCACCAATGACCTTCATGCCAGCTTCGTCATTGTTGACTACAAGTCGAAGTCGGCCATTCAAGACGATGTAGATCGCGTCACTATCATCGCCTTGATGGTAGATAACTTGACCAGCATTCACCTGGACCCATTCAAGGGCAAAGTCTATGTGTAGGATTAATCTAGGTAACAAACTGGTGAGACGCTTAGCCATGGTCAAGAGTTACAACCGGATACTTCTCAACGATTCTTTCCAGTGAAGTTCGGGGTAAAAATCCTACGTAAACATCCGTCTTTGCGACAACATCAATGAATGAGCGATAAGAGGAGATGGTACCGATGTAGCCTGCAACACCGCCTGGTTTGATAAGTGCCAAACTTTTTCGACCTGCTGGCCTTCGCTTTTTACCCTCGTGTCCTGCGCCACCGAAACCAGGTCCAGATGCACGCGATGAGCCAGTCTTGGTCCTCGAGAGTGAAGGCATTGGATCATTGACATTCTTGTCGCTTGAAGAGTGTCGGAACGATTTCCCTAGCACCATTGCATCGGACTTCTCATCAATAGGAACACTCACATCTAGGAAGCCATCGATAACATAATACAGCCCAGGGTTTCTCTCTCCTTGTTCCACAAGAACTGAGCCTTTTGGGAAGTAAACAATCTCCACTTCATCCTTGAGCTCTTGGGCGAGGCCTTGTGTGCTTGGATAGCCACCCGCGCTCACTCCACCCGACGTCACCGATTCGGTCTCATCTACAGACCCTTCATAGGGTCAATAAGACCAAAGGCATTGCTCGTAAAGGAATTGCTAGTGAAAATTGCCTTCTGACGTTTCTGATCATATGAGAGCAATCGAGGGGAGCCTTCAACGGAATCTGACATACGTAAAGCATTCCTAGTGTTTGTAAGGCCAATCGCCTTGAATATACATTCCAATATGGATTTCCTGAACATACCATCTTCATCGATAGATTCCTGACGATGAAGAGGGATCCGTGGATTCATAGGACCGCTGAATGGATTCGAAACCCTTTGTGAAAGGGGGCTTTGAGTATCATGGTGCCATACCTGAGGACTAGAACCTTGCTTCACACTTGTAGAAGGTTTCCTGCCACCATAACGTGACATTTGGATATTTGTAAGAAGATCCCCAGGACTAGGACTCGCGCCCGACTCTCCACCAGGTGCTTCGAAGGTTTGTTTGGACATCGACATAGAACCTCTGGCTGAAGATGCATGCATTGTAGCCTCTTTTCTCAGGCCATAACTAGACCTTCGTCGTCGTGAGGCGCCAGCGTTGTGTAAAGCAATACCTTTGCTGCCTTCTTCGGCGCCTATCCTCTCCTTTTCGCGAATAAACTTCTCCTTCAACCGCTTCAGTGCATCTCCACGGAGGAAATTTGGTAATTCGTAGGTCGTATACTTATTCATGTGTTTTTCAGTGCGCAGAACCTCGCTGGTCAAACCAAGATAAGAATGACCGGTTGCAAGGGTGACTCTTTGTAATCTCGTCAAAATAACCTGAACAATGTGCGCTGTAGCTTTGGGATATACTCTCGTTAACCGTCGGAAAGCGCTCGCAGGAATTATAGCGATTGTTGTGTCAACGGTAGCTCTGGCCACAATGTCAGGGTGGACCGAGGTGGTCGTCAATCTCTTGGGTCTAGGTCGACGCGGGTGTATATCAGCTGCGGCGTCCAATGACAGTGGAGGTATTCTTGAGTTGGTCGTCGTGGTCGATGCGCGACGATCCTGGCCATTTCTTTGGCCATCTTCACTGGGTGCACCATATATTGGGCTTGTAGGAGTGATGGGGGAGCCTCATGACTGTTACCAAATTCATGACGAGTGGAATTGTCATAAGGGGTACCTGAATTACTTCCATCGAAGTCGTCGTCATCAGAATGTCTCAATTTGACATCTTCGGTAAATAATGAAAGTATCGAAAAGAGAGACGACATGGGTGCGCCATTTTTGACTTCCGTTAGTAACTGGTAGCCCTGATGTCCACCACCCCGGTGAGGACCATATCCGCTATCCGAATCTTCTCGTTCATATGACACAGGATCGATATCAGATTCATGCCCTTCCCGAGCCGACTTGACAAAAATTTCCACCAATCCATCGACTACCAGACAAAAGCCCTTTTCCTCCTCGAGATTCAAAGTTTCACCAGCTATGAGCTTTCTTGTCTGCATCGAGCGTGTGAGTTCGTGGAATACAGGGCGCTCTAAATAACCAAATATCTTGATGGCACTCAGAAACTCATCCAAATAATTGGAGAACCCCGATTTTGATCCTTCTTCTTGTGTATCTGGATAGAGATCGATCTGGGGCTCCTTTCGCTGGGGTTCCGGAGGTAATCGCGAGTACATATTGAGAAATCGATATCTTACGAACCAACTCATGGTTGATACGAATGCCGCCATGATCAACATCCTAGAATCAAAAGTTAGCATTGATAACCGAGTAGATTGAATGGCACATACAAAGTCGTAGCATTCATGGTAAAAGTCAAGCTGGTTGAAAACAGAGTGAAGAGAAAAGTCGGCACTGTCATTGTGGTGAAAGTTATAAGCCAGTAAAGTATTCCTGGGATTAACTTGATCAAGAACATAGTCATCCTGCCAAAGATTCCAAACCATGATGCAGTTGCGTCAAAATGTGTTTGGTTTGTGGGTGAAGCAGTAGCCCAGGTCATGGTTGAGGCTATTGTCGAGTCCATGACAAGGGAGGAAACAGTTTGAGAAGACATGATGATGGTGGTGATGATGGTGGTGATGATGGTGGTGGCGGTGGTGGTGATTCTTTTATTTCGAGAATGTAAAGTATGAATGTATGCAGAATCAACTGCTATATATCAAAAACTTTACTTTTGCATTTTGACAGAAAATTCCATAGTTGAGAGGATGCAGGAAGGTAAGAAGGTGGGTAGGTAGGTAGGTGAGTAGTAGGTAGTAGCTAGTAGCTAGTAAGTAGTAGCTAATAGGTAGTAGCTAATAGCTAGTAGCTAGTAGATAGTAGCTAGTAGATAGATACCAGCAGCTAGATACCAGTAGCTAGGTAATGGTAGATCTTGACAATGATATTGTTGTGTTGTTTGTCTTATATAGAAGAGAAAATGGATGCACGGTAGCAGTAGCAGCTTGGAATCTAGACAATCAAACCAATTACTCGAGTAAACCAATCACACCATCAATCGACAGGGAACGGATTCCATGAGCATCGACGTCAACTTGGAATCTATCAGTCCTACGACTTATTACTGTATGTAGTAAGTACAGTACAAGTACAGTACTGATAATAATAATAAGACCTTGACTACTCCGTACCACCACTCAACGTCATTGCACCAATCATAAATCTCCATTTTATTATTTTTATTATTAACCGAACAACTTTCCATCCCTCCATCCCACCAAAGAACCAAAGGACCAAAGAAGCGAAGAAAGGCAGGCCCCTCCCTCTCTGCTCCTTCCTCTTCCTCTCCCTCTCCCTCTCCCTCTTCCTCTCCCTCTCCATCAGACCAAAACCCCCCAACCGCCAAACCATCACATCTCGACTACCGTAGAGATATCGACTTACTACTGTAGTTCATTGAGATATTGTGACTCTTAGAGAATATACACACCCACCCATCCACCCGACCTCAGCTTAAGCTTCTCTTTGCTCTCCGAGAAATCAGTCACAAAATATAGATTTGGATTACAAAGAACAACAATTTCAATAACCCTATCTACTTCTTCATCTCACAAGATTCAATATCCAGAAGGAACTTCTTAAAACCAGGCGACGAAGCCAAACGGATCCCATAAAATTTTCACCCCCGCGCTCAGCCGCGCAACAATCGCCATCATGTCTCTCACAAACTGCCGTTTCTATGAAGAAAAATACCCCGAAATCGATAGCTTCGTCATGGTCAATGTCAAGCAGGTATGGTGTCACACGGGCGCATTTCGCGGCGTGGAAGATATGCTAATGTTCAGCCTCGCAGATCGCAGAGATGGGTGCCTATGTCAAGCTCCTCGAATATGACAACATCGATGGCATGATTCTCCTCTCGGAATTATCTAGACGTCGTATTAGAAGTATTCAAAAAGCTGATCCGCGTCGGCCGTAATGAGGTTGTCGTTGTTCTCAGAGTCGACAAGGAGAAGGGTATGCAGAAGTCTCTGTAAATGTTTGATCGTCGCGGGATGCTAATTAGGTCGATTGCAGGTTATATCGATCTTTCCAAACGCAGAGTTTCACCCGAAGATATTGTAAGATGCGAGGAACGATACAACAAGGGTAAAATGGTTCATTCGATTATGCGCCACGTTGCGGAGAAGACCAAGCATCCTATTGAGGGATTTGTATGAGAAGATTGTGTGGCCATTGAACAAGAAATACGGACATGCCGTTGATGCGTTCAAGCTTTCGATAACGTATGGAATGACTGATTGTCTGTATGTTCTGTGGATGCTGACGTGAACCTAGAAACGCTGATACATGGCAAGACGTCTCATTCCCCAACGAATGTTGTCGCCGAGGAATTAAAATCATATATTGGAAAACGTCTGACACCACAACCAACAAAAGTCCGTGCCGATGTCGAAGTCACATGCTTTGGATATGAGGGAATTGATGCCAGTCAAGACGGCTCTTAAGAACTGCTGAAGCCAGAAACACGGCAGATAATCAAGTCAAAGTCAAGCTTGTCTCTCCACCACTCTACGTTCTCACAAGCACATGTCTGGAAAAGCAAGTTGGTATCTCAACCTTGGAAGCCGCAAATCGTGGACATCAGAAAGAACATCGAAGCCGCAGGAGGTAATTTAATCGTCAAGATGGAGCCCAAGGCAGTCACCGAGAATGATGATGCCGAATTACAGGCATTGATGGAGAAGAGAGAACGTGAAAACGCCGAAGTCAGCGGAATGAGGAGCATGAGCGAGAGCGATGAGAATCAAGTCGAGGTCATGTTAAAAGGGTTTCACAGGGGGGGTATCAAAAAGCATTCTGAACAAGCCAAAGTATTTGGTCATGGATCTGTCTGCATACTAGAGCCAGAACAGCGCCTAATATGCAAATAACGAGCCATCAAAATACTATCTTCCAACCTCTGCCCCGTTTCCCACGTGATATGACTTATCCTCTCTAAACTTGCGAGGAGGTAGTTGGTTATCCAGTAAACCCAGCCCAGCCCAAGACAAAACACAACTCTCCCTAAATATGGATAGATAGATACTTACTCCCCTCGAACCCAATAACCGCCTTTTAACCCCCCCTTAAATCTACCCTCGTATGTATCTAAATCACTTCACGAAAGGATCCGGTCTTTTATTGTCCCTGGTGCGTATGGTATGGTATGGTGGTGGTATATATTTCTGTCTCGTCTTCCCGTCTTTCTCTTGTTCATTCATCTATACTGGGTGCTTTGGTAGTTGGTAGTTAGTAGTTAGTAGTAGTTTAGTAGTAGTAGGAGGAGGAGGAAGGAGGAGGAGGAGGAGGAGGAGAGAGGAGGAGGAGGAGGAGGGAGGAGGAGGAGGAGGAGAGGAGGAGAAGTATGTATATATGTATGCATGTATATATATAAATAGATAAAAATCCTATCAAGAAGCTTTATACGACGTACATCCATAAACACATGGACCTAAATTGAAGCGTGGAAGGGGATGGATGGGATGAGATGAGATGAGATGGGGGATTTGTGCATTTGTGTTGGCATCTATATCCATGGATATACATATACATATACATGTACATATATATCCATAAAACATACATCCATATAAGCTACATGCACGTTGCCCAGGTAAGCAATTGTCGTATTCGAATTGTTATATATCATCTCATCTCATCTCGTCTCATCTCACATGAAATCCTAAACCTCACTCATGTCCCATACTTATATATTCATTCATGCTACATACCCTAACTCAATATAATGCAAAGCAATGCAGAGAAAGGAAGGCAGTCCAATCCAAAGCAAAACCAAACCAATCCAAACCAATCCAAACCCAAACCCCCATCCCACACAGACCATCCATGGATCTACAAAACAAAAGATGGAGAAAATTCCACATCTGCCAGAAATTCACCTGGGATCGCATATCTCGCCCTGTCTTCTCCTATGATCCCCTTCCCACCCCTTCCAACCCAACCTAGCCTACCTACACCCAACCACAAATCCAAATGTTTAAACAAAACAACAACAACAACAACAACAACAACGCCATTCCTTCCAGCTCATGATATCTCATCTCATCTGATCCAATCTATCTATCTATCCATCTATCTACCAGTATACATACATACATGAATACCCAAGCATCCACCCATCAAAAGCGAACGATAAAACACTCTCCAAGCCGCGGCAGATCCGACCAACATCCAGAACTCACAGCACACGTATACCATGTCAATTTATTTGCTCATCTGACCTCCCATCCCATCTCCAGGTAGAAAAGACAGATGAGAGGAAATCGATGCGATGCGCTCGTACCAAACACCTATATTATAGGGTCTATCTCGGGGGGTGCAGAAGCCTCGAACCAATATTTACCATGAGCCGTCCCCAAGAGCTCAGAAGAAAGCCCAGTGATGGAAAACAGCCCCTGGATCAACTCGCCCGCCCTCTGAATCTAAGGACCCAACCGATCCCTAATGATACACAAAATGCCATTGTCAGGACAAACCTTACTTCTCCCCAATTGCTTATCCCAAGGACCCGTCGGACCGCCCACAAACTTCCAAAAGCCAAAGAATTCACTCTGTCTCTTGTCATCTTTGGCATATTGGGCATCTCCCCACTTCCCCTTGTACTCCATTGCACCCAATGGGCTATCTTCACTCGCCGCCGTGAAAGTCGAGCTGGGGATATCGTACGTGTAGAAGTAGGAAGAGAGGACCGGGTCCCAGAGGGTGCCACGGGATGTGTAATCTTGGAGGAGACCGGCGGGGAGATTCAGGTCCGGGATGGTATGGTCGTGGGTTCCGGGTATGGCATAGTTCGCGTGGGAGCCGCGAGCCGAGTAGGCGATCGGTCGTTGGCCGCTCTTCTCAACGACCGAGTAGAGGAATGCTTCGCCGTTTCCATGTTGTGAATACCAGATGGCTTGGGGCGTTCCGTTGACGAATCGAATCATGTTGTGTTCCCAATCTCCTATATGGTCACCTAGCTCTTGGCCTAATACCGTGTTTCCCTGGTTGTAGGCATAGAAATACATGTAGTATGCATCCATAAGGCCATCGCCATGATCCGAGAGAATCACGGCACATGAGATTGCATTTTGGGTGCGGCCGGTAGCTGAGGAGGGAACAACGCCAGTTAGGTAAGCGGGAGAGGTGGTGACATCGACATTAGATGTCAGGAAGACATTAGGGCCCCAATTGTTGAGTATGTCAAGGTTCTCGAGGTTGAGAGGAGAAGGAAGCGTGTCATCAGGTATCAAAGAGAGATTGACGTAGGGTTTGGTATTGAGAATCTGGGCGTACATGTCTGAGGGAAAATACATTTCTGCTTCGTCCAGCCAGACAAGTGGTGCTAAAGATCCCATGTGTTAGTGATACTGTAGCATGCATTTTTGATTATCATTTGAACTTTCTTACCATAATCAAACACAAAAGAAGGTAGAGTAGTGTTGGGTCTTGCAGACACATTAGTAAACCCCAAAGCCGACAAGGTCAAGCACCCCAACATATGTTGTTGTCGGTATAACGTTACAACCAACAGAGCTATGACTATGATCTTCAAAACCCGAATCAGCGTCTATGCTCCACATTGAACCTCAGTACCCAGCTGGTATCACCTTGTGCAAATGAAAGAAAATAGTGGATTTCGAAAAAGGATTCACAACATTAGGCATACCTCTAACCAAATCGTAGCTCCTGGCACCCTACTCCTTGGGACGACCCTCCTCCATCCACATATCCTCCAAGCATCTGGAGCATCGGCATGCGGATCACTCGGACAGCCCTTCTCCTCATCTAACCTATCGATCGGTTTGTCCACGACCATAGTGCCCGCTCGACCAATTCACTCGAAATATCCAAAACCCAATCTCTGTGCTCAGCTCCAGACAGATCTATATTCTAACCCGTATGATATTCGTTCCCGTATCGCAAGGCCTTCGACTCGAGACACACCCGCCGACCCCAATACGACGCGCACCCACGACGCTATCGAATCCAATCGAATCCCGCCCTCCACTTAACCACTCTTCACCTTCAACCCACTTGTAGCCCGTAATTGTCAATCCTCAAAGTATAGTAAATTGGTCGTAAAACGCAAAGTAAGGAGCGCCGTTCTCGTCCTTGCCCTACCCTCGCGTGCCTCTCAACTAAATTCCAGTATACGCACCCCGCTCGAGGCGTCTCCGCCCTTCCTTTAAATGTCAAGGACGCGTGTATTCCTCAGTTTCACCGGGATCGCACAAAAGCATACAGCGAACGATCGATCGATCATGCAGAGCCTGCTCGTGCACATGGAATCATCCGCTCGATCATTCATCCATCCATCCATTCATCCATTCATCCATTCATTCATTCATGCGGCTCCAAGCCAAGCCACCCGCAAACCCAGGTGGATTCTCCGCGTTGGTGTCGAAAACTCGGTCGTAGGCTGGAGAAATTTAAAGGGAAGAAGATGGAATGGTCGGTCGAAGGTTTGCACGAAGAAATCGGAGCGATGGGTCAGCGGTACATGACACGTCCATTCTTTGCTCGCCAGCAAGTATCCTTGAGCCATGAACCTAAGGAGCGCTTCTTCTTCTTCTTCTTCCTCTTCGGGATGATGGGGGGTTTGATAAGGTTCAGCGTTCCCCAATCGGACCCCGGATAACTTACATCATCTCGCGCACACACTTGACTCGGCAGATCTCCTACTGTACAGAGTAATTACAGTAATATGTAACAAGTACAATCTGCGCCACATGGAGAAGAGAAAACTACCCGATTGGCTAAATTCACCTGTAGAATGGAGTCATTAATTAATTCATCATCCGATTTCCCGGGGTTGGGCATCTGACGAGGAGGTTTTATTTATATACTCGAGTAATCATTTGATGATATCTCTTGATGTATATCTACTGTATCATAGGATCATTTGGAAATAAATAACATCACCGTGGACGCATCACAAGCAATTGGTATGGACTGAGCAAATAAGGGGTGATGAGTAAGTAAAATAAGTAAACGAGTGATATGCGCCGTTCGTGCCCAGTAAACCTATTCCCGCCTGAAGTAGGTCTCAAAAGTACCCATCCATCCTTTGCCTTCCCTTCCCTTCCCTTCCCTTCCTTTCCTTTCCTTCTGAGCCCAGCATCATCCTATATACCCATACAAAAGAGACGTTCATTTCGTTCTCCATACACCTCCAAGTGTACTTGCTGTATTGTCGACCAATGAAAATAGGAAGACGACCAAGGAGATGTTTACAAGATTGCCTAGTACATAGATTACTTCCCCAAATTGCCTGACTCCATTCCTGTTCCCATCGCCTGTTCGTTCTTATCGACTAAAACAATATGTACCCCTTAGAGAGACATTCACCGATTCCGATCTTCTTCTCCCCTTCTAGGACTTCTACTCCTCGATCCAAAGCCCCGACTCCCGCTCAATAAATTCATAGAATTATCCACTAACATACTTCTCCAACTTTCTCCTCGTCTACTAGCCGACCTGCTGATGTGCGTTGGTGTTGGAGGTGAGATCCCTTGTTCCAGATCCCCTGCAATTTCATCTTCGAGATTACGGGAGATTGGAAGAGCGGATGAGGAGGAAGTGTTCACAGTTTCTGCTGCTTGAGCTTGTATATCATCCTCACTATCATCATCATGGTAGGCTTCATAACGAGGAGAAGAAGGTGACCCTCGAGCAAGGGAACGAACAACATCGCCTTTGCAGATGGGACATGTTCGGCGACGCGTGGTCAACCAAGGCGTTCTGGGAGATATGTTAGTCATCTCGAACAAGTAGGAATGAAAAGAGTAAGAACATACATGCAATCCACGTGAAACTCGTGGCCACAAGGTAGACTCATGACTTGACTAACGCCATCCACGTATTCTTCCAGACACACTACACACTCGACTTGCTTGCCCATGTATTTTTTCCACTGACTTGGCGATCCGGAATTCTTCTCGTGCTCGTTAGGTTGGGGTGGTGTGAGAGTAGGTACTTGTAATGGATTTGAATTCACTCGAGCGATATCTCCAGGCTCTGGGATGCCTGTCGTTGTCCGCGATCTCGGTCGCGGTCTGCTCGGTGTGGTATGTGAAAGGAGTGGGGTGCTTGCTGAGGAGCTGGTTGGAGATGGCACCGTTGGGGATCGATTACCAGGTGTGTTATTAATGGTTTGATAAGTCCTGACGGGTAATCTTTCAACCACCGACTTTGGGGCTCTCCAACGACGTCGCCTTATGCGAGATCTGAGTAGCAGTAATGCGTAGACCACGGTCAGGGTGACAAGTGGGCTAACTACTAGCACTAACAGCGTGTCGAGGAACGGGCTAGCTCCACTAGTGGGTGTTAATGTAACCCAAAGCCCATCTTCTTCATCCTCCCCTTCATTGTCGTCTTCTTCGTTTTCGTCATCGATATCAACACGACCGGTACTGCTTGATCCTGGCGGGAGGAACTCAAAATCCTCCTCATCATCACCGAAAATGGTTGTCAAAATACCCTTTGTTTTGCTCCCGGACGAACTGGACTTTTCTGTCATCTCCTTGGCTTTTGTCTTGGCCTTGTCCACTTCAGAGGCGAGCTTAGGGGCATATTCTCCGCTTCCCGGTGTAATACTTCCCCCTCGTAGTTTAGGAATGGCGTCAGCCTTTTCTTCTGCGGTACCACCTGAGCTCTTCATTCCAGCTTTCGTTGGCTGAGGGGATTCATCCTTGGCCTTGTTTGCATTAGACTTTCCGTCCGTCTTCGCCATACCTGTTTTAGAGTTCTTCTCGGCATCCTTATTGTCGGATGACCCTACTAAATCTGGATCACGCCAATCTTGGACACCAATAACGAAATCATCCCCTGGTGCAGGTTTGCTTCCACCCTTGCCAGATTGTTGTGATTTCTTATCTGCATCTGCCTTGTCCTGGCCAGTAAGTTTGGCCGTGGATATTTTCTTCGTTCCAGCGTTATCATCATCCTTCCAGTCGTCCACAAGAACCCAATCGAGTTGACCACTGCTGGGTGGTCGACTGCTATCCTTTACGGAACCTCGTCCACCTGCGCCGTAAAACAAAGACTTAAACCAACCAGGCTTCTGTGTTTTGAGTGTTGTGGTCTTCTCCTCAGCTTTTGGAGATGGTTTTTTAGCCGCTTTCTTCGAACTCATTCCAGCGGCCTTCAGCGTGGATCTGGGCGTCGCTGGAGTAGTTGTGAACGTTGGCTGAGATTCCTTTGTCTTCTTTTTGAAAGCCTTCTTCGATTTTCCGTTCTTCTGTACCTTCAAGGTTGCCTTGTTGGTTTCGTCCTGCGCATCTTCAACAAAGGTCCCGGGGCCGATGAGAGATGAAAGTAGATGTGCCGTGGTGCGAGACGTAAAGATCGCCGGTATGGTAACATTTGACGTATCACCCCGCGCATACATTTGAATCAAAGGTCCTCCACTTTTATCATCCCCAACAATTAAAGCAATTCCACCCCTGCGTTGCACCCATTTGACCTTTTCCAAAAAACCCACAGCCACCACGACTCAGTAGGACCACCTTACCAGCGATTTCTGCACCTTCCTGTATAGACTGAATATCTGCGTGATTCGCCTTTGTGTCTGCGGGCTGCTTGTCTGTAAGCTTTGATACTGTGGATCCTGGTAAAGGATGATGAAGGTAATCATCGGTTCCATCATCGGCTGAAGGCCCTACTCCATTATGTTTGCTCTTCGTTGAACTACTCGACGTCCGATCCATGAAAGTATTGCCATCATCGCTTGCTCTCTTGTTTGATTTCGATTTACTCGCAGTCGTCGCAGATTTATCATCTCCAGAATTGGCTCCTTCTGCCGCGCCGGACTTTGCGTAGCTATCGACCCAGCCAGGTACATCACTACACCCTAATTCGCCTTCCGCCCCCGAGGCAACCGGACCTTGCCGTATGCTATCATCTCCAAAGCCACTCCCTATCCATAGCTGTCCCTTTAATCCCTCGTTTGGCAATAGAGGCCCAAAGGCAGCAGGCCGTGCCAAGAAAGCAGTCGTATTATCATTCGTAAGAGTTATGATCGCATTGGGAGGGAAGAGCGAGAATGGAGCCCGGAAGGAGAATAACGACTGGATTCCTGTTTTTGGAGTGGTTGTAGAAGTAGCTACATTCTGTGGTGAATGCGAGGACCGCAGAGATAAAAATGTAAGAAAGAAAGTAGTAAGGAGAAAAGCAACAATAATCACAACTCTTGGAGGTCGCATGATGGGGTGTTGGGTATCGGGGTATCGTATTCTCAAATGTTCAAATGTCAAATATGAAATGTCAAATGTCAAAGGTCAAAGGTCGAATGTCAAATGAATAGAAAGCGCCGACGGTACAACCCTTCAGCTCTACAGCTGGCTTTTCGCACGAGCTTAATCACATCCGACTGGATCGAAAGGAATCTTCATAAAGATGTCTTTGGATTTTATTTTGTGGCAAAATACAAAACAAACTGTATTTGCAAAGGAAAAAAAATAGAGTTGGAGTTGTGAAAGGCTTCGTGGGTCGAGATACACCGGCGGAACTGAGCGACGTAGGCGAGCGGGATGAGTCGATCACGCAGGGGATTGTGGGATTCCAAGGTTGTGTGGGATTGTGGCTTGTTTACAATAACAGAAGAGGGAGGGGATGAAGGAAGAAGAGAAGAAGAGATGGAGGATGGGATGATGATGATGACATAGCAAGTTTATTACTCGAATAATTAATATATACATATGAATATATAAATATAAATATATAAATATAAATATATATATAATTATATACATATACATATACATATACATATACATATATATATATAATTATATTTATATTTATAATTATATTTATAATTATAATTATATTTATATTTATAAATATATATATATATATATATATACATATATAAGATATTATATATACATATATATATAAATATAAATATAGATTCATAGATACTTGTACTATGCTATATTATACTATGAATTGATTGAGCGGTTGATATATTTATTCATCCATTCAACAACATACTAATATATGATAATTACTAGGTATTTATCTTTATGGTTCATCTACTCTTATTATTTATACCTAGTCTCTTGACCTTACCTACCTACAAATCCATCCACCATCCACCATCCATCCATCCATAGCATTGTTCTCAATGCCAGCGAGCAACAACCTTCCTTGCCTTGCCTTGCCTTACCTTACGCATGCCAGCACAAAGGAGACGACGTAGTTATCTGAAAGCAGAGATAACCATTAGAGTAACCGGTACGTACGAAAGGCAACAATGATATCGAACCAACTCTCCATCCATAAGGTTACTTATTACTTGTATGGATACTTGTACTATGTAATTAGAGTACAGTCATTGTTATTCTCCCTCCCGACCCAATTCTAGTGGAGACATCGAGACTTCGAGACATCAAGACATCGAGACATCGAGACATCAAGACATCAAGACATCGTATTGAATGAAATTAACGGCATGTCATCGACAAGCAACGAGGGTTCATTCCCCGCTCCAAATGGGAAATCTTCGTGGCTATGTTGATACCCGGACTTTAATACACTTTTATTTAATTGTATACGAAGGGTATGGTATTAACCTTATTGATGGGCACATACTCGTATAACCTTATAGAAAAGCTTGTTTGGGCTGATCTTGGACGTTCATATATGATAGATATTATGGTTGTATGGTTGTATGGTTGTATGGTTGTATGATTGTATGATTGTATGATTATATAGTTGTATGGTTGTATAGTTATATGATTGTATGATTGTATGGTTGTATGATTATATAGTTGTAAGATTATGATTGTATAGTTGATACAATTGGTTGATATGGTTTGTGATTTATATAGAACTACCTAGATAGTTCTTATAGTCTATACAGTTCATGTGGTTTATACAGTTCAGACAGTTCACACAGTTCGTACGTTTCAGACATTTCATAAGTCTTATTTATATTCATACTCAGGCGGGTGTTTAAAGAGGCATACGCAAATTTAAAACTTTAATTATTTAACGAAAGATTAATAAAATTTTATATTACAAAAATTCAATTCGAAAGAATACTAATATTGTAAAGTTAGTAATTTTAGTAAATCTGGTAATTTATTAATATATTAATTTAAATTCTAACGATATTTAAATATTAAAAACTAAAATTATATAAGAATAATATAAGCTTTATTAAAGTTTCTTAGATATTTTTTAAAATTTGATAATAGTTATTATCTTAATGTATATATTAATATAAAAAGTAGAAGTTTAAAATTCTAATAAACAAACGTAATTACTTATATAATTAAAATAAATAGATTTATTCTTTTAAAGTCGATTAATTTTCTTAAATTTCTATTTTCATTTATACATATCTTAGATATTAATAAAAATATTTAAACTCTAAAATACAATATATAAGTTAGCTTTTATTTTATTATTTAATATAATTTTATAACTTTATCTATAATATTTATTTATTTAATATTATTATAAATTTATATTTTTTCTATATTTATAAATTTTATTATATTATTATTCATTGAAAATTAATTTTTATAATTTAAAATCTTCTTATAGTAAATATCAAAAGACTGAATCTATAGTATTTATAAATTGTATAAAATTATATTAAGGTTTCGTTAAATAATTATAAATTTTATCTATGTATATTTACGTATGCCTCTTTTAAAACCCGCCCGAGTACGATCATACAGTTCATACAGTTCAACATTTCATACATTCCATACCTCCCATACCTCCATACCTCCATACACTCCATACACTCCATACACTCCATACACTCCATACACTCCATACACTCCATATCCATATTCCTCTCTATACTTTGCAATTGGATGTCTTATGTCTAACTATGTATTCGAGTAGGTAAGGTAGGTAGGTAAGGTAGGTAGGTCCTAGGTAACTAGGTGCTCAGAGAATAGAGAATCTCCTCATCTAAAATCACTCTTCATTCACCGCAACATTCAAAGTACTTAAGATTAACCTTACCGAACGGGAATTATAGACATCGAGAATTCATTCCATGTCGCTCAAGCACATGTACAATACCAATAATGTAAGAGGTCAATACAACATCACAGCCTCGCTCTATCAGAACCGTTCACACTCTCACGCTCACAGACACATGTGCCCATTGACTGTCAGTTGGCTAATCATGGTTATTTGTTCTTTGCTGGGAAGTCCGTTGCGGAAACTAAAATCCATGGATAGTCACGATAGTCCAACTTTATCAAAACATATCGGTACGGCACGGCAGGGCTCTTTCTAGAATGACGAGAGTGATGGAATTTGCTTCACATTTCTCACAGTTCCTTCTATCTATAAGTTGATTGAATTCGTGGCCTTGGAATCTACATTCTCTGGTTGCTGGGCATGTAATCAATCAACCCTCTATCTCTGATCTAATCAGACTACTCGAGTAGTACAGAGTAGGTTCCAACTTCCAAGGTTACCATCGGTATCGGCATTGTCCAGATTTGGAACTTTTTACTTCCAGATTCCAAATCCATGGATCTCGCAATACTCCAGGGCTCCGTAGAGAAGTCGACTCTTCCATACCTCCCTCACTCAATCTGGTCCTGCATCGCCTGGTATGGCTTGCCACCATTCACACAATATCACTTTGGGCCATGTCAAGATCATTTCCACCATCCCCAGCAACATCATGTATGCTCTGATCCTTTACTTTGAATTGATATGGACAGCTTCATACTTTCACGTGTACTCTTGTCTTCTATGCAGAGACTGATAGCATCATTACTGTCGTCGCTTGGTAGTCCTAAGTACTCGTTCCAGTCACATCAAGCACCCATTTAGGCTAACACCTACTTTGGAAATATTCTACATGCCAACTTTAAACATTCCGTTCTTTTTCGGATATCCTTCCACTGAGTATAGTTTTATGCTTTTGACAAGCTTCCAGCGTCGTTTGTCAAAGCTCTCAATTCTTTGTTCGATGGCTTAGCTTCTCATCTGTCCAGAGTCTACTACGAGCTATTATCACTCCCGTTGGGCTAAACCAAGCTCATGTCAAGTCGAGATGCAATTGCATGACGCCCAGATCAGCCTATCAAGTTCTAATAATAAATTCAGAATTTATCACAAATCTGCCACAAACATCATCATTTTTCCGTGGTCTCATTCACAATGTCGGTACAAAGGATCAAAACTGCAAACTATACTTTCAACACTTCCAGACTTCCGCCTTCGTGTGTGACGTATCTATCATTCCAGTCAAGGAGCCGTAAATCTGAATTTGGTTATGTTATGGCTTTGTACTTGAATTTTCGACTTTTTTTTCCGGTGGTGCGGGGTCTCCTTTATCTGACGTTGACCCCTCGGCGTCCTTTGTCTCTCTATCGTTTTCGTTCTTCATTGTATCAATTTAATCGATATAAATTGACCCCAAAAAAATTAATTTCCATATTATACCCATTTCTATTGCCGCTTCTTCAATTCTTCATCGATTGACAAGCCATCATGAACATCAATGAACCAAGACAGGGTGGTGGTTTTGTGCTACCATTTTTCAATGATAGCAGGAAATCCCGAAAGCCTCATGCCGGTAGAGATGCATTAAAGTCAAATCAAAATCCATTTCTCGGCCGGATTTCAAACACAGTCAGCTATATAACGACTCCACTCAGAAAATCCCATAGATGGCTTCACTCACACGACAAGACACGAAATCACTTCGTGGCAACATCCGCAGAATTCACTGGAACCACCCTCTTTCTCTTCTTTGCTTTTTCTGGTACCCAAGTGGCTCTTTTAGCAACTCCACCTAACAGTTTCCAACATCGTCGGAACTCCGAGTAATCCTGCCCAATTACTTTATTCAGCTTTATGTTTTGGTTTTTCTCTCGCAGTCAACGCGTGGGTTTTCTTTCGTATCAGCGGTGGTCTTTTTAACCCAGCCGTAAGAATTTTCCCTTTTCTTCGCCCTCTTTCCTTACCTTAATGTAACAGAATCTAATAATCCCTAGGTCACAATGGGCATGTGTCTTGTTGGGGCCCTACCATATTTTCGAGGATTACTTTTGATAATAGCTCAAATTCTTGGCGGTATTACAGCTGCTGCCATTGTTTCTTGTCTCTTTCCTGGACCTGTAACATTCAACACCACTTTAGCAGGCGGTACATCTATCGCTCAAGGCCTTTTTATCGAAATGTTCCTCACTGCTGAATTAGTATTTACTATCTTTATGCTGGCAGCTGAAAAACACAGGGGAACTTTTATTGCGCCAATTGGCATCGGCCTGGCTCTATTTATTGCCGAACTTACAGGTACGCGTCGCTAATTTTACCTGCATCCCTTTGCCCCTTGAACACAAGCTAAGGGCTATCCAGGCCTCTATTTCACCGGCGGTTCTGTGAATCCCGCCCGCTCTTTCGGTCCTAGTGTCGTCACCCACAACTTTCCTGGTTATCACTGGATCTACTGGGTTGGCCCTATCCTCGGCGCAATTCTCGCTTCCGGCTTCTACAAATTTATAAAAATGCTCGAATACGAAACCGCCAACCCAGGTCAAGATGCTACTCGCGTCGGTGAATCTTTCGATCCCGAAGCACAGGCTATACGTAATCGAGTCAGTTTCGCAGATGAGGGTATGGTAGGCAGGGAGTTGGATGAGAGTGGGGCAAGTCGTGTCCATGAGTCGGGTAACTATGGACATGGAAAAGAATATGGAACGCATAGAAGGCCTTTTAGTGATAGTCCTGCGCCACCTCATCCTAATGATCAGTTTGCAGGGCTGAATCAGGGGGGTCTGCATGCGGATGATCTTGTCAAGGGCGGGGAAGGACAAGGCACGGTTAGAGATAAGAGGGATAGTGAGGGAACTTTGGTGGACAATGGGAAGAAGAGTGCTATGAGATCAAATTCAAATGGAGAAGGGGCGGGGGTCTTGGGAGGGAGTGCTAGGGATAACACTCATAATAATCAGAGGATTGGCTAGAGGGTTGGGGCCCAGAGTGAGGAATTCTATGCCAGATAAACGAGTTTGGGGATAAGACAGAGGAGTTTGGTGTTTCCTTTATTCGGTTCTCGGTTAGGCTTTATGAGCATTCGTTTCTATATACGTCGCCGGATCGTGTATAGATATTGCGTTATACTAAGCGCATTATCAGGATATCGGTATAGCTTTTGTAATGACTTGGGCTGTTTAATTCTTAATATTTCGGAATATCAAATTCCCTTTAACCAAAATAATCCGAAAGAGAAAGTTTCATGGATTTCAAACATGATAAAATAATGTTTTTTTCTTCTTCTTTTTTTTTCTTTTGTTGCTATGTTTTGTTAGACTTGACCAATGACTGCGAATAGTTGTGGATTGAGCGCGATTTCGTTCGATCTTTTAGCTGGCCGGGGTTTCCGCCTGCATGCCTGCCTGCCTATCTGCCTGTCTGCACTTCATCGGAATCAATGCCTCATCGAAAGATCCCCAGATCCCCCATTTGCCCATTCTACTCTCTCTCTCGAGAGAGCGAGCGAGCATCCCATCTGTACATCGAGCATCATCATCTACTCCCCATCTCTCGCCTCCCCCACATGTCCTCCTGACCTCCTCTCTGATGACTCCATCTGCATCCCTAGTTTCTCCCTCTCCTTCTCTTTGACGAGCGAGAGCCTGCAGCTGGTCGAGCTTTCGTACGTCTCCCGCGTCGCGTCGTCCGGTTGATCCGAGGATGGGTCTTGCGGTGGATGTGCGCGCGCGGTGCAGGGTGGGGAGGGCGTTCGGGCTGGTGGATGCATGCTGGGGGGGTTTCTTTCGGGGTCGGATTTCGATGATGGTTCTGTGGCTGCTGGTGTGGTGGTGTGTTTGGCTTGGAGGGAGGAGCCTTTGGTGGGGGGCTGGGATGATGGTTGGTGGCTGGGGAATATCGATATCTCTGGTTTGGGGAGTTGGGAGGTCGTGGTTTTGATTCGGATCGGATCTTCAAGCTGTTGTTGTTGTTGTTATTCATCGTTCTGATAATTTCGATGGGAGTGATTTTGCTGAGGCCGTAATGTGCTTTGTGGGCAATATCGTTTAATTGGACTATTACTCACATGCTCACGCTGTAGTTTCAGTTTCCTTGTCTTCGAGTGGAATGAGGGGGCTCGTTAAACTTAGGGGTGAAATTGAAGGGCTGGGTATAAGCGTTGTATGGCGATATCACACTTTGGGTGGCACATTTGGATCTGCTGAATACTGGCTACGATTGATAAAACTAGAAACTTTACTCATGATATAAGGTAGGTATGTTCTGGAATCATGCAAAAATGGGGTTTCGGTTAGCGGCTTATAGGATACAAAGTCCGGGTTGGTAGGGCACCAAATACAGACGTAGCGAGGAACATCTCGGTGAGATGAGATGTTGATGCTGCCGTGCGGTCAGGGTAGTGTTTTGGCTCATCATCTCTATGATCAATGAGGATAGTGATTTGTTGATAATCACGATACCCGAGCCATGCCATTTTATTCCCGGATTTTTACTTCCTGCACCAATGCCCAGGTACTGTTCAGGAGTCCGAGTTAAGACTGCGTCGAGTTGTTGGCTCGTTGGTTCGCAGCTATTCATACCTCCGGTTTATACTCAGTTGAAGGATGTGCTTCGCTCCACCTAGGGGATGACCAAGGAGATATTCCCGTCTCAAGATATCCCTATGCATACTATTTCTAGTCGTCGAGAGAACCACATGACTTGACTAACATCCTCACAGTTCGCACGAGTCATCGAAATAATTCGACATTGGGGAATGTAAAGACATCAAAATCATCGCCTACAAAGTCCAAATGACTCGGAAGTCCAACCCAAGGACATAAATGATAAATAATGAATAAAGCAATTTCAAGCTAGCTGAGAGCCTACTGCTAAAAGTCTCCCTCAAGTCTCCACACTCCGCCGCGCCGTCCCGCTTCAGACGATGAGGATGAGGATGAGGATGAGGATGAGGAAGAAAGCATGATGTTGTTACACTTGCATATTTGAAGGGGGATGTGATATTGTTTTGACAGTAGGATGGGTAAGGGAATGATTGAGAGTGGTTGAATGGTAAGGTTCTCTGTCGAGTGACCCACGCGGAGAGGTGTAGCAAGATAGTTTGAGTCTTTCATATTCATATTCATATCGGTATCTTTCTATCGACTAAAATTTCAGCTAGCCTCTATTTCGATCTCTAAATTTTCGGTTCTCCTACAAAAGTCATTTCTTTAATCATTCTTTTTCTCGCCGTCAACCTCTGGTTTCTTCTCTGCGGCTACACCCATGGCAGCCAATGCCTTTTCAATCTTTCTATAAGCAAACGAGAAGCCAGGATAAAGGAAGGGTCTCAGATCATATCGATTGTCGTCGGCTTGAAAAGTTAGTCACAAGTTACAATTCCCATGAAGACTGGAGCTGCAGAATGGGATTGGCAAATGAAGCAAGGGAAGAAAAGGGAGGCGGGAAAAGAGACATACGCGAATATTGCTCAGCATGATAACTTGGCGTAAGCGTAGTCATCTTGTGACGATTGATAGAATAACACCAAAAGAACCATCTAGTTTTCTCATAAATCTCGCGTGGTGACAGCACATGACCCCACTCATGCAAGAGTTTGGTCCACATTCCATATGGTCCCAATTTGTCTACCTTGCGAAGACGACCGTAGATGGATAGCTCATTATAGCTCATACCCATATCAGCTTCATCGCTCTGTACATAATCTTCTGTAATGGGTTCGAGTTCAGCTGTTGGTGGTGCATCAATGAAATCTTGAAGAAGTGGCATTTCGAATTCTGTACTGGCCCAGAGGATAAACCTCTTCAAATCAGTCTTGGAGATGGCACCAATAGGATTTATATCTGCGCTACTACAATCATATTTTGTGAAGTAACCTCTGAGCGATTCGTCAACATTTGCTGACCCTAGAACTAACAATGATCCAGGCTTTGTCCGACCGCGAACTGTTGGCAGGAGTTGGGCAAAAAGATAAGCCAAAACCATGCGGAGCCTAGCTTGGATATTTTGTAATGCCAAATTCGATGCTGGTGTTCCACCATACATCTTATATTTAGGTGTGTAACTAGTTACGGTCGTGAATAATGTGGTGACAGCCGAAACAACATTATCTATGTCAAAGTTAAGATGGTAACTACCAATCTTTTCACCTAAATCTTTGGCGCGACCCCGCGTTTCTGCAGAGGAATTTTTGGAACCCATATAAGCAGTGTGGAAAATGCGATTGGCGATATCCTGTGGATTTGATGGGCGCCACGTGCTATCTTCTTCCTCCCCAACAATCCTGAGCAGGTCTTCAACAACTTGAGGATTATCACCCTTCTCGACTGCTGCGTAAACGATTCGACACATGGAATGAACTATAACTGAGGTCGCACAACTATCGATGCCACCAGAGAGAGGTACGAAGTATCCAGCTTGGCGAGATCGACGAAGATAATCCCACAAGAAACAAGCTGGCCCAAGCGCAATTTCTTCCTCGGGCACGTGGTATCTGATTGAGATTTCCTTGGTAGGTTGTACCAGGGGGTTGACATTCTCAGCATCACTAGATAGACTCATACCTGCTTCAATTCTCTCATATGGGGCTGTGTCCCTTGCTTGCATTGCACGCGATCTGAAGGTTCTATAAGCCCTCACCTCTTCTAAGTCAACAGTGGCCGTTACCACTTCTACATCGTATAACGAGAATTGACTTGCTTGAGCAACAACCTTACCATTCACGACAATCATGGCTGATCCGTCATAGTAAAGACGATCTCCATCACATCCTTGCTGGTTTGCATATAGATATATGCCTCCGGATTTCAAGGTAGCCTCCTTGATGAGTTCGAGACGAATATTAAGCTTACGAAGCTCATGATGACTGCCACTGCTATTGGTAAAGATTTCAACGCCATCCAACGACATATTTATATGGGGCGCCCTTGGAGTGAATAATTCCTCACAAGTCTCAGCACCAAAGCAGGAGTCGTAAGTACTGATAACAGCATCACCAATAGGAACTTTGTGTTGGCCAGTTACTTTGGTGATCAACCTTGGCAGGTAATACTGTTCTACGATCCTCTCTCCTTTCCATGGCGTGAACCATCTCTGTTCACGATAATTTCCATCCGAAGCCAGAGAGAGCTTAGGGCGAATGAGTAATATCTATATTCTATTACTATCGCTGAAGACCATCAAAGAACAGTTGCTTCACTAACCTTAGAATTGTATACAATGATTCGGCAATTGTAGTTCACATTTTTATGTCGAACTGGCATTCCTATGTCCAACAGAATACCCTGACATTCCTCATGGGCAATAATCTCAGCAAGAGATTCCCATGAGTGCAGTTCGGTGTCTGATTCTAGGCTACGTGTGACATGTTATCAGTTGAAATCAAGTGCAAAGATGAAGATATATATCTTACAAATGGTCTTGGCATCCATAACCAGTGACCTCTAATTCGGGCCCAACACGTAGCGATGCACCCGCAGCCTTTGCGCGTCGAATACTTTCGATAATGCGCTTTTGATTGCCGTCAAAATCTAAAGCCCATTGGTTCAGATTGCAGGTTGCGAGGGTTGCTAGATGTCCCATCTTGAATATGGAGATCTTGTCAGGCTCGGGATGTTCTTTTGGTTGTTACCAATGCTACTGAAAAGAGTAGAAGTTGTGTTTGTGCTTGCACGTCTTGGTAGTGGGGGTGGGGTTATCGAAGAGGAGGGTTACACGTGATATGCCGATGTTCTCCCGATGAAGTCTAGAAGCTCCGTTAAATCCATATATTATGTGCTTTGATTACCTAGGTACCTACTTACCTACCTAGGTAGCTAGTAGCTACTCCACGTCAATAGATGCATCTATTGTTTTTGACCAGATTCCCTTCAAAAGTATCTGTTTCGAGTGCTCAGTTTGAGATTGTGAGCATTATCAGATTGCCTAGTTGTGGTGTGTATCCATGTATAGGCTTGCGTCTGATCAAACCACTTCGACTCATAGACTCCCGACAATATACATTTTCGAATACTTGAGAAAGTATGAAGAAAGCATTAGCACGATATACAAACGATCTCTTTCTCATCGAGCCCTTGTATAGTCTATGCTTACCAGCGTCTGAAACTTACGTTCTTCAGTTCAAAATGAGCGGGTATTGGAGAAATGCCCATGCATCTCAATAATTCTATCGATACATCCTCAAGAAACTGACTTCCGAGAGTACTTGTTTTAACAGTATCCTGGACTTGATACACCGGGTCGTTGTGGCTCGCAAAACAGATAGTATGTGGGCCGCAATCTCAGTCTTGGTCAAGCTAATGACAAGTTGCGCTTGGCTGATGGGAACATCAGGTTGCTGTGTCAAATGCACCCATCCGTTTTGATATACAAGTGGTATCTACGGATAAACAAACCTTATGGCACGGAGAGAGATTAGACTATATCAAGCATTGATTGCAAGGCATCATTTAAAGCTCTTGTTCATTCTGTCTACATTTAGGGAGTTGGCCTTCACGAGGGAAGTATAGCGAGTTACATCTACTTATACAGCCATATTCTTTCGGAGATCAATACTACCAATATTTTGTACCAGATTATCAATTGACACAGAATTCTTTAGGCCCGCTGCCAGCTTCTCGATAACAGGGAGAAATTTGTCGAGCAGTATTTCTGCTGTTTCCGGAGTGGTCATATGTGAGTGAGCAAATATCTGTAGTCCAAGTCTATCTCCTCGAGGGAATGAAATCATGAAGAAGAAATAAGGAAGTCTGCGAGGATTATTGAACCTCTGCAACCTGCTGGTGAAGCCCTCCGTTTCGAAAGCTACGTCCTCCTCGATATTCTGGTGTTGTGTGCACGAAAAAAGCCTGGAGCCCGCGGGCCAGTCAGTGCAGCTGTCAATTATATCTCTAAATCCTAGTGAATCGGAGTCTCCCAATGCGATGAATTGCTCTTGTACCGCAAACGCCAATTCCGCCAGAGTGCGGTGAGATGAAAGATCAACCCTCACTGGGACGATGTTGATACATGAGCCGACGACCTCTTCGATATTTGGCAGTGCAGCATTGCGTCCGTTGACTAGTTGCCCATAAATGACTTCCTCCTTGCCCAGAAGCTGGGAGAGGAAAATAGCCCAGGCAGCGCTCATAAATGATGCAACAGTAATGCCAATGGGTATTTCTGGAAAAGTGGTCTCCTTTCCGACGCGAAAAGCCACAGGCCTCGAGTCGGAGCTTGATATTGGAAAGTGCTCTGCAAAATTCGTATATTTTGATTTGTATAATAAATTTCGCCAATACACTTCCGCTTTTGGTTTCTGGTGGTGGATATACTGAACGTAAGTTGACCAATCTGTTCGCTCGGGGATATCCTGACCATTATAAACACCCATAAGAGCTTTGAAGATTACTTCGATAGATATACCATCATATTGAGCGTGCGATAAGCGGACTACCAGCCGTGTTCCTTGTATTTTGTTCCGCAAAAGGATAAAGGCTATGATAGGCTGGTTGCGCTCGAAGGATGCTATATCATTCGTGCAAAAGTCCGCCAGTGCATCTTGGAGATCTGAGTCTACATAGCTGACCACAAAGGGTAGTTTAAGATGCTTAGGAATAACCATCCATTGCTTTCCGTCAAAGGGTAGGAAGCTCGCGCGGAGAATTGGGTATCCCTCCAAAAGTTTCACGCAGCTTTCTTCAAACTTCGCAACGTCCAAGTGGTGCCCGAGATCCAGATAATAATAATCGACGATCTGGAGATTCTCTGATATGCCTTCCGCTATGAAAGTTTCTTGGAGATTTGTCAGTGGCAGTATGTCAAGGACATCATCTGCACGTAACGGAATATCAGATAGGTCTATATCAGAAAGAAAAGCAGCCTTCAGACTAGGTTCAAGCAGAGGCGTTGTTACAGAAGCTTGCTCGTGGATATCTGCCTCTTCGGTTTTTATAAGCCGGGACAAGTCTTCAATAGCCGGGTAACGAAAAATATCGGCTACTGTCAGCTTCATACCAACTTTACGCGCTTCGCCAGCAAGCTTCATTGCCGCGATTGAGTCCCCTCCAAGCTGGAAAAAGCTGTCATTTACTCCGATATTGTTGCTATCAAGGTTCAATATTCGTGTCCACATCGCTTGCAGTACCTCTTCTGTCTCTGTCAGTGGCCTTTTTGGCGTTGAAGCTACGATTCCGGCTTTCAGTGTTAGTTCCTCGACCGAATAAGAGGCACCAATTTCACGCAAGAGTTTGCGATTTGTCTTTCCAGATGGTGTCAATGGTATCTCAGACATAGCAAAAAATAGACTGGGTATCATGTAGGCTGGTAAAAGCTTAGCCAGCTCAAGCTCCACAGTTTTGCTGGGCACCAGCAATCTGACTTCAGAATCGTCAGAAATTTGGTAGCTTTGCATGAGGGAATTCTCCTGGATCCTCATAAATGCTGCCAAAACATTGCTTTCGCTCGATCCCTTTGGTATGATAGCTTCAGCGACTATCTGAGTACCCTCGGGCATACAATCCTGAAGGCGACATTCGACTTCACCAAGCTCCACTCTGTTGCCGCGAATTTTTACTTGAGTATCCTTTCGCCCAATGCATACAATATTTCCAGCCTCATCATACCGTGCAAGATCACCTGTCTTGTACAACCTGGCCTGCCTGCCCTGGACACCAAACGCACCCTCAACGAGCCACGCAGGGCTTTCAATGAAGGAGTTTGAAGTCTGTTGTGGACTATTCAAATATCCCAAACCGACTATTGGTCCTTCAAGGAGAAGCTCACCGATTTGGCCCCACGGTAAGAGAACATTGTGATCTTGAGGATTTACGATCCAGGTTACTACGCCTTTACCTCTACCGATATTGCTCACCATGCCGGGGCCAGTTGCTGTATGATTGATAGTGCTGATTGAAGTGCATTCAGTCGGTCCGTAGGCGTTGATCAATCTAGTTTTGCCCCACCACGCCTTGCTGTCGTGCTCTGTCACTATTTCCCCCAGCAAGATCAGGGTTTTTAAGCTGGAAATTGCTTGGTGACTAAGCAGGCGTGCCACAGTTGGAGTCAAGTCAACAAGTGTTGCTTGCATTCTAAACATGGTCTTTTCCAGGTCACCTTTCCGTTCTTCTTCGCTCGGAATACAAACACAACCTCCAATGATCAAGGTTGCAAAGATGTTGTGTATCGCAACATCAAAACTGTACGATGAGAAGTCAAAAACTCGTGAGGTTGGTTCGAAGCCAAGACTTATTATTTGGTGATGCAGAGCTGAGCATAAATTCTGATGCGTTATGACACAGCCCTTTGGAACTCCAGTGCTTCCCGACGTGAAGACAATATACACCACGGAAGATGGATGTGTCGCAAGATGAGTCGAAGGTAAGAGGGGCTGCTTGCCACCAAGGCTCTCAGGTCCAACAATGACCACATTCTGGAAGAGGCGCGAACCCAGATCACGATTTTGAAGCGATGCAAGAACCAGCTTGGGGCTCACTTGATGGACTATAACTTGTAAACGCTCATCAGGAAGATTAGAGTCAAGCAATACAAAGGCAGCGCCCGCCTTCACAACACCTAAAACGGCCACGGGTGTCCACATCGACTTCTCAAAACATAGAGGCACAATATCGCCAGAGACGATACCAAGGTCAACTAGTTGGTATGCAAGTTGTGACGACAAGTTATCTAGCTCTTCATACGTCAAGTTTCCATCCCAAGCACATATAGCCGGTGCTTTAGGCTGTCTCACGACTGTGCGAGCAACTATGTTGTGCACACAGTCATGGACAGCATCAGGTACGGCTGCATTTGCTTTCCACACTCTTTCCAAGCCATCTGAGATTTCGGGAGTTGACATTGATGCTAGGTAAGTTTGGTTCTGGAGAATGTTGCAAACAGAAAATCTTCAAACAGTGTCATACGAAAGTACCTAGTAGCCAGTCCAGAAACTTTCTGGACTAAATGGTCACTTCCTTTCACCACAGCTATATTTGTTCCTCAGCGAGATACCGTGCCATGGACGGCCGGGGCATTATAGACCTCACCCCCCAGTCAGTGGTAGCAACGGGGGGCACCGTAGATTTTTCCACACTACCATGACTAAATTATTATCTATAATGAAATATTCAGGCCTCCGATAGCTGATCATTGTTTAATCGAAAACATTCTCATCTGACCCCGTTCAAGAAATACACTTTAAGGTCTTGGGCACTTTTTTGAAAACCTATTTTGAATTGTTCGCTTATATGCATGCAGGTTCAAACCTAAGCTTGCTTAGATCGGGCATACGAGAATATGGATCTATTGGTGATCCTTGTGATAACCTTGGAAGCTTGCTTCGATTGAGTATGATGTTACCGAAACTATAATACTACATTATCCATGGATACCTATTCAAGTCTAAAATTTCTGAAAACAGTCTACCCAAGCTTTAATAAACTTTCATAAAAACTCGATTATGGAGAATCCTTATATTCATGATATAATCTCGAAAACATATCTTGAGAAAATCGACTAGCCTTCAAGACCTGGGAGCCAACGATTATTATACTGTAGGAAGAAAGGTTAAAGATTCGAGACTGACTTCTTAAGCAGTTGTTATAGTAGATGCATATCTTGGCGCGTTAGTTGACCTATATTAGAGCTATTATTCGGCGATACCGGAGCTGTACCTTCTTATACCTCTACTCCGTAAGCTACCAAAATAACAAGATTATTATTGCATCATCTAGAACCCAAGAGACTCAGTTGTTCACTGTTTTTACAGTTTCCAGGTCGCTGCGGAAGCATACCGCTGAGCAATATGGGCTAGATCATTTTACACCGCTTTCTCTCGTAAGGAAGGATTGGATTGTAAAGGCAGAATGATTTGGCTTTCTTCCATATCCATGGATACTGTGGTTAGGTATTTCAATTCCCAACCTAATCAATCGTATGCCGCAAGCCACCTACCCATAGCTATACATTATGACCGTTGAACTGAGATCATTCGTATTGACCAACCAGATTGCCAGAATTTCTTAGATTTTAGGTGACGTAACATAACCTAACTTGACTTAACGAAACGAAACGAAAACGAAACGAATTGCTATCTCCAGCCGGCATAGCAGGATATAAAGTTCCAAGGTTATAGAAGGAAGAATGAAAGAGGGACGAAGCTATGTTGTTCAATGGCAACAGCTAGGAAGGAAAATCGGAGCTAGCGGCCGTTAGTCTCTAAAAATCACGTGTAAATATCTGTATCTATTGATTATGTAAAATAAGATCGAGAACGTCGACTCCAAAGACAAGTTTTCTCTACAGTCATTCTAAGGCTTTCATCTCGTACTCAAACGCTTTCCTAATCCTCTCCCCAATTCTCCTAACCTGCTCTCTCCCCTCCCGACCCGTCAGACTTCCAACAACCAAGAAATAAGCTACAAAAGGCCACTTCCCTTCCTTTTCCGGGTCTTTGATAACCTCACCCTTCTGTATAAACACTGTATATTCAACAACATGCCTCATCAAGTCTTCTGGCAGCGGCTTTGCATACATGAAAGTGCCGCCACGCTCAGCGGGTATAAATACAATATTCGTTGGGTACTGCACATGTGCAGAGTAAGGCTGGCTTAGAGTATGAATAACAGATTCCAAAGCGGTGTTATCCACTGATTTGCTTCCCGAATTCTTGTCGGATGACAGTGCCATCAGCATCGAGAGCGCAAAGTAGTCAATACCGTAGGTATATTCCACCGCGAAAGTTTCCTGGTGTCCAGGCACCCTGGCATTAATCTCAATGAGGAATACGCTTGGCTCTCTAGTCGCGTTGGGTGACTGGGGAGACTCTACAAGCTCTACTCCGGTAGTGGTCATGGCGTAGTTGCTTTTGCTGTCTTTGACACGAGCTTCCAGGTGATATACGCCATTTCTGAAGCCTAGCTTGACAAGTGTTTCCGCTAAGGATGCTTTCAACAATGCAATCTCGTTCCCAGGGAGTATGGAGGGAATAATCGTGGACGACTCCGCAAAAGATTTCGATGATGATGATGATGATGTTGACGCTGAATTCTCGTCAGGGATGTCATTAGATAGTTGCATCTCAGCAGAAGAAGGGAAATCATCGTTGATTTCGCTCCATATGAGTTTACCGTCTAGCAAGACGAAGTTTGCGTCAACTTCGGGACCTGACACATATGGCTCGATGAGAGAGTTGACTCCAGGAAATTGTTCCTCGTTCCGAGACACGGCGTCGATGAGCTCTGTTTCACAAGTGACTTTGCTAACGCCTTCGGAGGAGCATCCCATTGTAGGTTTGACAATAAGTGGATATTTAATGAGATCAACGAAAAGTGGCAGCTGCTGCTTCAGGTCCGCAACTCCGGTGACGGACAAGACTTGCACGTCTGCCGATGCTATCTCACGCGTCTTTCTTTTATCACGGCACATCTCTAGTGCTACCGGTGGGTTAGTATGAAGTCCCAACTTCTTGGCCGCTCGAGCGGTACTCAAGAGATAGGCATCTGGGAAGGTTACAATGGCATCTATTGGTTCCTTGCTCTTGGATACAGCCTGTACAATCCGATCCGGTAAACCCTCATCTATTGTGATATCGCATGCAATAAACTCGGCGCGCAGAGATTCCATGGCTGGATCTTGGACCCAGTGACCATCATGATCCAAAACAACGAGGTCAATACCCAGCGCCGATGCCGCTCGATAGATACCCATCGAAGCAGCTGAGACAGCGGGACTTGGCCTCCCTTCCACCATTGCGAGCCGTTTCCTTGGTAAGGGGGCATCCAGAATCCAAGTCAGAGAGAGTCGATAGAGCATCTCATGATCTAGTAGATCCAGGGCAGATGTTACGAGTGACTGATCGATGCCAGGAAGTCGTTTCAGTACGACAGCACCGACGGCGCCACATAGAGCCCTTTGGAGGATGTTTTCTCCCTTGAAATCAAAAGCTCGGATTTGCTGTCTAACGGTGGTAAAGTCTGCTGCCTTCTCAGCTAGATCACAAGTGAGAAAGCGCCGCTGAATAATGTCGCCACGACAGACATAACCGTTGACCTTGGGCAGTAAAAGCTTGAGAGCAGTGATGGAAGAACCATACAAAGCGACATGTTTTCTTATCACATCTTGAAGAAAAAGCGAAATCTTGGAACGGGGGTCTTCAAGGCTTTCGGGAAAAGCAAAACATGGTATGTCGTTTACACGGTCTGAATCCTTTCCATGCGGAAATATTGGCGATGGGGCGAAGAAAAGATTCAAGGTGGCAAAGGAGACCTCCTGATCAACCTTTGGTACCTGTTCTTCGATGGAGGGCAAGTGCTCATTGAGCTTCCAATAACATTCAAGAAGAACTAAGTCACATTTAGTGATGTTTCTCAGCAATTCATGATTAAATACTGCAGTGCAGTTGACGCCTACCTTTCCTCGCGTCCACATCTACTTCAAGCACGTGCCGAAGGTAGCCAGGTATCGTATACTGTGAAGCCATACTGTTGTATAAAAACAGCCGAGGAACTCTGGTGGTTCCAGCTCTGAAGAAGCGAATTGATGAAGTCTTGCAGTCAGCCAACCTATTTGACGAGCAATGAGATTGGAATCAAGTATTTCACAGTGCACCAGCAAGGGTTTTATGAATTGCACAAGAGATAGAAAATCTTCTGTAATCTCATCAGTGAGTCAAAGGTTTGGCTAACAAAACCTCACTGCTGCTTGGAAATATTTAAGAGAGAAAAGCCTGGCACTCCTAGATCTTGAAGCGTAGTATATTACTCTATCCAGCTAGATATGTTTTTGTATTTCAAAATAATGCTGAACACAGCTAAATGTTCAAGTTGGGCAAGCTAAAAACCTAAGAAAGTATGTAATACTGTAGCAAGATTCACATGATAGCTAGACTCCAAGAATAGCTAGCCTTCTTAACGCGGTAATCATTATCCTAGAAATATGCCCTGGAGATCGACAACTACAAGGTGTGATCTTACTGTACAGTAGGAAAGGCCACTCAAAAAGGGCTTAGCCTTACACCATCTTGTTTCATCGGTCCCAGTCTCACACCCTGGTGCTCTTTACCCTTTTCGAGTTTTTGGCAGTGAGGGTTTTCAGCGCGACATACAGTACCGTTCCAAGTTCCAACCTCTGTACTTCCACATAAGTACTTGTGCCGCCAGAAAGTATTTTCAAAGATTTCAGTTTCGAAAAGGAAGTAATATAATTAGCCTTTTCCCCCTTATTTTAGCGTACTATTTTGAATACTTTCCGGGCGATACGTGTACTTTGGGTTTAAGAATCCGATTGGAGATCGCAGACAGTACTGGCTTTGTTTGAAATTCGTTGTTTGCAATTATATACTAGTATTAATTATATTATTTTCCATTTTCATTTATTTATTATAGACAGCTAATACTTTCATATAAGTACGTTGAGTTCAACACTCCGATTCAAGACCGCAGACCGTATTCGCTTCATAGGTCAAGACTACAGTATATACTATCAACGATATTATAAGATTTATACTCGATTAGTTTACAAACAATTAGCTTTCTATTATCATTTATTTTTGTGGACAGCTGGCCTATAGTAATCCAGTAAGTGATAGTAGAAAGTTTACTATATACCCTTGTTACATACCAACTCTGCATAGTTTTTTAGGTTTTTTTTTTGAAATTGCTCCGAAGTAGTACTAATCTGAAGTGGATATCAAATCCGCGGCGCTTATGTACAGTACGTTACACTACAGTACTGTAGAACTAGTCAGATCAACATTCCGTCCTCCCTTGTAGGTTTAAGTTTGCTCCATTGCTGTGCAGTGTGCAGTGTGCAGTGTGGATTACTTTACCGCCCCGTAATTAGGCTTTTCTCAAAGTTTGATACTATGTGATCATATCTACTGTATCAACGGTGGTCCAGGCTTTTCCCCCGCGTCCCTCATATCTTACTATAGTACTGTAAACAATGTCTAGCTTTTCTAGGGCGGAAGAAAAAGGGAAGAAAATAATAAATTAGGTAGTGCTTATTATTTTAATACCTTTTAAAGATATCAAATTCAAAAAAAGTATATTATTATTTTGATTAATGATGAGAATCTATTTATTACTTTTTAAAACATATAAAATATATAATTAGAAGATTAATTAAAAGATTGATATTATTAAAACGCTTTAATACTAAATCTTTATATCATAAATATTTAAAGAATTAATAGGCTTTATTAAGTCTAATAATACACTTTAAATAGTTGATTGAAATTTATCTTTATATATTCAAATAATGATTATCGTATATTTATTAATAAAGGTGGAAGTGGGTCACCTATAATTCCTTTAGTTCAACTCGTTTCGCACCGAGGCTTAGATGGCCCCGGGGTTGTTAGTACGCATATAAGCAGTATAAATGAGATGCTATCCTTTTATGAGACCAACAGGGGTAAAAGCGGCGAGTAGTTCACTGGGATTTTATGCTCACCTCTTTCTGTATCATCTAAACACTAAGGTCCTCATGATCAGCACTTCAGAACTCCAGCTTTTCAGCACTTTAGCACTTCAATGCCTCAATGTTTCAAAATGGGACACGTACGGCATGAATAGGCGGCATTAAAGCAATCGTGCATCCATGGGGCAAGTATAAGACGGCATTTCAAAGCTAGAAGCCGGATTTTACCCAAGTCCACCACTTGCTAATGGGGTTTTGACCGCAAAACCCGACCATTATCTCGAATCATTGTAGAATGATCCTCTGGATCACAGGCTACTACAACCGTTGAATCCTACCTCTTGAAACGGTTTCAAAAGAAGCCTGTAGCATAAAGGCCTTCTACAGCAGCCTCATAAGAGCTTAGATCCGGGATACCCTCGCCATGCTTACAGCATCATGTCTTGACGAAAAAAGTCCCGGCGTTGTGAAGGGCCATGAAGACGCGGAAATCATTCAGCGACAACTGCATTTCCCCGATGTCAAAGTCTCGTTCTTCACTCTTTTTCGATTCGCAACAGCCAATGACTTGATTATCATTGCTATCAGCACGTTTTGCGCTTTAATAGCTGGCGCTACAATTCCCCTGCCTCCTGTACATATTTTCGCCCTCAAAAAGCAAACTTCACTCTGCTAATCACCCGTGCAGATTATCTTGGGCCAAATATCCTACATTTTTGCCGGCATTCAAAATGGCGACGCTGTCACGAGCCATTCCAACCACCTCATCTCCGTTTATTCGTTGTACTTTGTATATATAGCAATTGGCGCGTTTGTATGCTGGTTCGTGTCTACCGCTGGATTCGCCTATACTGGCTCAAAGATCACGCGTCAAATCAAGCTGCGGTACATGGAAGCGGTTTTGCGCCAAAATATCGCAGTTTTCGATGACATCGGCACTGGACAGCTGGTGGCACAGCTGGGCGCGGACTTGAATATCATTCAGGACGCCATTTCTCAGAAATTATCAATCACGATCAGCGCGTTGGGAACGCTACTGGCTACGTATATTGTCAGCTTTGCTTTGTCTTGGAAACTTACTTTCATTCTGATATGGTCTTTCTTTCTTAGTCTTCTCCTTCTCTATCTTGGCAATAAGATTGCAGTTCGGTATTCTGGGCAATCTATGGAAGCACAATCCACTGGAAGTTCTATCGCCGAAGAAGCAATAGGCTCAATCAGAAGTACAACGGCACTAGGTTTGCAAAAGCACATTGTGGATTCTTACGACAAATACCTTGATGTAGCTGAAAAGGCTAAGATTACCCTGAAAACTCTCATGGGTACAATGGTTGCTATCACCGTGGGGACGGGCTACCTCAATGTTGCACTGGCTTTCTGGCAAGGCTCGCGGTTCCTGGTTGAAGGCGAGGTTACCTTTAGGGCTGTCGTAGCCATCACATTGATCACCAAGAGTGCAGCATTTTGTGTTCTCGGGGTGGGGCAAAATGCAGAAACTTTCACAACAGCTATTGCAGCGGCAAAGCGAGTCTTTCAAATGATTGTGCGAATCCCTCCAATTGATTCCATGTCAGAACATGGGATTGTGCTTGACAATGTTCAAGGCAACATTGAACTGCGAAATATTCGCCACATATATCCTTCTCGGCCAGGCGTTGTGGTGGCCGACGATCTGAGTATCTCATTTCCTCGTTGCAAAACTACCGCCGTCGTTGGAGCCTCTGGTTCTGGTAAAAGCTCCATTACAAAATTACTTATGCGTTTTTATGAACCCATGGCTGGCCAGATCGTTCTTGATGAGCACAACCTGCAAGATCTCAATTTGAAGTGGCTTCGACGCCAAATCCGACTCGTTAATCAGGAACCTTTCTTGTTTGATACAACCATATTCGAGAACATCGCGCATGGGTTTGTCGGTACTCAATTTGAAACTGCTTCCTCCGAGGATAAACAGAGGAGAATCGAAGAGTCTGCTAAGATTGCCAATGCGCATGAGTTTATTGAAGCTCTCCCGCAGGGATATCAAACAATCACAGGTACTAAAGGATCTAAGCTATCAGGAGGCCAGAAGCAAAGGATAGCCATCGCGAGGGCTCTTGTTGCCGAGCCTAAGATACTCATTCTCGATGAAGCCACTTCAGCATTGGATACAAAAACAGAGGCTTCTGTTCAATCAGCGCTGAATGCCTCGAGTACAACCAGAACAACTATCATCGTTGCGCATCGTTTGTCTACTGTCCGCGAAGCCGATAACATCGTCGTACTGAAATCCGGTAAGGTTGTTGAGCAAGGTACACACACAGAGTTGATGGATTGTCGAGGACCATACTACGACCTTGTAAAAGCTCAAAGGGCAATCGAAGAAGAAGAGGATATAGATCACGAGGAGGAAAATGTCAAGCAGATAAGCACTGCTGAAACTGACATCGAAAAAGGAGAATTCTCGGACACCGAGGTCACTGAAATTCCCCCAGGAGAACACTCCATCCAAGAGCAGAGCTCTTCGTATTCACTGCTCTCGATGGTCACTTTCGTCCTGAGACTGAATGCCAAAGAATGGCACTACATTCTCCTTGGCCTTTTCTGCTCGGTTATTGCAGGCGTCGAGGAGCCCGCCTCAGCTATATTTTTCGGTAAAGGAGTAATTGCTATATCAAAGCCCCTCAGTCTTGCCAATCAAATTCGCTCGGATGCCGGCTTCTGGGCATGGATGTTCTTCATGCTGGCACTAGTCATGATCCTAGTATTCAGCGTCCAAGGGTTAGTTTTCGCATACTGTTCGGAGCGCTTGATACACAGGGCTCGCCAGCTTGCGTTGAAACAAATGCTCCGTCAAGAGATTGCATTCTTCGACGACAAAACCAACTCAGCTGGCACGCTTGTCAGCTTCCTTTCTACCGAGGCTGCGGATTTGGCAGGTATCAGCGGTGGCACTCTTGGCATGATCCTGATTGCGGTCTCCACTCTCGTGTCTGCTTTCGTTGTCGGTGTAGTCTTTGGTTGGAAATTGGCACTTGTGTGTTCATCAGTAATCCCCGTTCTCGTCGCAAGCGGCTGTATTGGAGTTTGGGCGGTTGGTGAATTTGAGAAACTCAACGAAATATACACCAAAGCATCGGCTGCATACGCCGGTGAAGCTATTGCAGCCATTCAGACCGTGGCTGCTCTCACAAGAGAGAACGAAGTTCTTAAAATTTACGAGAACATCCTCACTGCGTCTTCTCGAGAGGGGTTGAAGTCGAGTTTGAAAGCATCACTTGTACTTGCCCTGGCACGAGCTGGCGTCACTGCTTGTATGGCACTGGGATTCTGGTACGGAGGAACTCTATTTCTTGAGCGCCAGTACTCCCTTCTTCAGTTTGTAGTGGTTTACTCCTCCATTATCACAAGTGCATACTCAGCAGGCTTGATATTCTCCTTCACGCCTGATATCGGCAAAGCAAAGCGATCCGCTTCTGGACTACAAAAGCTGCTCGATCGCAAATCGAGCATCGATCCCGCATCAGATGAAGGCGGAAAGCCCGGAAATGGAAAGCCTCAAGGGTTTATTGAATTCAGGAACGTAAACTTTGCATACCCTACTCGACTTGAGCATCCTGCATTGAAGAACGTTTCACTCAAGGTTCCTGCCGGCTCAAGCATTGCACTTGTTGGACACACTGGTTGTGGTAAGAGCACGATTGTGGCTTTACTTGAACGCTTTTATGATCCTAAGAGCGGAACGATCCTCGTTGACGGAGATTCTATCACTTCCCTCAATCTTTCTGAATACCGCCGCTGTATCGGATGGTTGGTGAATCAAGAGCCGACAATGCTTCGCGGGTCTATAAGGATGAACTTGTTGGCTGGAAACGAGGACGAAGTCATTCCTCAGGCTGTCCTAGAGAAGGCATGCCAAACAGGCTAATATATATGACTTCATCTCTTCGCTACCGTGAGTTTTGAGTCGAAAATTTGGGAAGCACGAGGTACTAATGTAGATTTTAGTGAAGGATTTGATACCGTTGTCGGCAATCGTGGTGATCAATTGAGTGGAGGTCAAAAGCAGCGTCTAGCCCTTGCCCGAGCACTCGTCAGAGATCCTGCTATCCTAATCCTTGACGAAGCCACATCAGCCATCGATTCCCAAGGCGAAGCTCTAATCCAAGAGGCACTTGAGAAGGCGAAGAAGGGACGTACAATGATAACAATTGCCCATCGTATGAGCACAGTCAAGAATGCGGATACGATATACGTTCTGGACAAAGGGCAGATTGTCGAATATGGCTCGCACGCGGAGCTGATGGCAAAGAAAGCAAGATATTACGAGCTGTTTACAACGAACATAGACCAATCTTAATGAGCAACTCAGAAAGAGTTCCAGCCAACCTTAATCAGGCTACTGTGCACGCATCACATGTTTGCCTCGATTTTGCATGGCTTCTACCTTGAGGTTGCTAGGTATTTCCCTCTGCGAATTGACGACAGAATCTGTGTTTTGGTAGTTCATGTGCTCACCAGCGGGTGTATAGATCCATGGAACGCCGAAGGATAAAAGCATTACTCAAGTTACTAAAAAGTTGTATGATATATAGTAATTGTCTTTGATAACAACAGTTTCGACGAGTGTCTTCAAATATTCTGTTAACCTCTTTTTACATGGATCCGTTCTAATAAAAGCGATTGGAAATTGGAATCTTGATGAATCTTTGAAGTTACTGACTTTCCCCTTGAAATTGATGTTTTCGGCTCGCGTTCCATACGCAGGCCATTTGAATATTGGCAAAAATGTGATGGAAAGGTTTTGTGTTGATACTGATTCTATATAAGGAGTAAAGTTGTTACATAGACAATTCGAAGCCAAGTCTCTTTTCTTCCAACAGTGATGTTGTCAACCCAAAAGCCTCCACCATCGAAAGCTTGATCCTACGCAAACTACCTTATTATACACGCCAGCCCTCTTGCATATGTCGGCAGTTTCTCCCCGCACTAAATCGAGACGTGTTGGGGGAGTACTTACATAAAAAAGTTGGGCAATTGTGTATTGATCCTCGCCGGGGTGGGTTCAATACTCGGTAGGTGTTCGATACGTACTTGTCATTTTGTCTAACCTGGGGAAAATTGCCTTTGTTGACTAGAAGCCGCCTTCTATGGGTGGAACTTGAATCCAATCCCTGGTTGCTGTCTCAAAGAAGCAATGTTATGAACCCGGATTCTCTGTGTTCACCGTGACTTGCATTCATATGTTCTTGGGCTCTCCTTGAATATGCAGGGTTGTGGGCTTACGTTTCTTAAGATTAGTCATGTCTGGTGGCTTTGGATGGTGATTATGTTTGAAGTAATAGATTGGATGTTGAGTAAACTATTCCACGGAGTTTTCATCACTGCTACTGGTTTCTCTCAAGAGAAGAATGGCCGCGTGCAGTACCTCATTTTTGAGCATGTTGCGCTGAACGAGATCATCCATACATGTCTTGGAAAGCCTTTCCCAATTACAAGCTTTCGGGCTTTCATGTTTGAGTCATGATAGTACATCTGGTATCCACGATCGTGCCTGTTTCTGTGGTTTCAGAGGTCATAGTAAAAATTTTGTCAAGTTGAACGCAACTTTTCTACTCGATGGCGAGCAACGATACTGAGATCAAGGAGCTTGAATCGCAGAGTAGGAAATTGGCACGAAGTCTTACCAGTAGATCAAGCGATACCTTGGTGGAAGTAGACCTAACATAACCAGTACATCATATAGTTTATATTATGTAGTATACTCAACTTTGAAGCTATTCATACATTGTATAAGCATAATATAGCGAGTTGATATTATATAAATATCATATAAGCATAATTTATATACAGAGTAGAGATTATACAGTATGCCACGACTAATTATAAGCGGAGCCGCATGGACGCTAAGATAGTGGATCTAATTTGAGCTCTGTACGGAGTAGATAGTAGATACAGTATTAGAGTCTTCGATGACCCTTGTTAGAAAAAAAGTTTGACTGAGCGGAGCGCTGGAGCCGCATGCACGCCACTACAGTAGTAACAGTACAGGTACTGTTACTGTACTATAATGGGTCCTATTTAAGCTTTGCTCTAACTAGATGTATCAACTTCTTTAATGACCCTTATCAAAAGAGGGCTCATTAAGCGGAGCGCCTGAGCCGCATGCACGCCAATATTAGTGGATCTTATATCATTTGAGCCTTGCTCTCTAGCTAACTACTCTAGACATTAACTTCTTCAGCAAGCCTTGTTAAAAGAAAGTTCCAAATACGGAGGGGCTCAATAGGCAGTGCAACAGGCAGTGGCGGGTAATACGATTACGATGTTTACCGTCGAACAATGTAGAAACGTCAGAAACTTCCCTTGAAAGAGTCCAGATTCCTGCGAGCATGCGGTGAAGCGGGTCGAATCGTTGCTCTAGCCTTGCATGATTCCCCGACTGTCTTACAGTACAGTACTGTATACTTCCGATGCCACGTGTGAAAGAGCAGCTACGAGCTCGAAGTTGCAGATTCCGTTATATGAATCGGTGAAACTCTTGGGCCAAACTTAATCTCTCCATATACGAAACAGACCCAGTTGGGGAGCTGGCTCGAGGGAGAGTAAGCAACGAGGCAGTGGCGGTCAGCGAGCCCAAGGCCTTACCGTATAGATTCGAGAAATGTAAATGAGCAGGATCTACCTCAGTTTACGTACAGGGAGGGGTTGTGAGAAGAACAAGAAATCGTCAAGACGGGACTGTGTCGCAGCATTTATGAAAAAGCTAATCAGGACGCGCAATAATCTACTGATAATTAATGATTATACGCAATCTGTTGGATGACGTGTAGGTTTAATGATTTTGAGGTGCTTGCACCTAATCAATTTTGATTCCAAAAGGCTGAAAAAGAGTCAGGGTGGAGATTGAATTTTATATAGATATTTTCAAACATGTTCATTGTACTGGATTCTAAAAAACGAAAATATGAACAACCCGTGAAAATGGCACAAAAATCTAAAAATAACACAAAGTGATTTCGAGAGCCAATCCTTTTATCACGACATGATAAGGTTTTAGAAAATCAGATTGACTTTACTACTTCCAGCTCGCCCAGCTACTATCCTCCCCTCCCCTCAAGATAGGTTAAAATATGGACTGGCCCCTATTGATCTAGCGAATATGACTTAGCGTTGGATTTTTATCTTGCTACAAATAAACGCTAAAAGCTTACCATGTACTACTTAGGCACTCTAGATTAAGTACAAGATCGAAATCTGGCTTATGTTTAGATAACGCCTGCTAGAGAGGGCTCGCCATTTAACCTTTTGTGAAGGGAGGGGAAAGTATACGTGGTACGATTACTAACGCGTCTGGCGAGGGGGCAGGATACGTGGTACGATGGCTAGCACATCTAGAACGGGACTGGGCGCCTACGAGCTGTTAATTAACTTTTCGATGGAAGTCCGCGATGATACTGCAGCGTGGAGTGTCATCTAATTAACGTTTTAGCGTGCAGCAGACCTCGGCCCCTAAATTGACCTGGGGTTGAAGAATGGGTGGATCCGGGGTTGGAGAATGGGTGGATCGAAAGGGGCGAAGCGGGGGAAAGAACGGCGTATTGCGCTTTTTCTGATTTATTCGGGGAGAACTCTACGTTGCAGGAGAGGACGCGGAATTGATGGTATGATTTTGATATCGTGTTGGAAATCGAGCCTGTTGTTACGAAATACGAAGGTTAAAACCATTGTCAGTATTGATACTTTGAATGTGCTCATTGCTGTTATGGTCGATCTTTTTGCTTTCTATAACATCGCTACTAATATTGCAATTAGATTTAATATTATATGAAATATAAATAATAAATAATAAATAATAAAAATTAAATAATAAATAATAAATAATAATAAATAATAAATAATAAATAATAAATAATAAATATAAATAATAAATAATAAATAATAAATAATAAATAATAAATAATAAATAATAAATAATAAATAATAATAATAAATAAATAAATAATAAATAATAAATAATAAATAATAAATAATAAATAATAAATAATAATAATAATAAATAATAAATAATAAATAATAAATAATAAATAATAAATAATAAATAATAAATAATAAATAATAAATAATAAATAATAAATAATAAATAATAAAAATAAATAATAAATAATAAATAATAAATAATAAATAATAAATAATAAATAATAAAAATAAATAATAAATAATAAATAATAATAATAATAAATAATAAATAATAATAATAATAAATAATAAATAATAAATAATAAATAATAAATAATAAATAATAAATAATAAATAATAAATAATAAATAATAAAAATAATAAATAATAAATAATAAATAATAAATAATAAATAATAAATAATAAATAATAAATAATAAATAATAAATAATAAATAATAAATAATAAATAATAAATAATAAATAATAAATAATAAACATCTTCCTTTAATAATAAAGAAGCATTATTTCTTTATATAACTAATATATAGTTTTTAATGTATTGTAATTCTTAATGATTTTATTATATAAAAACTAATAGAAAAATAGAAAATTTTAATTCTACTTTATTATAATACTTAACTTATATAAACATCTAATATTATAAGAAATATATTCTGAATTTAGAACTTTTAATCGCTAAAATGAGATAATCTATACAAATCTCTTAGCCTACGCTTATCTACACCAGACTCGAATGAAAAAAGAGTACTATATCCTAGTATTTCCCCCCTTTGTAAAGTCGAACACTCAAAACAAAGTAGAAAGCTGATACAATATAGGTTCCTTAAAATCTTACATGAGAGTTTGGTTTTCGACAGCTATAACGGCAAGCATTGGGGATGGAATATACCAATTGCAAGGGCATTCAGACCCAGACTATGAGGCTATTGTGGATTATTCAAGGTGGAGGTAATCATCTGGTGCGAAGTAAAGTGCTCGTTCTCTACTAGGAGTAGTTAAGTCTAGCCCCTTCTGCTTTTTAGCTTTAAATATATATTCTAATTGACTCAAAGTATGGCAAAATCTAATATGGGAATAATATTTCTAACGCTAAAATGAAAATGTTTAGAGGTATTCTCATATTAAAAATCTACGTAAAAAAGTAGTGAAATATTATAAGAGATGGAATAAACTTATAGAAGTACCTTATTTAAAAGTATTTTATTTTAATTTTGAAATCTTTAAAATTAGCGCTGCTAATAGTTGTATTTTAAAATTTTATATTTGGATAACTTTTAAATAAGAATCAAGTGATATAATTACTTCATTAATCAAGAATGTAAAAAGATATAAGAACTTCAAATATCAATAATATTTCGAATATACGAGAACAAACCAAATATTTCCCTATCAAAGTTTATTTGGACTGAAATTGGGATTCTTATGGTCAAGCCAATCTTATTGTTAGAATGTCAGAATCATTACATACCACACGACTAAGCCTCGCCAGCTGGAAAGACCCCTCGTTATAGATCGTCCTGCATTTCCGCAATAAGACAGTATGATACAAGAAATGCATCCGAGATTGTTGAGTTCCGGTTCCTACAAAGAAGCAGAGGTTATTGGATTCGGTAGGCAGCATTTCGGACCAATTGTGACCCTGGCGCCTGTTCGTTTCATCTGAGCATTTGCTTGGTTCTTCACCCCCCACGCCGATATCAAGGTACGAAGTCATTATTTTGCCAAGGAAGTATTTGATCGATCGTGAGCTAATGGTGAACGTGCTCTTCGCACGCAGTCGCGAGCCTTGGCATGATAAACCGCTCACTTTTTCACTTATATTTGTAGAGGGCGCACAGCTCTTCGCTTGAGAGGCAGAGTCACCTTTGATTGTATCAAGAACTTGCAGTATTCCGAGATGGCAATCTCAGCGACCAACGACTATGCCACACCTAGTGGTTACACCTCAGATAACCACACCACCTCCTATAACAATGCTGCTTCCAATGGCGGTGACGCGAGCTTATTCGTTGTCCGCGTTGAGTCACGAGCAGCACTCGTGACATTCTCAAAGGGTAACATTCACAACCCTTTCAACCAGTCAAAAATGCAAGAGCTTGAGGCTCTGGTCAAAAGGCTTGACGCCGATGATGCCGTTGGGTGCATTGTCCTCACCGGAGGCGAGGGAAGATCGTTCAGCGCCGGTGGCGACTTTCACGAAACCTCAAAGTTCAACGGCGGCGACGAAGTTCGCGCTTGGATTGATAACTTCACCAATCTTTACACCACAGTTGCCGGCATCTCCAAGCCTGTGATAGCCGCAATTGACGGGTACGCCATTGGTCTTGGACTTCAGATTGCTCTTTGTTGCGACTACCGTATCGGTTCAGAAGAGTGCCAACTTGTGATGCCTGAGCTCAAAGTGGGCATTGCCTGCAACTTTGGAGGCTTCATGCTGGAGGCTGTGGTTGGAAGAACAGTAATGCAAAACATGTTATTTACTTCAGAAAAATGGAATGCCCAAAGCTCGTTAAGGGATGGGCTACTCCATGAGGTCGTGCCTTCAAAAAATCTCGTTACACGAGCCCTAGAGCGAGCCCAGGCCATAGGGTCTTGGCAATCAACGGCTGTCCAAGGAACACGGCCACACATCAACTCCACCTTCATCAAAGGCGTAGTGGCAATTGGTGAGGAAGCAAAGCGTGCCCACTGCAACAACTTCGCGGCAGGCAATGCACAGGTAAAGATGAAGCAAATCATCACCAAAAGCCAGAAAAAGGGGCCATCGTGGATTTTAATAGCAAACAAGCCCATTCCATCCCTCGAAAAGTCTCTGCAAAAGAAGAAAGACTCCGGGGTTCTCATATATGGCCAAGGAGCAGCTTTGTTCTCTGATGCGTATTCCTGGCTAGACGACAATGCGGCGTTAAGGCAATTCCCAGAATGGGCAACCTCCATCGAAGTACGTGGAGAGCTTGTCCGTCTGAGAACGGGAGTCATGAACGACCCTCCACTCTACGTCGTACGGAACCCTGAGACCAATGCGTGGGCTTTGGGAACAGACACATTCACGCTCAATTGTGCGCGTTCGCAATGGGGACTGCCCGTCGACTTCGCCGACCCAACGTCGGTCAGTTGTGATGAGAGAAAACAAGTTTCTTTGGAATATCCCTATTGCCACCTCATTCTTCTGCAGAGATCAAGAAAGATGGTGACGGTTGGAATTTTGCCATAGAACAGCATAACGACCCTATACAAGCGGGATTAAACCCACAGGTTAACGATTTCAAAGAAGCGGGTTTGACGTTTGTCTCTTCTCTGCAGAAGGCCGTCTCCGAGATGACTGAAGGCGTAGAGTCCGTTGCGTGTTTGCTCTCTGGAGGTATAGATTCAGGAGCAGTGACAGCATTCGCTGTTCGTCAAGGTCTAAAAGTCACTGCATACAGTGCCGGCTCACCCTGGGGCAATGAACACGACGAAGCCGCAGAGTTGACCAAGTACCTCGGGATCCCTCACGTGCGCGTTGACTTCTCGGCTGAAGATTTGTACGCAGCCATCCCGGAGTCAATTCGCGGCCTCGGAACGGCAGAGAGGGACCGAGTGGATATTCTGCTCACCATCACTGCTATGATGCGCAGCGGTATCATCAAGGAGCAGCATATTCTCACGGGGTTGGGCAGTGATCTACTGAACCTTGGTCTCCCACCAGACTCCTCTGAGACCGAAGCTCTATTGAGAGATATAGTAGATGGCATTGATATCGTACGTCATACTGGCGAGTTCACGGACTTTCCTGCTTGCGTGGCGGGAAAGAAAATGTCTCATCCTTACTGGCATAAGGACGTTGTACAGACAGCGCTGAATATTCACCCAACTTGCAAGCTCCACGGCGGCCGTGAGAAGGCGTTCTTCAGGTCAGCAATGGAACCATACGTGCCTATGTCCACTGCTTGGCGACAGAAGATTGGTATCCACCTCGGGGGGGGAGGTCTGCAAGGTGGTCTTGATGATACCTTTGGTGGTCGCACTAGTAAGATTGAGGCCTATGGCAAGATATTCAGAGATATCACGGCCCGTCTTCTGAAAGATCCCTTCGCCGACATCGATGATCTAGCTCCCAAGCTCAGTAATACCAATGGTAGTGCTCTGACAAATGGAGGATCAGCACGAGAGACTCTGACTCCCTCAGGCTTGGGTATTGTTCTCGACAGAGCGGGAGACTCTAGCAACCTCACCGAGCTCTCAAAAACAATTCGCGAGGGAGCTAGTACTTCTGGATTAATTCTCGTGAGGAATCTACCACTCGCTGAGGATGATTTCAAGACACTTGTCAGGGGCATCGGAAACCCCGTGGTGCACAAATTCAAAACCGGAGGAAGCGACCTCATGAAACTCGGCGCAACGCGAGAGAAAGGCAATGTTGTCCTCGGTCGTGGTCCACTACCTCTCCACACAGATGGAATCTTCGTCGGTCACCGCCCTGACATGGTTATCCTGTACGCTTCCGAGTTCTCGGACGAGCTCGGATCTGGCGAGACAATCATCGTCGACCAGCTGAAGGCATTGGCGGAGATGCCGAGTGATTTACGTGCCGAACTGGAGAACAAGACCTTTGAATACCAAATCCAAGAAGAGGGACATTATGATCTGCAGGGAGATACATGGTTTCCTATCCCACCACTGCGAACACATGAAGGTAAGCTGTATCTGAACTTCGCGCTGCAATTCCCAGAGGGAATTCCGGCAAGTTGGAGAGTTAGGGTGGCTGGTGCTGAGAAGCCCGAGTCGGATAGGCTTATTGCAAGGCTAGAAGAATTTCTTCTTCAACCTAGATACACGTACCAGCATCGCTGGAGCGTGGGAGATTTCATATGTTTTGATAACTCTGATACTCTGCATGGCCGCACCTCTATTGGCGAAAATGGTGTTCGAGTATTGTTCCGTGGCCAGGTCAACAGGCCGACTGAGGAGGTCGCAGCATGATCAACAGGGAGGGAATTTATATAAATTGTTAGCGGTACTATTCATGAATTCAAATTGAAGCTCTTTACTTGTCTTTAATGTCTCCTTTTCTTTCAAGTAACATACGTAACCGTTGACAGTGCCTAGATTTGTAGTCTCGTATCAATTATTCTTCAAGTAGATTCTCCGGAGGGAGACTCATCCGCGTTGATATGGAAAGACTGACATCCCCGTTTATCAACACAAACTCATACGTAATATTCATCATCCGTCCAATAAACTGCTTCCTCTCCACTCCTGCTCCTCCTCCTCCTCCTATCATATCTCAAATCCACCACCATCTCCAGGCCATCTCCATGTCTCCTTTCTCCATCAGCTCCTTAACCCGCACCTCACCTCATCAACTTCAAACAGCCTTCCCTTCCATGTTTCACCAAATCCAATTCCTTCAAATCATTAACACTCACAAAACTCACAGGTATTGATTCACGCTTATTAATCCCTTTGCCCACCACTTCCGTATTCATTAAAGAATAGCCTAACACAGCTAGAAAAGCAGATAGAATTAATACCGTATCATGGATACCAGCTTTGAAAAGGACAGAATGTGCTATGACGGATGCAACATATTTACTACTCGGATAACTTGGCGCGTTTTGTATTCGTGTAGTTAGTCTGGAGTAGATCATGTGACAGTTGAGGAAGGTGTACGAATTAGACCGCTAGCTCTCTGTGGAACAACAATGCTTATAGCGACGCCCGACAGATTTTCAATACTTATTATAACTTAACCCATCAAGTTAATACCAATAATAACAAACTTCGTTAAGCTTTTCATTACGATGACTTCTTACTATCGATTTTGTTGGGTTAGTTATGAGCTTGAACCTCATGAGCATCTTTTGGAAAACAATAAAACCATCAAACGAGGAAAATACTGTACCGATAGATCGAACCCAATGGAAATATAAATCAGTATAACAACACCATCAACAAGCATAATCATTGCATCATTTACCCGAGTTGGTTTTTAGACTGAATCTATGTGGACAAATTCATTCCACCCTCCACATGCAAAGCGCTTCACCCGCCCTGATTCCACCCCCGCACAACCCTCGTTCTCCCCTTCCACATCTCCCAGTGAATAGCCCCCCTACTCCTCCAAGGCCACAGAACGTGCGTCAGCCTCCCTGTGATCAGGTTCACCGCAATTGGCCCATAATGATTACTATCCAGTGTCTTTCTGGCATCTGCGTTATCGCCCTCAACCCATACATGTCCTGCTGGTATATCGGCGATCGGATACGGATACGGCGCATGCGTGTAGACGCGGTCACCTTCCAGTGCGATGATGCGTTTCACCACGAGGGTTTCGGGGTGGTATGGAGATCTGACGACAGTTAGAGATACGGATTCCCCTCATCGTTGACGCAGTGCGGGGGAAGTAGACAGAGGCGCGAACCGGAAAGAAACCAGCATTCCCCTCTCCAAGCCCTGGGTGGGGCTGCGTTTATCAACCAAGCATACATCTCTCGTGAGACTCTCGTCGTACCCCGTATTCAGGAATGGGTACATGGAAGCGCCTTTGATGGTGTGGAGTTCGGCGACATGTTCTTTGAAAAATATGACGGCGGGCACCCACGATGCAATGACAAAACTCCAGTAGGAAAAGTCTTTGAGGAATTGCCGGGTGGGGGATCCTTTCTTCAGGGAGGAGAATAGGCGTTGCGACATGGCTGGGGGTTCATGGTAGAAGCTGATGGTAAGGCTGAGGTGAGGGTAAGAAAATTATTGGGGTTCTCAGCCTTACGAGTGATACAAGTAGATTGTGAATATTCATTGGCCGTAATGTGGCCCGAGCGTATCATCTAGATCTGTTTCGTAGATCCGGAGCTGCGACCCACCCACTCCGATGTCTCAATATATATATACCTACCTACCTAGGTAGGTATATATACTAGGTATATATATGTATATATATGTATATATATACGTATCCATGGATATGCCATACCCTATAGGTCCACGGGTATCTGAGGAATATCTAACCATCTAACCAACTAGATACCCAAACAAACTTCATAATAGCCCAATATCAAAAATCATCATCCCATCCCATCCCATCCCACCCTAACCAAAATCCCCCAAGTCCTTTCCATAACTACCCATCCACCCCAGAGAGAAAACCATCCAGATAAAATCCAGCCATCCTCTTACGATCTGTCGTGCCCACCCTTCCATCCCCATCCATTCTAGTCCAAGCCGAGATATGTACCTAGATCTATCCCGTCTCTAGAATAGATTGGTTAAGCGACGAGACTCTGTTCGCGAACTGAGGGGGGACATCAGAAGAAATTGATCGATTTCAACTTCCAAGGACCTAGGTAGGTAATCATGAGCGAGATCACATTGAAAATTAGTGATATCTAGATGCGTCTATCTCCAGCTACTATGCAGAAATAGGCGTGCGTTCAATGTTATCATGAAGCTCTTGAATACGAGCATGGTGAGTATTGTTATTTCGAGGGATTATCATAAACATCACTTTCTTCAGCTATTGTAAACATGTATTGAGCTTGTTGTGAAATGTATTACGATATGATATCAAATACCAAAGAACATAAACGGACTTCTCATCATTGTACTCATCCCTATTCCATATACCCATTACCATCTGATTCGCCATAACCCAGGATATCACCAAGATCCACCCAACTCCCCAATTTATTCATATGCATCAATAACACCCAATAATCATTCCTGTTTTCATATTTACATCCACGGATACTCCTGAACTCCACCTCAATTCTGCCATATTATACAGTGGACATCAACGAATTCCTAGTATCAAAAGATACTGTGAAGATGGACTCGAAGTTGAGAAAATACACCATAGTCCTTCTTACCTAGACATGCTTTCCTAGCCCAACAGGATAGCAAGCTTCGCACCCACTCGGAGCTACCTTCTACCGTTGGGCGTAGTTGATTTGATGGGTGATTTTCGCATACCCAGTATCAGTGTATGAATCATACTCAGGCCATGTAGTCTGCACCCTTGCAACTAAGGCAGCATTCAGCTTGACCTCATTGAAGTGTCTTGGCAGCATCTCTCCAGCTCTGTGATGTATTTCTCAACATTAGTACCAGGGTGCTTTAAGATTTAGGGTTAGGGTTAGGACTAGGGTTAGGGTTAGGGTTAAGGTTAGGGTTATTATACTTACAATAACATAGACACCTTAATGTTTCTCGCCCTATCCTTCAAATTTACTTGGGTAATGTTGTCACGATCAAATTCTTCACCGTAGTTTTTTTCAATGATTGACCAATCCGCACCGTGTTTTTCGATGTATCGAATGAGCCGCTTTGTGTCAGCATCAGACCACACTTCGCGAGTTTGGAGAACCTTGGTGCCAATTCTGTTTGCTTGTGTTCTAGCGTTGATACGAGCGACAGCTTGGGTTTGTGCAAAAGGAACAGGGGGTGGTGAGTCATCATCGCTCATTTCCACGCTATGTACGCTTGGTGGAGGTTGTGATCTTCGTCGGGCTTGCTGTGTTCGTGACCTTGGCGGGTTTTGCTGCGATTTAGACCGTCCTCGTCTTTCTTGTGAGACTGACGGGACTTGACGCGATGGCGAACGCTCTCGTCTTTCTTGTGATTGTGATATTGACGGAACATCTTGCGATGGTGAGCGCTCTCGTCTTTGTTGGCTTTGGTCTTCAGAGGCGGATTGACTCTGTACCTCACCATCATCGTCATCAGGACTGATGAACTGGGAAGAAACTTCTCGAGATCTGTCTTCGTCACGTGAACTTTGTCCTCGAGGAATTTCAGCTCTTTGGGCACGAACTCGTTTAAGTGGGCGGATAGGAGACCTAGACGTAGCAGTTCTTCGAGGAGAAGGCATGTTTCTCTTGTCTCTTTGAAAGCCCTGATCAGAGCTAAAATCCTCTTCATCTAACTCAATCTCCGGAGAAGGAGGGTTCTTGCGCTTGTTGTTTTTTGGCTGAGGGGCTTCCTCATCGTCCGTTTGAACTTCTTGAGGTAGAATTTTGCGTTTGTTAATTCTAGGCAAAGGAGGATCTGGAAAACCTTGACTATTCTCATCCCACGTTTCTTTCACAGCATTGGGGTGGCGTTTATAAATCCCTCGCGTTGCAGTATTTTTGGAGGAAGGACGACCTCGCGAACCTTGGTGTTGGTCGGGTCGTTGATTCTCCTTGTTCTGTGAAGTATTGAATGCCTTGACAGCCTCTGTTATTTCAGAGTCTTGCTGTTGTACTTCTGCTGGTGATAGTGATGAATCTGCAAAGCCAGACCTAGCATTTGCGCTGGGGTTGGACCTAGGAGAGCCTTCCCTATCATCCAATTGCTGACTTCCTACTTTATTCTTGAGTTCCGCAAGCTTTTTCAAAGCGCGTGGGTCCTTGTGAGGCCTAGAACTAATGGTGAGTATTCATCGTTCAGTCGTGCATTCAAAATAACAATTGGGGTCTTACGGTTGTTTTGGCACCGCTGCCTTTGTGGCTGAATTGTCTTCAGGCTCTGTGACACTCTTGGGTGGGCTGTAGTTCACTTCAATTTCGGGTTCGGGGTCGGACTCGATATCTTGAGCAAGGTCTTGAAAAGATTCGACCACGTTCTCGATACCGCCCCGAGCTTCTACAAGGTCCTCGACCTCGGCCAAACGCTTCTCGGCGTAGCTGACAAGATTATCGTAAAACTCGGCCTTGGGGTACAGATTCTCCAATCTTTCAAAGTCGACATATTTACCGGGGCCTGTAGCCTGCCCTGCAGGCTTGAATGTGTTACGGATTTGATCGATCCTCGCGCCGGCTCTTTCTTCCCGTTCATCCAAGCCAATGCTACCAAAAATTCCTTTCTCATCGATACCTTGGAGCAATAAAGTACCTAGGGCTCGATCTGGATCAAAACCCAGTTCCTCGGCCTCCAAGGATCGAGAGACAGTTATAAATAGCTGAGTTCGTATGTCCAAGAACAAATTGAAGCTCTCCTGTATAAGTTTGCTATCTTCAGAATCTTTGGGGCCTGATAGCGCAGTGAATTTAGACACAAATGGACCTGGGAACGTTTTTTCTAACGACTGGAGGAATACCTTCAGTTTTTGCCGCCCAGACTTATCCAGATTTTGACCAGTTTGGCGTTGTTCTTTTACTACACATGTCAAAGTTGCAAGATTCGCCGAATTTAGAATAGCAGAAAGAGGAACTTCCCTGTTTGCGGGAGCCTTTGACCCAAAGAGCTTTCTTAATACAATATCAACCTCAATGAATTGTTCCGTGCCGTATGGTTCTTTCATTACTTCGAAAGCTTCGCAAAGAGAATTCAAAACTCTAGAGTGGCGTTCCATATCCTTCGGACGAATCTTTTTATTTGCAGACTTGTTGATGATCCGACGAGCTGTATCGTAGAGATCAGGAAGAGCTTCGACTGCCGAGTTGGAATCTATGGTTTCCAATACCCTTTCTGTGTGCATCGTATGAACGGTTGTGGCCGACATGGAAGTTAAGGCGGGAGAGTGTGGTTCGTTACCTTCGAGATCATTTTCTTGTCGATCGATTGCTTGAAGTTCGATATCTGACGGCTCCGCGACCTTGGTAGCGTCTGGATCCTCATCATCTTCCTCTACGTCTTGGACGTCTTCTTCTACTTCTTCTTCCTCTACATTTTGGACATCTTCTTCCTCTTCTTCCTCCTCTCCCTGAGACGAGACTTCTCTGTCTTCTTCGACTACAGACAAGGCTAAACGTTGTAAGTAATAATCATTAAACGCAATATAAACAAAGCTAACCTCTTTCGGCGGCGGGTTTGCGAGTGGCTCTGCGACTTCTTTGTTTGTTGTTACTTCCCGTACTCTCGACACTTTCTTGACGGTATCGATTTGCATCTAAGTCTATGCTCTGGCTACGTGTCGATCGAGTGTTTCTTTGGGTAGGAGCTTCATGCTTTAGTGATGAAGGAGGTAAATCTCGCGATACAGACCGAGCGGTAGTTCGAGGCATATTGAAGATCCCAATATGATCCTAAACAATAGCCGACCGAGCCCAAGTAGTTTCGCACAGTCAGTATTGTATCTTATCGTCAATCTTTTGATGGGGATCGAAAGCGTGGGTGGGTGGAGTTGATGTCGTAGTGTGGTGTGGATGAGCAGACGCGCTTTGTTTTGTGTTGCATTTGGGTTGCTGGGTAGAGATCCAGACGGAAGCGGGGAAACTGCCTTGGAACCTGATAGTCGAGGCAATAAAATCACGCGATCACGTGCTTATGACATTCGCTCTTGATCGGTTGACGAAATATCCCTTGTAATGATGGCCCGGGGCAAGGATCTCGTCCAGTTTGGGCTAAATTGGAGAATGAGAATGATAAACATGATTTTTCAAGTTACAGGTAGATTCAAGGCTGATTGCAAAAGAACTCGCTCGATGGTTTCTCTTTATCAGGCTTGGTGAATTGGAATTTGAGGTATCAAAGCTTTCAGACAAACAACCCGCAGTCTCACTGTATGATGGTGCCAGTACAATCAATATATGGTATAGTAACGTCTGAACCACTTGTAATATCCGTGGATCCGTGGATCCATGGATACGGGAGATTCTATCTGATCGGGTACGTATGAACTTTGAAGTGATTAATACAACCCTAGCCCTCAGCTCGACACCATTAAGAATATGCTCAACCCCAATCCAAAATATACTACACAACTAACTCACCTTGGATCTTCATTCTATTGGAGCGTATTGATCGATCAAAGTCAAATAATGAAGGGAAGTTGGGAATTGCCTAGGCACCTACTAGGTACCTAGGTAGTTCTGATCCTTTTCCCCTTTTGAGGAACGGTCTAGATGAAGGGATATAAAGAGATACGGGTTCTACCCCTTCCCTCCTGGGTACTTCCCTACCTACCTAATAATAATAGATGTCTAGTATTCATTTCATCCATGGCAAACAAGCGAATGACTGGATGAGTACTAGGGACAGTAGGTAATAAGGATTCAAGTATTGTATGTAAGGTTATTGTACTGGTATGTATCCTCTACTTATCTTCTTCTTATCCCCTCAGCTGGCTACCTATGTATTTCCTAATGACATTTACATATTACCTGTATTATCTGGACAGATGTAATCAGTTCAACTAACATTACCCAGAGTCTCCTCATGTACGGCAAAATTTGATACATATTCCAACTACTAGTATCTACGGAGTAGATGGATCGGATACTTCAGATACTTATCGATAGTCTTGTAATTAATCTACTCAGGGGGTTTCAAGTTCTCTATCCGAACTAGGGCTATCAAGTAGGTCCACGGGGATCATGTATTGAACCGTTCTGGGACTAGCTAAAGCCTCAAACCCGACGGATTCTGCAATCTGCTAACCAAAAGAATTGATATAAGAGGAAAATGTCTATTAATAAATGCAATTCCTACCAAGTAGTGCCTTGGACGTACCCAGGTAACCAATCACAAGTCAAGATACAACACCACTTCCACAGCCACATCTAAAGCCACACCCAAAGCCACATCCATACTGTACGGAGTAGAGCGGATCCCATTTCCTCCCTCTTTCGATGCTCCTAGAACGAACAAATAATCTGTTATACTTTCATCCAAAACTCTACCATTTCAACTCATTTCCCCCTCCCCCCAATACATCTCTTTCATGATACATACATCTTCAAGAGGTATGTTGTTTAACCTTACAAAAATACCTGACAGCTTCTTACATTCAAAAGATATAGACACGTCATTTCGAACTTGGCCCATACAATAGAGGATTCACATTTCCTATCCAATAATCCCTTCCAATAATCCCTCTCTGCCCCTGACCAAGCCGGTTTTCACCCTCTCAACTACCATTCATTCCATTACATCTGTCAACTTCAATCGAAAGGTATAAGATTCAAGATGAGATTCCGGAGAAAGCAATCTTCATTCCTTTTACTTTTATTGCCATCATTGGCTCTAGCTCTATCTCCGGCGGCACAAGATAATATACAATCAACCCTCTCGAAAGACACTGATGCGCAAACTGGAAAGAACAAGGTCGATTCTGGATACGGTGCATCATCGGCTGTCACTGGTGTTACCGATAATAAACCAAAATATGACGTTGGTACAAAAGATGCGCCGGTCGATGGTAGAGATGGAAAACCACATGCTGGACCATTCGTAGATACCACCAAAGGTGACCCGGAGAAGGATGCTACGGCAGGTGATAAAACGGACAAGAAAGACTCCAAAGATTCCAAAGATTCGAAGAACTCCAATTCCAAGCTTAATGATGGAGAATTGGTTGTGCCACCTAAAGTGAAACCATCCGCGCCAAAAGAGGTGATTATGCTTGCTGCAGATGGCACCAAGATCCCCCAGAGCAATGATGGAGTTATGAATGATCCAAGTCGAGCATTACCTAAACAGGGCACAACAGGTACCGAGGGAGGTGTGAGTGAGAAAGAAAAGACGCGAAAGGGTCAAGAAAGTCAAACAGGGGAGAAGGCGGAAAATAAACCAGCGTCACCCAAAGAGGCACCTCCGATACCTCACGATACCGAACAAAAACTACAGGGTGATACTAAGGATTCGCAGAAGAAGGATCCGACGACGAAGAAGAACAAGGAGACTGATGACAAGATAACTGATAGTACCGATAATCTCGCCGGCCTGGACAAACCTACAGATCTTCCAGACAAGACAAATAATGATCCTCACCCAATTCCTAATTCGGCCAATAAGGACCACCTAGATATTACGAAACCGGATTCAAAGGCTGCTACAAAGCTTGAATTAGAAGGAGAGGGCAATGAGGGTCTTATTCAGCCTCTACATTCATATCTTCTTTCGCTCACAATGATTCTGTTTTCCGAGATTGGAGACAAAACATTTTTGATCGCAGCATTAATGGCCATGAAGCATGATCGTCTCCTGGTATTCTCTGCCGCCTTTTCCGCATTAATAGCTATGACTGTTCTTTCCGCCGTATTAGGCCATGCAGTGCCTACCTTGATTCCAAAACGATTCACAAATTTCCTTGCCGCTGGATTATTCTTGGTCTTTGGAGGACGTTTATTGAAAGAAGGTCTAGCTATGAGTCCAGACGAGGGTGTGACGGAAGAATTGAAAGAGGTAGAAATGGAACTCGAAGAGAAAGAACATTTGGCAAAGCAGCAGGGACGAAGACGATCATCTGTCTCCCCATATGCCCTCGAGATGGGTCTTGGAGGGGGACAGCGGGCCAGCACAAGAAAATCCAGATCAGGATCCCGTCTTCCATCTCCACCACGAAGCCCCTCATCATCACCAGATCGATCTCCTTCTCCTAAACGATCCACATTGAAAGGTATTGCAGGTGGCTTGAACAACCTTCTTTCATTACTCTTAAGTCCAGCTTGGGTACAAACCTTCGTTATGACTTTCCTTGGGGAATGGGGTGACCGTAGTCAAATTGCAACGATTGCCATGGCTGCCGGTCAAGATTACTGGTGGGTGACTGGTGGTGCAGTTAGTGGTCATGCTGTATGTACTGGTGTGGCCGTTATTGGAGGAAGAGCTATTGCCGGGAAAGTGAGCTTAAGAGTTGGTAAGTTCGAATGTTGTTGGAATCACATCACGAACCATCTAATGCTAATCATTTCACAGTAACATTGGGAGGTGCAATTGCCTTTTTAATCTTCGGAGTCATCTATCTTGTCGAAGCTTTATACTACGCTTGAGCTTAATTATCCAACAGCCTTTTTGTTTCTTTTCTTCTGTTCCGGGTTCCTCAAGTTCCAATTCCATGTAACAACAACACAGTACCTTTGTGCATTTCTTTCTTGTTTCTGCCTTTGACTTTGGAACATACACAAACAAGTTTCTTATTGCGAATACAATCCTTCTGCATGCATGCCTCGTTGAGCGATGAAGACGAGACGAGGCGTATTTCATTTTCTCGGGGATAGGGTTGGTGTTTGTCTAGCACAGAGGCGCGAGCAAATCGAATCTTCAAAAAGGAATGGGAGAAAATAACTTTACTTTACCTTGATACTTACTTTGTTACTAATACATGAGGGATGGATGGCTGGGTGAAGGATTGAGTTGTATGAATGGGCGGGGAAAGGGAAAGGGAACATGGAAAGGGTCGGGTGTGTCCTGTATTCTATTCTGGTGACGGTACGGGACGGTACGGGATGGGATGAAATCCATGGCATGAGATTAGACGATACGATGCGTTCTAGGCTGTATGGATCAAAGAGTGATAAAGGGCAGACGAGCGAACGACTGATGGAGAATGAAGAGAGAGAAGAACGAACACAAAGTGATAACCACTCCACAGCTTCATTGCGAATTTGAATGTTTGATGTTGACCGAACGGTGAATCTGTGCACAGGCCTCGAACTTCCAATGCATCCACCCATCCATCATATAGACCGATACAGTATATAGGCAGCGAGTGAGTGATATACACTAGTAAATAATCAAGAGAAATCTACCAGCCATCCCTAACCAAAATATTCTACACCTACCTGGCCCTGGAGACAGGCAGGTAGACAAATAGGTAGGTAGTGTAGACGAATCCCCTCCCCCGTCTCTACAAAGTATTTGAATTACAATTATCATCATCGCACGATGTCGTTGATTGATATAATGTAATGTAATGCGATGCGATGGCTTTTTTCTTTGGTGGTGGAGTTTTTGAGATGGGGTAGGTAGGTAGGTAGGTGAAGGTTAGGTAGGATATGATATACTCGAATAATACCTATATACCTATTATAGTATAGGATCTAGGTAGCGCTTTATTAGAGTTGAGTTTTAAGGATGAGAAGAAGGGGAAGAAGATGAAGATGATGAAGATGTGGTATTCTTTCTGTAAAGGATATCTCAAATCCCAAGCTAACCAACTAACCAACAGACTAACTGACTTAACCGTAAACTCCTGGGTTATCCAAATTCGCCATTCGATTCCATTCCTTCGCCTTCCCGTATTTCAGAAGACCAACCTAAACTCCTACGAAAATCCGTCTCTGCAGCACCGGGTTGAAAATCATTCTACGCCTCGTCCCCTACCCCTAACATGCCTCTCAATCCCACTTCAACCCCCCTCCACCATCTGCCTCTTTCCTCCAAATCGTCCCCTACACCCCCTGCAACTTCTTCCTTTCTCCTCTTCGCCTCTCTGGCTGCTGCCATGCTCGTCGTTCTCTTCGCTTCTAACACGACCAACTCGGCATTCAACCTCTCAGCCTCCTTGTTTTTCCTCGGAACAAGTACTTGTAATTGCTCAAGCTGTCTATCCAAATCTCTCTTCTCCTTTTCTCTCTGTGCTACCAATTCTCTCGTTTTATCAAGTCCTAGTCGGAGATTCGGATGGCCCCCTTCTTCCCCCGGCCCGGCATTCTGCTCCCCTTTTAATTTTTGAATGCTTTCTTCCAGTCCTTCGATTTTCTTGGGTAGCTCCTCGAGTTGTTTGGTTTGCAGCTGGACATGCTCATATTTCCTGCACAATTCTCGGCCCCTCTTCTCGAGCTCCTCGACGAGCTCCGCGACCTCGACTTTCTGCGCCTTGAGTGCGGATTTAGAGTTGAGTAATGTGGCTTCCAAATCGATGTTTTCTTGATGTTCGACGACGAGGGGGGGGTCCCCGACAATGGCACGGATGAACTTTTCTTTGGTTACTTGTTCGAGGTAGGAGAAGCGGAGTTTGGAGAAGAGTTCCTGGGGATGGAGTGTTAGTACGAGGGTCGCATTTGGGGGTATGATTCAATGGGCGAAGGAATAAAGGAGTGGGTAGAAAGGAGGAGGGAAAGATAAATTTTACTTTATAATGCTCCAGATCGGCCTCCAAACTTGCAGGAGAGGGGTTCTCGAGTGGATCTGCTGCCGAACCATTGGATGTACGATCGCCCGATTTCAAGGGCGCGGAGACTGGTTCGCTCAGTTTTATTATACTGAGCTCGTGAGATTTCTGAAGTTTGTGGAGGGTGGTGAGCACGGTTTGGGGTGATTGCGCCATGTTGTGAGACCTGGAATGTGTTTACAATGAGGACTTGTTGAGGATTTAGGCGAGAGAAAATGGTAAAGTATACGGCAGAGTGTTGATGTAGCGCAGGTTATCTGAAAAGTAAGATGTTTGTTGATCAATGCGACTGCAATTGCAGATTTTGCGATTTGACGGTTTGGAAACCAGAGGGGTTGTCGCATTCATTGTTTACTTCGAATTATTCTGCCGAGCGGTGAATATTTTATATAAGATCACACCTCTTTTTGGATATCTGGGTTCCGTTTCAGCGTTGCTTGCTGACAATTATGCTACATTATCCGATTAGGGTGTCTCTACATCATATCTCAGAAAGTGAGATAGCAACCGTCAACACACTTCGTAAGGCTCCAAACCCCATTTCAACATTCATGTCACATTTGGTTCTTCACTTCGCTTTGCATTCTATCTTTACGCTTCATTACATACCTCATGACCTCAGCGTCGAAGTTGACCTAGAATTTTTGGAAGTGCAACAACTTAACTCTCGTTATCCATTTCCTTCGCATCTCCTCCTATCACCTCACAGCCTAGTACCATAATCGCAACTCATCACGGCCGATCACAACTATGGCAAACGATACCTACCTAACTGATGACTATGTCGCTGATCTCCTAGCTAAAGATGCAAAAGTTAGCTCCATCAAATACTCCTCAATGGGTCTGGAAGCATATGCCAAAGAATCAAAGCCACCAGCCAACAAACCTAAACCCAATACCCGGTTCCTACGAAATATTATAAGAGATACGGATAATCATAATAGCGCATTGTTGGCTAAAGAAGCAGCAGAGGCACGGGCTAGATTAGAGAGTTTATCGAATGGGGGAAGACAAAGGAACATTGCGCCGGTTGACATTAGGAGGAGGCAGTTGGGGGATATCAAGGCGATTTTGGGGGGCCCGGCAAAGAGGAAACGGGAGGATTCTGGACGAGTGGCTGAAGGGAATATACTGAAGTCGAGAGATGCAGATGATGTTGATCGCAGAAACCGCAGGAAAGATATAGATATTTCTGCGGAATTAATAGGCCATCGAAGGCGGGAGTCAAGACGTACTGAGACGAAACAAGATGACAAATACTTCAACGAGGATAAACGAAGTTCTAGGGATAGGAGGAATAAATATCAGGAGGATGATTCGGAGGAAGATAATAAATCCCAGAGAAGAGAGCATAGACGGAGACGGAGTATTTCTGAAGATAAAGAGCACACGGAGGAGGGGAGGAGGAGAAGGCGCAGAGAAAGGTCACGTTCGCCGAGAGAATACCGTAGCAAGGAATCAGGTTATAGGGAAAGAGATCGATCACCCCGTCGCAGATCAAAGCGTTCCCTCTCACCAGCCTCTGAAGATGAAAGGAAATCCTCCCATCGACCACACAAACCTTCCTCCTCGCGACCTAAAAAGAAATCAGAACCGGAACAAGAATCCGATTCTGACCCCCTAGATTCCATAATTGGCCCCCGTCTCGCCAGCGAAAGACAGCCCCTTCGAATTCGTGGCCGTGGTGCGGCTTCTCTTGGAACTACCTCTATCATGGATTCTCGTTTCCACGCCGACTACGATCCAAAAACTGATGTACAGCTTGAAGATGCAGCAGAAGATGATTGGGATCAAGCGCTCGAGGCATTACGTGATCGACAGAAATGGCAAACGCAAGGAGCGAACAGATTAAGAGATGCAGGATTTTCGGAAGAGGAGGTTAAAAAGTGGGAGAGGGGTGGATTGGGTGAGAAAAGGGAAGAGGATGTCAAGTGGAGGGGAAAGGGAGAGAGTAGAGAGTGGGATAGAGGGAAAGTTGTCAGAGTGGACGGCACGGTAGGGTTTGAGACAGGATGGAATGAGAGTAAGGAATGGGGGGACGAGACGAGTAAAGATTTTGGGAGGTTGAAGTAACGAATTTGCGGATCTTTTAATTCACTTCGTAATTATATCATTTGCCCTTTATATTCTTCGAGAGAAATAGATACGAGTTTTAGCACGTTCTGGGTTTTGGATCGATGGAGCGGATATTTGGACTGCACAGAGAACATAAAGCAGAGATCTCATGAAGTCATGGAACAAGCAATATAATAATACCAAGAGCCTGACCCTAAAAGCACTCTTTCTGATATCTATCTACAATCAATGTAGTGAGATTCCAGAAATTACCCTTCCTCATTTTAACCTTTCACATCCCAATTTTCTACTTCTCCTTCTTCTTTTCTTTTCTTTCCTTTCAGTATAAAATGTTTTACTATTGAGTTGGTGCAAGCTCACTGATGCGAGACCTGAAGTACCCCTATCGGTTTTCTCTGTAGTTAATCAATCCTCACATCATTAGGAGGGAAAGAAAGAAATACATCCCGTATAAAGCTTATTCATGGATCATGTTGGGGCCGAGGAGTTCCAATTATTGATTAGTGCTCAGATTCAAAAGGGGGGCTTAGAGACGGCGAGAATGTGCTGAGATTTCGACCAACGGAAATCATTGCAATACCTTTTATTCTTTGGATTATAATATTCGAGAGCTCTTGTCACCACTGAACAGAATGATGGAACATTAAACTTAAATCCAGTATTGAAGGTTCCAGCTACTCATGATGATATTTGTGAATACTTCTGACTGATACTTATTTTGATTTTGATTGGAAGACTACAAATAACTCTCGAAGCCGTCTGTAAATTGTCCAGCGATAGAATTGCAGCATAGGGGCTTCTGATTTGATGATCACCACTCAATGGACCCATGATCTACAACAACCTCTCCATCCCCTTCATATGGCTGTGAATAGTTTCATTTACTTCAGACCCGTTGAGTGATCAACAATAATTCATTTTTTGCTCCATCATCTCTTACTATTTCAATTTCGTGTCTTCAACATAATCAGCTCGCCGCTTCTTCAGATGATCAAACTCCTGTATTGGATGATGAAGGTTGTAGAACGGCGTTGGAGAGTGTAGACCCCTCCATTTGGATGTTCTAGTTTACAAATTAATGTATTGATTTTACGACCAGAGTTCTTGTTTGCCTTTGTTAACAAGCAGGCAATACCCACCGTCATTAAATTATGTACATCACCAGATGGGTAAAAATCATAAAGAGAGCGAAGGTTCAATACTTGACGGTGACAACAGTCCTGAATCAAGCATGGAATATGTCTACTCTAATTTGCCTTCCATGTGATCAGAAATCCATATATCAAGACACAAACAGACTGGGAGAACAGCAGAGCAAGTTGTGATCTTGTGAAGCGGGGAAAGTTATTTTTCCCCTGGTTTGCAAGTAATAAGTGGTGACCGCACTCTTATCATTGTCTGAAACGAAGAGAAATCTAAAAGGGCTGTGAATTCTAACTTGATAAAACTGAGTGGTTTGCTGGGGCTATGATTCACATTGAATCCTCTATAGTTTTGGAACTTGATGTGCGAATGACACTGTTTATTCGTCTTTTGTCAAGTGGTGAATCGGTAAATCATGATATCTTTACAGTTTGATGTTTGATGTTTGATGTTTGGGCGTTTATGAATTACGATTCGCTGTTTACTGATACTAAGTACTCAAAGTCTCTTACAGAGAAAAGGAGCCCCGAGGAGAAAGAAAGTACCTTCTTTGCAAGTATTGTGCGGACTAATTTATATTTTATCATCCTTGATGATGCTTCTAATTTGCACAGTTCCACCAACAACTGGGTTTGTTTCTGATGTTAAGGATATGTTCTTATACTTTCCATCAATATTTCGAATAAAAGGGCATGATGATGCTCAGTCATTCCACTCATCTCAAAGTCGCATTCTCTATCTTGCCCATGCCCTTAGCCTCATCACCCATGTTTGTAGATCACTGTTTCACATTTTTACTTGCATCTTTATGTCGGATATGAAAGCCATGGAGCAAAAGGCAGAAGAAACCAGTTGTTTTTAAATATTTAACTTCGTAGCTCACTGTAGTTTCAACTCCTCGTAAGCGCATGAGCATTACTCAACTTGATTTCTTGAGGCATGCGATATTTTTCACAGCTGACTGCTCAGTCTGGAGATCTCCAATCGATTATGAAAGCCAGAGCACCACTCAGCCTTCAGATATTCAACTTGCTTTCAACATAAATTCGAATTTCCTGATATGTGACATTGTAGTTTACCAGGTGTGTCTCCTTGACTCTGTTATGGAAGAAGAGAGATCAATTCTAAGCCAGTCTCTCAAGCAGTTCATATACTCAGCCAACTAGTTAATTCAGTAATCAATTTCGATTCTCGGCTATTCCTTCGCCCTAAAGCTCTGGCAATCCCCGATCGTCATCTATTCCACTTTTCTCCAATCCATCAACTTTTGATTTTCTTGCTCTCTTACTTACCCCTTCACACCCTACTTTGTACGTATCTGGGCTTTACAATCTATCCATAAGGATTTCATCTTTGAACATCTTTACAGGCCAGCTTTAAACTCCAGACAAAAGAGCAATAAGGCTAAATTCCAAATATAAGACTAGATCACCGGATATGCACGGCAAGCAAATTCTCATCGGCTAGCACTCCTCTCCTTCGTTCTCCAACTTAGGGCTCCCTGACTCTTGTGAAAAACTCATAGCTATCGATGCTGTTCCATTCATTCATCTCATCTCATTAATGAAAAATGGGCAGTAACGAGAACGACGGGACAACGGATATCCCTATAGCTCGGTAATAAAGAAAGAAAGGTTCACAGTGTCGATGCTAAATCTGCTTGGTAAATGTATGGTATACGAATTAGTATTTTCACGGCATTGGTATTCCGTTGGAGATGCCTTCCCGAGATAAGATCTGAAATTGGTAAATCAGATGATTGATCTCTGAGTATATGATTAGAGAATTCAGAAATCTACGTTAAACTTCAGGTTTTGATAAGTTTCGGCTTACGTTCAAAGCCACTCACACTTCTATCAACCCCTTGCCTCCTCTTCTCTTCCCCCAAATCCATTCTAACTTTCATAATTCTCAATATTCAGCTGTAAGAACATCCCCTCAGGTCAATTAAAACATATCCAAGGGCAAATTTACCTTCGAAAACGACTCGTAATTTGGGAGACTCCGATGATGTTGTTTGTAGGGGATATTATGGAAAAATGCACTCAGAATTTCAGGGTAAATTTATTTCGAACAATTCAGCCGGCTTGTTTTCTTCGAGGCTGGTACATTAGCCATTCTTCTGTTGTTTTGGCTTTATGGATTTCATCTCATGAAAATATAATGAAGATTGGCGGCGATGGAAGAAAGAACTACTAGAGCAGCTACTACTCAAATGCTTGCTATAATCGACAATGAAAATGTTTTTCAATGATAGTTTTTTCTTAGAAATATCAAATTCATAATTTTTATTTCTCCAAGCCACATCATTGTTCAATAAATTCAAGCTGGAGGTCTTTCATTCAACTAGCTATTCAGCTGGTTGGTTTGAAATTTGAATCCTCCGCCATATCGAACGCTTTGTGTATCCTTGAACAAATTATGGCATATTTATGATATGTCGATAATTTTGACTACTTACGTCCCCTTACCGAACCCCCTACTTTCTCTATTCCGGCCAAACATTTCCACCTTTTCACTTTGGACTTATGCATTAACTAATCATTTACTCCGCTATCCGACCAAATCACACCACACTTCACCCTCTTTCACGGAGTATAATATCAACAACCTTCAACACCTATATATAAGAGAACATAGCCAGACGCGTTAGTGAGCCCCAAATGCAACCCAGGGAATGAAGCGCCACCGTGGGCTCGCCGTTGAGACACACACACACAAGTGAACAAGGAGATTAATTGGTCGGCAATCACACTCTCCTGCAATTTTAAGCCTAAAAGTGAAACCTGGGGATTAATAATAATAGTATTCAATCCATCATCTGATCTCCCGACCACGATAGAGAGAAACGACAGTCATAAAATTGGACAACAAAACTCCCCCAATTAATATTTCTCTTGTCATATTATTCTAACACGTTTGCTTCCGCATAAGCCTGGATCCTCACAGATTGTTGATGATAGCAATACAAACTTCTTCAGACACTGACCCTATGATTTAAACTGGAGCCATGTGAAAGTCTCTCAGGTCCATGAATGGTTTGACAACTCGCTTTCACCTCATCAGCTACTCTACAAGTAATACAAGTAATATAAGCGAGGAATCACTACTGTAATGATGGAATTCAAAGCTCACACTCTCAATAATTGTATTTTCGCAACTCGTATAATGAAACCGGGGTTAATATTGAATAGAACTATGGATTCTTTTATTCCGATTCGCCGGACGAGCCTGTGATTCTCACTTTCTTGCTCAGAAATCCACCCTTCCTCCCCTCAACCCGGCCCTCATCCGTCGAGACATCATTTAAGTCCACCACATACGGTACAACTTATGCACTTCCATGCACATAAGTCTCTACGTACTTACCCTTGTCTTGAATCCTACCGATCCACCATCATGGACACAATGGGACTAGGTGAGATGTGAATGGCAAGATCATTTGGTGGTCTCTACACTTGGGAGTAGAAGTATTTTTACAACTCCAAGAACAACGATAGTGTGAGTCCTTTCACCGTCGAATTTTCTGATACGTCTCTTCAGATCAGTTGAATGACCTCAAGCAAGTAGCTTGAATTTGAAATGTTCAGGTGAGATTATTCCACCCTTTCTTCATCCCAATCTAGTTCCTCTACCTGAAATTTCACGTACATCACATTACCGCCTTGTCCTTTCTTGATCATAATCTTTCATCGTGATCCAATTCGATTCTACGACCATGCTACAGAACCAACGAATCATCAATGAAGCGATTTACAATTTCAAAATACCGTCTCCTATGTTCTCAAACATATATCGGTGAATAGATACCATGGTAAGACTAATGCTCAATCCAAGAATGACTGGATGGCAACAGCCCCTACAATACTTAATTCTTGTTATGTCCCTCATATCAGATGTTCACTCAACCTCTCAAATATTCTCCAATTTTCCGCTATCCAGATGCACAAAGTTACCCCTCATGAACACTCACTCCATTGATCTAATCCCCCCCAAAATCCAGATCCGCATTCTCGCCTCCCGTCATCCTTCCCCAAACCAATCCCCCACCAAACTTGCAAACAGTAAACGCAAAACCTCAGTATCTACAGGACCAACCTACCCACAACTACCATACGGCGTGATGAGACAAGATCAAGTCAAGTCAAGTCAACATTGAAAAGATCGAGTGGACGAGTAACTATGACCGTAATTGAAGATACAACATCAGTTTCCACCCTAACTCTCTAAAAATCAAGAAGAGATATCACCATCTCACTATCATCTCCACCACCCCTATCTGCACACAATGCCAGAAACACATTCAACCAATAATCCGCTAGTTTTGAGCCAGAATACTGATACGTATACATGGAACCGGGTGAAAGGCGAGCGTGCTTTCAACCCAATAAACACATCTTCAATACGACCCAGCAAACACCACAAACACTCAAACTCACCATCGAATCACCTCCCACCCACTCTCCTTGCCCAAACCCCCAACTCCACACCCGCAAACCCCCAAGATCACCCGACCGAGAATCCCAAGACTCGAGACATCAACCACAGTGCCAACATATCCACCAACGACCGTCTCTACATAACCACGCGAGACATCCAACCCCTTACCCAAAACACCCATACCCTCCTTCTTCTCACCCAGCAAACAAAATCCCCAACACCCCAACACATTTTCAACTATCATAACAACCTCCCTCGTCGCATCAATCCACTAAACCACCGCACCAAGAAATCAGCGAGACCCACGCGGCCACCCTCCCCCCATCAAAGTAATAATGATCGAACCGAGAGAGAGTTCATCCAATTTCTCAACATCAATCATCATCATCACCACTCCACATCACAAGCCATCAGCGAACCCCTCAAAGTCATCAATCAAGGAGGGTGAAACATTCGGTTGGGTTCTTGGATGTAGAGATGCGTGGCACGTCACTACTCCCTTTTGAAACCGCCTCGCTGCGTGAATCTCGTTTATCCGCTCATTCGCCCACTCACTCACCCAGTCACTCACGGACTATCTTCAAAACAAAAATGGTAAGAGAAAGTTCATTCATCATGATTCTAATCTGCGCACTAGGTATCGTAGGTCATCTCATCTCATCTCATCTCGTCAAAACAAACACGTGGTATAATGTAAACTCCTTGCCGCGCCGCCCCGCCCCGCCCCGCACTTCCCAAGCATGTATTATAAACTCGTGCGCATCAATGTATCGCAATTTCTCCCATCCAGTTTCAGCCCATCAATCCAATCATGCTCTGATCCAAACCGAGCCACCAATGCGAACCACTGAAACATTCTAAAAAGAAACCGGACAGTTGACACCGGCTGTAACGAGCTCTAACCCCCCCTTTCATGTGAAACAGGAACTCCGTCGCTAAACCATGAATGCAAATTCGATCCTTCGTTTCGTCACATCTTGATCGTCGTGCCTTCCGCCATTTTCATTCCTTGCGGCTTGGTTTCCCCCATCTCTCACCAAACCTTTCAATCCAATTCTTCCTCACCGTCCACATCCTCGCTCTTTTCCCCCAAATATACATCGGTATACTCGCCGCCATCAATATCAGTTGAAGAACCCCCAGCCAAATAAAGACACTCTTACTTCCACTCCTCTGCAACCACCCCGTAAAGAATAAACTGAAAACCAGTCCATGAAATATATTTTTACTGAAATTCAATGTCACCAATGCTTCTCCCGCATACTGTCTATAACTATCCACACAAAATGTGATGGCCGTGGTCGAGCCAAGAGAACAGCCAAAGGAGATGATACCGAAGAAAATCGTAGGGACAATCCAATTATCGTGAACTTGAGCGGACCAGCCGAAGCCCATAAGGCCGATAACAGTCGTGATGGCGACAGGTGCGGCCATGATGAGACGGAATTCGGGCTCATAGAGACCTCCATTGCGACGAGACATGGCGCGAACAATAACATCGCTTACTTTGCCTGCAACAGCTGTACCTAGTACACCGCCGATAAACGGCGAGAGATATACCAACCCGGTTGAGAGAGCAGAGAAGTTATAAGTTTCTTTTGTCCGGTAGATAACAGCGACAGATTCAGAGAGAACGATGAGCCAACCTATTGAACAGGCGTATACAACAGAGGACCATAAAACAGCTGGGTATGTGAAAAGAATGAAGGGACGAATGGCTACTAAAAGCCATCTATCTTTACTCAATCGACCGTTCCAGACCTTTAATTGTTGTATGAATGTCTGCCTTGGAGCTTCTCGAAGTTCGCGGGTATATTGTGGCCCTAAGGATAGCTCACGGAGTGAAGCCCCGGATTCGATGTCCGGAAGTGTTGGATTTGGACGAGCTCTTTCAATGGAACGCCCTCGGTCGACATAAGTTTCCCCTGACCTGTCAATGTCGTGATGGTAAGGTGAATTGAAGATGGGTACCGGAATCGAAGATTCGACCTGATGTTCGAAGTCATGGTCACGAGTCGTCGGTCGAGTAGAATTGGGATCAAATGATACTCGTGCTATGCAAAATATTATTAGTCTAATATGATAGTGATCCAAGAACATCGCTTCTCACCATGCGGTTGCTCTAAGGGGTTGGGTCTAGCGAGAGGACTTGTAGACCGAGTAATAGCATCTTTATCCTGTTCGCTATCTTTGTCTTCGTCATTCTTCGTGGAAGTTGTATCTGAATTCAAATCATCCGGAACGAAACCGATATGCAAACTGCGAGTTGGTTCGGCTGGTCTGATCTGTACCGTTGGAGATCTTATCGGCTGCGAATCTCCTTCAGCTCCATCCAATTGGTGAGATACATCCACTTTGGATGACGAACGTCTGAGCGATCCGAGTTGATGGATTATTTGTGATATGTTAGAGCCCTTTCGACTTCGACTTCTAGATCGTGCTCTTTTAGGTCGTGGTGTTCGATCCCAGAAGGTTTCGGGAACAAAAAAGAAAAGAAGTATCCAACAAAAGCCACCAATCATAGTAACAACCCAAAACACCCATCTCCAACCGAGTGTTTGGATAATTGCAGCGCTGACCAGTGGTACCAAATTTTTTCCTCCAAGAAGCAACAAGGTATAAATTCCAATACGATAAGCACGTTCGTGTAAAAAGAATATCTCGGCGATTGTAGCAGATGGTAAACATTCGACTGGACTAAGTGCTATACCCTGGACGATCCTGGCTATGAGCAGAGAAATATAATTAGGTGAAAGAGCGCACCATATACAAGAGAGGATAAAAAGAATTGCTCCACCAAGGTACACTGGCCGTTTTCCGTATAGAATTGCTGTCGGTGAAGCAAATACTGAACCGATTCCGAGACCCATCATATACAGTCCGGTTGTAAGTGCAACATCGGCAGTTGTTACGTCGTACGTAGATGCAACATTGGTGAACCCGGCAGCTAAAATTGGTGTCATGCCACCTCCCAACATGCAATATAGTCCCAGGGAAAGTAGTGCCGCATCTCTTCTCCACACTGGCCAATTAAGAGGATCATTGCTAGATTCCTCCGGTTGGGGATCCAAAACTGTCGACCCATCTTTTGTCAATTTCTTTTCAGACCAAGTGGATGCTGAACGACTTCTATCATATGGAGTTTGCGGTGGAAGGGAAGACGTTGAAGTTCTAGCCGGCGCATCTCGCAAACCTAAGGGTTCGTTTCGTTTTCCCGTGAGGAGGAGGATCGAGCCTAGGAGATTAATTCATTAGATATTGAATGAGATGAGTAGAAGCCTGAGGGCCTCACCAGGAACTTCATGAGTATCAGGCACATTTAAAATCCCCATACTCCATTTCGAAGGTCGAAGTTTGGCATCGGAGCCCTCCAAATCTCCGTCTTCCTTTTCATTTGCCGGGGAGTTTGAAGCAGAGTCTCGAGCGAAAAATGAGCGTGGATCTGAGGGCAACCCCCGAGGGGATACTTCTGTATCGGGATCGTCGCCCATCTCAATGGGCGTATGAAAAGGAGGAGAAAAGATCAATCTACCATATCCAAGTTATGGAGATGTTCCGATTTTGAAGCGAACGGGTTTCACCAGCCTTTTCAAGGAGGCTGGCTGAAAAAGTTAAGAGGTCTTGCGAGTGAATAGGTGAATGATGGGTAATGAATAATGAATCAGAAGAATAAGACGAGGACTTCTACGAAAGGAGTGTAAAAATAGGTATGATTCAAAGGAATATAAGGAATATGAATGTTGTAGGGTTGTAGACAGCGAAGGATCACGAGCTCGAGGAGTCAGAATGGCAGAAAACTGACTCTCATATACTTTGGATAGATATAGTTCTAAGACTGAAGATCTTTCTCTATCGGAGGTTTCTTGATACTAATGCAAACAATAATTATACCAATGAGTACAAGTACAGGCGATAAGAAAGAGGAAAGAACCTGTAACTATTTGAGGGATTCCAAGTTGAATGTACAAAATACTTTTTTATACTTTTATCCAGTATATATAGTGATTAGTGAGTGTATGGTGGTAAGGGCAAACTAAGAGACAATCGCCCCTTCATCACCTAATCGTAATAATCTCCATGTACTCATGCTTAAGCGGTGTAGTCTTGATTAGCTGGAGGATTATCTTCAATGACGACAAACCTTCAAATCCAATAGAAAATGTGAAGATTAGCAAGGTTAACCAGATCAGCGTAGCAGCTACCGTGAAAAGGTCATCTTGGTGCAAGAATAAGAGGACCCTGAAGTGCTACTGTACTTACTGTAAGGCAGGACGGACATATGGGGTACAGAACCGCAGTCCTGTACGGAGTACAGACTGTACCGGACAGTAGAGATTTGACAAGTAGATGGATACCAATATACCAGGGGAGTGGATTCTAAGACATGTATCGATAAAGGAGGTAAGATAGCGCCCCCCATTGGAGCGATTGTGATCCTTTGATTTGCTATTGATATTGAAAAGTGGGAATATGCTTTCAAGTCAATGTAAGTTTAACGTTGCTAGATTTCAGTAGGCTCGTGTTAGTTTTACAAGAGGATGGATGATACCAAAGGATGAACTGTTCAGGTAAGCAAGTGATTACTTTACAATGCATGAGTAGGATTTCTCCTTGTCCTTATTCCTACCTGGAGAATAGTTGTGTAGCCCGGGCAACTATGAAGCCACATACGTTTAAGCTACGGGCTAAATGCAAACCAAGCGATAGAAGCTTTTTTGAAGATCTCTTGGATTTTGGGCCACTTGTATCTCATAGGCAACCCAAAACCACCAGGACCCTTGAACCTTGAGTCGAGATCACCTCATCATATGCATCCTACTACAAGGCATCAATCCAGTCAAACTCGATTCAAATATGGATTTGCTAGATAACGCGCGTGTCCCGCTCTCGACGGCATCGAGCTTGTTGGCTTGAATGTCTTACGAAGGATACGGGTATGATAATGACATTCGTTAACGAACTTCTTACTTCGTCCTTACCTGCGTTGCGGTGGGGGCTTGGGACTATCTGATCCGAGGTGTGATATCGTTTGGGCATACCGGTCGGTACTTCTTCGCATCTCGTGTGAGAAGATATACAATGTCCTGAGCTTGACGTGGATGTACAAGAATGGACTATTTCTTCACGAGGCCCTATCCTCGATGCGCGATTCACGTCTAGTGATTCAACATTCTCGTGAGTGCATCACCGTACATGTACAATTGACTTCATTCACATCTTTCTCAAAGGCGTGATCGCTATAAATCTTCAACGGTATGGGCTGCAACATACTTGTTGTGCCGGGGGGGATATTTTACTGGAGGGGAATAATCTTCTGTACAATATCCAGCTGATCGAGATTCGAGCGTATCAGTTCTGCAACATGGGTCGCCAACTTCCCCTCCTTGTTTTTACCGAAAACAGCCTCAATTGCTACTCAAATCTGACATCTTACATAAAATACATCTTTCCACGCCGCACCGTTTCTGAAACATCGTATCATTTAAATACCCCGGATTCCAATCACTGCTCTTCGGACAATACGGCGCGGACCAAAAATTCCCGGGGTAATACTGCGTTTCTCTATTCTTTGATGCGACAAGATGTCCGTCCGTCCATCGTTTGAGAAGTTGAGTCAATGTACAGTGCATGCATTGTAGCGAGGTATTTGCACGCATAGTGCATATGCATTTACTAAAATCCGACTATTTTATTCCAGAGGCTTCTTTTGTTGCGATGCAATATAAGATCGAGTGGCTAAAGATCCTCGCAACCTTCTTTGGCAGTGTGATACGACATCCGGCCGAGACATCCGAGATCCTCACGGATCGGCTTCGTACGTGATATGAGTCTCCCTCTTCTATGAAGTGTCAATGTCTCACAGTTTCAATTCGACGACTTTATACTTCAGAAGTGACAATTTGGGAGCCACTCTCTTGTCAAAATCTCTTGCTATACACAACCAATCCTCAATATTCCTTGCTACATGGAAGCATCCTCCCCATGACTCCCTATCAACAGCCACATCCTCAAATCTAACCATACCCATTCCTATCAATACCAGCATCCCCTCCCTATTACCCCGCCATGCAGAAACTCACCACATTCCAAATTCAATAAACAAAGCCCAAGAGTACCCAATATACCAGAACATCCCATCTCTCTCCACAAGCCCAACACCTATCTATCTCTCGTTAACATCACACCCATCTCAATTCATTCCATGCATGCACAAACAGATTTCCGCATCCGACTCTATGAATGAGCGAGCAGGAGATCAAGTCGCTCGTTGAAATATCTTCTTGCGTGTACATTACTCGTATCTCTTCCCATCACCTCCAAAACCCAATCATTTCCTCACCCCCCATATCACCCACCACTCATCCCAACCTCCATAACCCCCCCTCCCTCCCCCCCATCTCCCTCCTCGCCCACCTGACAAACCCAGCTTAAGGTGACCTCTCGAATAACACGAGTACCACACTATACATATCAAACAAGGCAGGCAGGCTGACGGTTACACTTTCGCCTCGATGATCGTCATATTATGCCAATGTTCCACAGAGGAGATGCTCTGCTCCGTGATGAAGACATGATCCACCCAGACGTCAAATGGCCGAAAGGATCGGGAAACAAGATTTCTGGAACGAACAGCTTGACAATCATTTTCGCTTTGGTGTCGATCTTGGTATGGCCGGATGCTCTTGCGCAGGGGGGAGTCTGTGGGTTGGGCGATGAATTTTCTGTCAAGGTGATTGGTTGGGTTGCTGGCGATTTGCTGGAGCGCGTGTACCTGGCGTGGATCACGCACGGCTTGTTTTTGTTCAAGTTTTCGATTCGGGGTATATACATCTATCTCGACCAATGACACGCATGCCATAACCATAAGCACAACCACAACGACATCACCCCCTTATTTTCCCCACCCCTTCCACAACCCCCCAAACAGCCCCTCGCCCCCCGGGTGTCCCTCCCGCCACTCTCTCCCCCGGCTCGCCCCCCCCTCACCCACTCTTCCAACCCTTCCCTCCCCAACCTCTGGATATCCGCAGCGCCCAACCTTTCCCCCGCGCCCAATCCCGCACCCCCACCCATCACCTCCCCCTCCAAAAACCCCACCAGCGTCGGCACGCTCCGAACCATATACCTCAACCCCAAACCCTCCCCCATCACATCCGGCGCATCATACTCAACCTTGACAAAGAGCACCCCGCCCTCCTTCCCCCCACCCCCTCCTCAATCACCTTCCGCATCAGCGGAGCAACCGTCTTGCAAGAGGAGCAGTAGGATGTCGTCCAGAGGGTGAGGAGCGTTTGGCCGTGCTGGTCGAGGTTGAGAGATGTAGGTTGCGAGGTCGGCGGGGGTAGCGGACTCTGGGGGGCGCGGGGGAGCGGACGGATTAGTTTGGGGGTTGCCGACGAGGAACCGGGGGTGCTTACGGGGTGTATATTCTGTTCTGATCTTGGGTTTGGGGGGTGCTGGTGAATTGTCTCGTTCTCTGTGGAGATGTTCTTGAGAGGGAAAGAAGTGCTGGTCTTGCGGGTCTGGGGAGCGAAAGTGGGATGCGTTTTAGAGGGAGCATGGTGAGATGGATGCAGGTTTGTAGCTAAAGCCTAGATGAGATGGGTGGGTTTTATTTTCAACGAGGGGTCCGAATGTGCGGAGGCTTGATGAGATGGTGGTGATGAGTTTGTGATGCAGTTAGTTGCTGAATGATGAATAATTACTACTCGAGTAGGTTGAATTCGAATTATGCAGGTATAGATATGGTTAATCAAAGATATGTGGTGTTTGAATTGGAACGTATAACAGAAGCAGAACACCAGGTAAGTACTCTTCTCTCAATCGTTTGAAGCTTCGGAGCTTGGAAGCTCCTTGAGATTCTTGTCTATGACATAATTCTAAAAGCTAAGCCCAATGGGGTAAAGAGCTCGACTCCAGGGCTCTCAAGGATACTTCCGTTCGGCATTGGATCTTTCCAAGGTTGTTTTTTTACGTCAATGTGATCTGTTTACTTGTAGAATGTTTAGATGTGATATACTGAAGCTGGAAATGCATCTTCTTGTGATGTACTGACTGGTTCTAAGGTTCCCGAGGTCGTTGTGTTTGTTTTGAGTGGGAGTGGTCTTATTGATTAGATAGAAGTTGAAGGGGCCAGGTACAAGTTAGGAGACATTAAAGGACATATTGAATATATAATAGCATCCAAGAGAAGCGAGACGTGGAAACAAGAAAGGGGAGGATTTGACATTTACATCATTGAATCATTGAATCATTGAATCATTGAATCATTGAATCATTGAATCATTGAATCATTGAATCATTGAATCATTGAATCATTGAATCATTGAATCATTGAATCATTGAATCATTGAATCATTGAATCATTGAATCATTGTATTTCACATCGTTTCATAACCGTTTTCTTCGACCTATTCCATTGCATCTGTTTCATGTCATGTCATATCATATCATTTCATTTCGTATCAATTCATATCATCCTGAAATTTCAAGGCTCCTCTTGATTTCCTCCTCCTTCAAGTCTTGACTTCAATCATATATGCCTTTCATTCTTTGTCCTTTTCATCCTCCAAGATGTCCGCGCCTACTGGTTTCCTCCCCATCCCACCCGGCAGTTCCGTAAACCTCTTTTAGTCTTCCCTTCCTCTCACATCTTCACACCCTCACACCCTCACAATCCCCCCATCTCCAATCAAGCGGCATAGAATACCTCCTCAACTCCCTTCCACCACCCCCTCTCATCCGTACTTCCTTTACTCCCTTCCACCAAAGTCTCTTTGATAAGAATCCGTCATTTTCCACCACTCCCTAACCTTTGGATTCTCCTTCATCTTTTCCATATCCCCAGCATAATCATAACCCACATATTTGAACGTTGCGAAGAGGATATTGGTATCCGGGTCATGGTATATAGCATCTATATCTCTCTCGTCAGTCATCACATCCAAGGCATCCCGCAGCCCGCACCGCAGCGCAGCGCACCGCACTTCTCTCCGGAACCTCGGAACAACGAAGCGGCGTGTCAAGTCAACGTACAATCTTCAATGCAGCAATCTTTGATCTGTTTCAATACCTCGGGCCAGACTTTCGCATGGCACTCTTTATACTTGTCGACGAATTCCGGCTTCAATTTGACAATCTGCGCAACTCTCTTTCCTTGATTTTTTAATTTCTGGGTGGGGGCTGAAAATGTTCCCACGGGGGAGGTGGGAGATAAGGGAGAAAGTGGTTGGAATTGAGCTTGTATATTAGCTTGGGATTGAGAAGAACGGTGTGAAGATTGAGGTGGAGGATTGGTTGGTGACCACATTTTTGGAGAGGGAACTCGAGGATTTGTCCACATCTTGATGCTGTAGGTTGTGTTGTGTTGTGTTGTATTGTGCTGTGTGGTGTGATGCTGTAGTATGTTGTGTTGTGAGAAGCTGAGGTTGGATGACAAGGTTGTGTTCGAGGTGAGGCTGAGCGAGGTTGAGGTTGAGATTGGGGTTGAGAAGTTACAAAGTCGGGGTGTGGTGAAGTTGGAATAGATTTGAAAGTTCAAAAGAAAGGAGATTTCGCAGGAGAGAATCAAGTTAGATATGCTCAGGTGTTGGATGAGATATTGAGCTCCCCGAAACTTAACCCGAGTACGGAACTCCGAAGCAAGGTACAGTTGTATCGGCGATTGCGGGGTCTTGAGCTGAGCTTCTAGAGTAATATTTGAGGATTCCAAGGTTCCCAGGTTTGATCAAATGCCGGGAAAAATGGAAGGGGTAAGTAACTTCACTTGTGTACGGAGTAGCATTCAATATCTCATTTGAGCATTCCAACTAATGGTATGAAGACTAGACATATATTAATTGGTCTATCGACTCAATTCAAAAGGATTAGAAGCATTAGAAGTTGGACGGAGTATACATCTAATCCATCTAGTCATCTAATCCATTCACCTGTCTTTCTATCTGATCATCTTGGCCCTCAGTGTATCGATGCAAGAAGATTTCTAATCGCTTCAACCATCCAACTACAGTATAATACAGTAATACCATCAGAAACTCGGAAAAACGTAAATTGAATCTCTCCACTCATATTGCACATCTTATAGGTTTCATTAGCACGAAGCTTTTTATCCATCGAGCTCCGAACTGAATCCGCCCGTTTCTGCCGTGAGGTGAAGAGTTAAAGCTAGATGACATGGCATGCATCGCTAGATCATATGAGATGTGAACTATTGTTTAGTAGATTATAGAGATTACAGAGTAGGTATGATAAAGGGCAAAGATTGTACAGCCCTTGACAAATTGGTGAAATCAAGATCTCATGAAGCTAGATTGAATGATAGATAACCCGTAGACCGTCTTTGTAAGATCTTAGCGCCTAGTAAGGGGAATAGATCAGAACATGAGATGGGGAAGATTAGATGGATGTTCAATAAGTTAACCCTCAATCAATATCATTTTGTTCTCACCTGGGCATTCTCTGTGAGTTTCCCTTTTCATTAGCAAAAAAGAGAGGATGAGGGTGAATTCTATTCCAAGTATCAATCTCATCCCTTCATTATCCATCCCTTTTATCCAAAACGAAGGAAGAAAAAACGACCAAACGAGGTGCTTACAGGTAAATGATATATATAGAAGAGGTAATCATACAGAATATTGTATTATATACGGAATATGATACATAGAAAGTTATATACAGTGTAATATCATCTATTAGCAAACTGATTTACGGGAGTAATTAGATACCAAAACATCTTTACACTTCACTCCAGCTACAGTAACCTTAATACCATCATCATTCATCATTCATTCACTCATCCATCATTTTCGCTTAAGGTTACAACTATAGTACAGTAGAACCTGGTTATAAGGGATCGAAAAATTTGGCCAATTAAATCCCGTATATCCAAAAATCCCGTATATTCAAATCAGGCATTAAGGCAGAAATATAAATGCGGCTTAAAATAACCTTAATTTTTATTACGAAAATACTTTAATAACATCTCCTGCTTATAATCTAAAATATTTTTAATGCTAATTTTTATTTTCTTTTCTTTAATAACCTTTTAAAACCTAAATCCTTAATTTTCCTATTATTGCTTCTAATATAATATTAAAAGCTAAATAATTTCAAAAGCTTTAATATAACTTATAGGCTTTTATTCTACTATTTTACCTATATCTTCCTTCTTATCCTTTTTTATTAACTCTTTTTTATATTACAATCATATTAACTAAAATATTTAGATTATCTTCCTTATTAATTATATACTTTACATAAAATAAAATGTAATCCCATATATTTGAAACTTTTATAATAACACTTTGGTAATATAATCGTTTTAAATTCGTATATAATATTTTTAAATTCTTTTTCAAAATTTTGTTATATATTCAATAACGTTATAGGAGTATAACTCTAAATTGATATACTTTAATTTATCCCAGCAATTCGAAATAATACTAGGTTTTATATTATTCTATACTAAAATACTCTATTATATATATTGAAAAAATATCAAGCTTTTTAGAATAATTAAAATTGTTATTAAAGCAAATAATTATAAATCTTACAAATTATTATTATAAATTGAACTTTCAGTTCTATATTATACCTTAATCAAAAAATTAATATTTTAATATTATATTTAATAACAACTATATTATTTTCGTATTCAAAAAACAATTAAAAATTCTAATCTTTTCCATTGTTAATATATAAACAGAAAAAGTTATCTATTAATAAAAGCATTTTTTTTATTTTAAATTTTTATAATATTGTTAAATTATATAAAATATTTAAAAAATATATTATTTCTTATCCATGCCTTTTTATTTAATTAATATTTAGCTTTTAAACCATTAAGATTTGTTAATTTTATTGTTTTAAAAATATAAAGGATTTTAGCTAATTTTATAATTTATAAAGGGAGTTTATAAATGTTTATAATATTTATAATAAAATAAAAAAATAATTTTAATTTTTTCTTTTTTTTAACTAATTTCTTCAAAAATAATAAAAATATAATTTAACCTATTCTTCCAATATAAAATCTATTTCATTATAATTATAGATATCATCAAAATAATATTAAATTATCTTTCATCAAATTTCTTCCATTATAATCTCTAATTCAACATTTATCTCAACTAAAGAGATTTTTCCAAATCAATATTTTTTTACATAAATATACATTATTTAAAATTTTGAAAAAATCCATTTAATTATATTCTTCCCTTCTTTGAATAATAGAGATTAATCTTTATATTCGGAGAGCTTATACTAAAATTCTATAGCTTTTATACATAACACATTACTTTGTAGTTTAAATCCAATATCAGGATAATAATTATATCGAATTTACTATTCGAAAAAAGCTTTCTTCGAAAGCAAACTAATCAAACTTTCGATTCTTTTAAACCTTTTTTTGATACTTTAAAAACTTTATTATATCAAACCATTTAAAATCTTTATTTAATATACAATTAATAGTCTATTTTGGAATATACCCTCCGTATATAGCATTTCCACCATATTTATACCTTTATATATATTCTCTTTATAAACTAAGGATTATACCATTAAGCTCTTAAAGCTTTCCGTTAATTATTTCGTATATATAGCTTAAAAGCTACAATAGCCGGTTTTCTTTAATAGCATTTTCAACGATAATAACAATAAAAGTATAAAAGCATTAAAAGATTAATTCATAACTTTTAAAAAGTATCATATTAAATAAATAATCCTTATTATACAGGATTTCACAATGAATTATCCCGTAATCCCTTAAAGTTAAAAAATCCCATTCCCTCATATAAAAATTAATAAGGTTGAAAAAAATATCCCGTATAACGAATTATTCCCGTATAACGTAATCCCTTATATACAGGTTCTACTGTATTTCTACTATAGTAATAACCTATAAGTAATTACTATATTATCTCAATTTTTATACCCTCGTGAAGTTTTAACGTTTTAGCAATTTATTATAATTTTATAATAATATATATATATATTAATTATTTTATATTATAAATTAAACCAATAAGAGTAAGGGGTACTTTAATTTTTATAAAGGTTTAAAATTATTTAATTATATTTTTAATAAAAAATTAAATACCTTTTATAAAAGCTATTTAAAACTATATATATGTTAAATTATAATAAGATATAAAAAAACTAATTATATTATTAAAATTAGTTTAATTATTATTATAATCTAAATCAACTTTAAATTTATTAGATTTATAATTATTTAAGAATTCTAATTCTAATTTTAAAATTTTAATATAATAAGATTTTTTAATAATTTAGAATTAATAGAAAGTTTTATTTAAATTATATATATTAATTAACTACTACTACTACTAATAATAATAATAATAATAATAATAATAATAATAATAATAATAATAATAATAATAATAATAATAATAATAATAATAATAATAATAATAATAATAATAATAATAATAATAATAATAATAATAATAATAATAATAATAATAATAATAAATAATAGATAAGAGTATATAGAAGATAGCGGAATAGAATAAAAGAGAGTAGAAAAAAATAAAAGAAAATAAAAGAGAATAGAAGAAAGTAAAAGAAAGTAAAAGAATATAAAAAGAAGTAAAAGAGTATTTATTAAAGCATTCTTTAATAATTATAATATTTTTAAAGAAGTTATTTATATAGTAAATATTAGATTAATTAAAATATTTTAAGAATATATTTAGTTTAATATAACATAAGATAATAATCTAAGAATAAAAAGAATATTTATTATTATAAAATATTACTTTTTTTATTAATTTTTAAATTTTTAATATATATATATATATATATATCGAATTGAATAATAGTATAGTAATATATTATATATAAAAAAAGAAAATTAATTTTTATAAATTAAATAAACACTTTATAATTTAAATAATTAATAAATTAATAACTATTAAATAAAGTCTTTATTAAAGTATTTAATATTATAATATATATTAAAAATAAATTTAAAATAAATTTAAATCCTTTAATAAAAAACTAATACCCTCCATCGCTCTAATTAACTGGTTTATAGATTTATATGCTTACGTAACATCGAAGGGTCTAAGGATGAGATAATTACTATAATGGCTTTATTAGATAAATCCCACCACCACCATCATCTCACCTTAAATTCATCACGTGAAAATATAATTTTTATATTTCATCATCTTTTTGAAAATTATACCATCTCTATACATATAAATCTAAAAATACACCATATCATACCATACTATATCATATTATATCATCATCCGCAATTATAATCAACAGAGGAAATTCTCATCCACGAAACACACACCCATCCAACCAAATTTCCCCAAGATAAATAAATTTCCACTCTCTGACCTCTGACCTCTGACCAACAACCCCGCCTCAACCCCTCACACACCCACCACCACCAAGCAATGTCTCGCTCCATCCCACCCCTCCTATCACCCTACCTATCTCTCCCCTCCGAATCCTCTCTTATCCTCCTAACCAGTGTTCTTGGCGCCGGGACGAATTGGCTTGTATTGCGATACCTGAGTTCTTTACTCTCGAGTACCTCTCCTCTCACGAGTACTGATTCCAGAGGAAATGAGAATGGAGATGAAAATGGGGAGGTCAAAGTGGTTTTTCTTGAGTTTCATGAGAGATATGGCGTTTTGGAGAGAAGGGGCGAGGAAGATTGTACGTTTCTGTTTTGAGGGGAAGGGGGAGGGTGGGATTGGGGTTTTTGAGGTTGTTTATTTGTGTACTGTATACTGTATACTGTATACTGTATACTGTATACTGTACAGTGTGTCTATGTTTTCCTCCTAAGTGGGAAGAGAAACATATATGGTGAAAGTCACACCAAACCCTCAATCCCAAAATCACCTCTCTTATATGCCCTCATCCCTATCCCCATCCCCATCTCCATATACCAAAAACTCACACTAACACCCCACCCAGAACCTCGACCTCGACCGCCTCACCCAGCAAAACCGCTTCCACTTCATCGACGGCCTCACCGCTCTCCACCTCCCACCTCCCACATCGCCCACCCCCAAACCCAACACCCACACCACCCCTTCAAGACCCCACCCTGCAAACCCTCTCCCAAACCCTCACCGCGCCATCACCACCCTCACAACCGCAAACCAAACCCCCAACCTCAACCCCAAACCAATCCTCCTAATCGACAACCTCGACCTCCTCCTCGCCACCTCCCCCTCCCCCACCATCTCCACCGCCCTATCTTCCCTCCTCCTCACCACCACCCGTCAATCCGTACACTCCACAATCCTAACCCTCTCAATCGACTCGCCACTCCTCCCCTCATCACCCTCACCCCCAACCCCCCTCTCATCCCACACCTCCCACTTCCTCCTCACCCAAGCCCACGCCGCGTCGCAAATACTCTCCACGCGCTTACTCGATACCGGGGCCGCGCGGGACGTCAGTGGCGTGTTGCGGATCACGGCGGGAGGGAGCGGGGATGCGGATGCGGATGCGCTGGAGGAAAGGGAGTTGTTGTATTTTGTAGGGGGGGATGGGGGGTGAGGGTTTTTGATAGGGGGGAGTAGGATGGGATTGGATGTATTGTGTTAGATTGTATTATATTGCATTGAATCAATCAATGAATCAATATCTTCAAATCTGTACATGTGGATGTACATGTGGATGTACATGTGTATGTACATGTAGATATTTGAGATAGAGACCCAGATCAAGACAAAAAGAAGAAAGATATACATCTGCATCCCATCAAATCCACCGCACCACAAACTCAATCCCCGCCCACCTCCCCAAATATTCACAAAGAAGATGGATGAATGAGCTATACATGCATGAGAGGCCTAGAAGGGAAGGAAAGGAAAGGAAAGGATAGCAAAGGAAAGAAAAAAACCAATCCAAATCCAAATCCAAATCCAAATCCAAATCCAAATCCAAATCCAAATCCAAATCCATATCCATATACATAATAAGTCGCCTACCCTACTTCTCGCCATTCCCCCCCATTTGGCCAGTCTTTCACATCAAAGAAAGCCATTCTAATATATCAATAACTTTACAAAAAAATAAATATATCATATTTAAATTTTAATTAAAGCTTTTTTATATAGTTATTTATAAATTTTAAATATTTCAAATTTCTACGATTTTTTTAATAAATAGTATAATATAAACTTTTTTTTATAGAAAATCCTAAAATACTAAATTTATAAACGTTAATAATAAATAATGAATAGTATAATAAAATCTAATTAAATTCTATTATATAATAAAATAAAATAAAATAAAAACTAAATCTTCTATATTATATTTTGCTACGATCACTTACTAGAGTAGATTAATAAAGGTTAATTAACTAAAATAAAGAAATTAAAAGAGAAGAGATTTTTAAGAAATCTTTTTAATATATAGTAATTATTGCTTAGTTAAAGACTAGCGTAAACTAAGGTAAGCGTAATGGGATATTATATGCTAAGGTATATAATATTCGTTATGATTTTAAAATTTCAAACTACGAGATTTTTAAAAAATTACTAATTTAATAATACTAGTATTCATTCAATATTCATTTTTGTAATATAAAATCTCTATAGCAAGTACTAACACACTAAATCTATAATATCTATAGAAATATATAAGATTATCTTAAAGGTTCGTTGAACAATTATAAGTTTTATATTTGCGTATGCCTCTTTTAAAACACGCTTGAGCACTTACCTACCTACCTACCTACCTACCTACCTACCTACTCCAACTAATATTATTGTTCTTTTATTAAGAAATCATAGATAGATGAGTGGGTGGTTAGGTATATAGGTATATAGGTATATAGGTATATAGGTATATAGGTATTTAGGTACCTAGTAGTGATTAAACTTTTGGGACTTCCAAGTTTGATGGAAATATCATATCCATACTGATTTATCCATGGATGGATATCATGTCCGCTCTGAAATATCCTTTCTGAATCATACTCTCTGAACCACACCACACCTCACCTCACATCTCAATATATAATCCACATCCACTTCACATCACTTCCACTTCAATATCACATCATAATCATCATCATCATTATCATCAAAAATCATGATTGCAAATGATGGTATTCTTGCTAGAGAACATGTCGTGTAATGTCATGTCTTTTAAGTAAAAAAATTGGCAAAAACCCAACCGACTTCATAACCTCAAAGCTCCCCCACGAAAGACGAAGACGACGAGACCGAAAATTTCGAGCATGAGTCAACATGAAATCAAATGATAAATCACTCTCATCCACATTGCTCATGCCCGTTCTCTAGCGTATCAAATGCCATCCATTCGCCAACCCTTCCTTTCCTCCCTACCAATTCCATCGCAAGCAAGCAAAACCGTCGGTAAACATTTGTCGTTTTCTTTACTCGGATGATTTGTTGGCTGGTCCTCTAGCTCCCTTTGGTACACCGGTTTGGAATCCATTCTTGAATCTTCTTGGGACTTCCTTCAAGTGACGCATGCGACCGGTACCGGTGGTCTTTTCTTCTCTTGGCCTTCTCACCCCAGTTATCTATTTAGGTTAAATTAGCATAGATTCGCCTTGATGCTCATCATCTCATTTCTTCGCAACGTATGGATAACTTCGTGTATATATCGTGAATATTTAAATCGACCGACAAGGGAACGATGGATGAATTGGATTGAAGAAAACGTACATTGACGGGTCTTGGCTGCTGGGTAACCACATCCCGAACAGGTGTGCTTTTGGATGTGGAGGGATCGGCGACCTGTAGATAGAAACCAGAAACATCAGCCAAAAAGATTCTTCGTCTTTCCCGAATCCCAACCCTTCAATCGTCAAGTCCCGGAATCAATTGCCCCCCTCCTGATCTCGACATCCCATCCTCCTCCCCAATCCCAAGAATCAGGATCAAAACTAACCGCAGCGTCTGCACAAAGTGTGCGTCTTGTTGTGGCGCTTTCCGAAACTGGAAGTTCCCTTGGCTACAAATCAAAGAGATCATCAGCAAGAAATCCTCTCCACCAGCGACCAAACATCGCGAATCCAAGGTTTACGCACTCATTTTGAATTAGGGACTGTGAGAGATAATCCGTCAGCAATTTTTTCTTTTCTTTCTTCCTTTCTTTCTCCAAGAATAACAACGACGATGGCACAATGGCACACAAAATGGCGATAACGTACCTTGGGGTTGTCGTAGGGGTTGTCGTTGATTCAATCTCTTGACTTTTTCGAATCGGATCGCGAAATGGTGGGAATTTTTGGAAACCCTAAGCTAGGGCAGATACGATCATGTGATTGACGAAGCGAGTCTTGATGATCCGTGCGCGGATTGAATTTTGATCAAATCTGCCTTAAACCTTAGGAATTATTATCAGCTTAATCAATCACTCACCAGTGACCACGTACTTGGCATATAGATGTTCAGAAGCAAAAATTCCACGCTATAATTCTCATTCATCATTCATCATTCTTCATTCTTCATTCTTTATTCTTCAACCCTAATCCCTATTTCACAATATAAGATACCATCCATGCATAATGCACAAAACACAATGCACACCAGGGTATCTATCTATCTATCTATCCATTTATCTTCACATGCCGAATCTAACCAGAGCTCGTCCGAGTGATCTCCCACCAAAGCCATCTTCAAGGTTATCTGATTCACCCATTTATTGATACACAGTCATGTCATGCCTCTCTATCCCTTCCTGTCCATGAACCATCCCTCTCCCTCCCCATATATACGCCAATTATCGATTCTTATACACACAAGTTCGTTGCTGTTCCCCTCCCCCCCAATATCTAATCTCCTCTCGTCATTATGTATGCAAAACCTTGTAGCGTGTACTGTGTACCATCCGCATCGCCATGAAATCCCCACGACTGAAAGATAAATGTAACGCCTGCCAGCCCCTTTGCTCCTTTCCACGAGACAACTACAATGTAATCAAATCCACCTCCGAGAAATCAGGTGGATTTCGACCATAAACTACCCTCGCCTTTGCATCCAACGCAGCTCCCACATTACTGATCCAAATATTCTCTCCGGCATAATCTCTCGTCCTCTTAACCTCATCATCACTAACTCCAATGTCATCTCTCGGAATCCATACGACAGGTCTCCTAGCTCTCAATGCATAATGTTGAAAAGCATGTTTGACCAAACTATCTCTCTCTTCGGGAGCCAAATCTTCGATTTCGTCATTATATCCACCATACAAAGCATTTGCAATTTTTTGTTGCGCTTCAATATCACGGTGACGACGTTTTCGAGTAATGCGGGGTTGGACAATTGGTTCATCAATGCCATTAGCACCACCCGCTCCACTTCCACGAGCAAAAGTTTTGTGGCGGAGATTCCTACCAGATTGCAACGCCCAGCCACCAGCCACAGAAGCACTGTGAACGAGATTTGCTGGCCTCAGTTTGGAGAATTTACCGCCTGCGTTCGCGGCTGTGGGCTGTAAATTTTCCATCTCGATATATCCAGGCCCATGAATCCCAGTGCCATCGTTCTGTGGCAACGCTTCAGGATCCGCAGTGGTGAGACCTAGACGTTCAGCTTGCATTCGATCGAATGCTTCATCACGAAGAACAGCCTCATCCTCGAAGGTGATTGGTAGGTACCGAAGGAGAGGGCCAAACGACCAGTTGAGAAGGAATTGATAAAGAGCCGTTAACAGTAAAGCAACAATCATAATGATTGCTTGAGCAGTGAGAGCATTACCTTGCTCGTCCCTTGTCAAGAAAAACAAGCCAATCAGGCAAAGTTCCATGACATATAAACCAGTAAACGTCTGATTGATAGCACGTGGATACAAAAGTCCTCCTGTATCAATCCGGAATCGAGAGACATAAAGCATATTATAACGATTCGCGATCCAAAGAAGTGTGAATGTAATAATGACGAAAATAATGATGACCGGCGAAACGACACAATAGATTAAGCCAATGCAGGCGAAATTGGTGTAAACGGGAAAGAATGATCCCCAAGATACCGACGGAAGTGTGGTATTTCTCGTCCACTTTTGACGAGCAGTGTTGTCGAATAGCTTGGGTAGAACAAACCAAAATATAAGCGTGGTTAATTGTAAGAGTGTACCCGAGCTCACGGACAATGCTTGAAGAATCATGTAAGAGAAAAAGTAATTTGCCGCCTTGGGTAATTGCTGCGCAAGTGTCTCAGGTATCGAAGTAATATCACTGGACCAAGAACCCAATGCGGCTACCGCACCTCCGGAAATAGACACGACCAAGAAGACTTGGACAAAGAGGAATGCAAAATAATATGTTTGAACCGAACCTTGCTTCTCATTGCCAGTCTGCGAACCTTGAACAAACGCAAGATATCCTAGAATCGTGGGAACGAGTGATAGCAAAATACTCAGCACGAGAGCGGGCAAAACACCTGCCACGGCTTGAAGAACCTTCTCAGGTATAACTTTAAGCCAATGAAGCCAAGGTTTGGTACTGACGAGAGAGGAAATCTGAGATATAAAGTCGACGTCCATGCAACAGGAATAGACCATAAGAGAATCATATACAAGAACGACAGCAGTAAATAACGGCAGTTCTAAGCCAAGCTTCCCACCATTTAATAGACATATTATCCCAAAGGACGTCATTAGGTGAGATCTCAACAGTACGTGGTGCCATTTGCTTGGGAACGTGGTAAGTCACAGACTGACAAGCCATGTGTGCAGCTACCTGATGATTAAATTGAATGAAAGCCGAGTTCATGAGTGGGAATCTTTCGGGGGATTTTTGATCCAATTCAATCTCAAGATTGAGTTGAGCAAGTTGCTCCCGACACCAGTATATCGTATCAACTTTCGGGCTGATTCCAGGGATACCAAAGAACCAGCTAGGAGTCCAGCTGAATCTCGGTATCCTATGAGTCGGCCTATCCTTTTCCTTTAAGTATTGTTGCCAAGCTGCAGGTGTCGCATGTTCCTGGTATGCTTCATTGAACGCTTTCGGATAATCAACCCCTGGTCCGTCATCCGAATTTAAGAATGGCACAAACCGATTTGATTACCTCCCAAGCACTCTTCTTTGGCGGAGCGCCTGTTGCGACTCTCGACTTTGGGCCGTCGCCTTGAGTAAGGGGAAATTCCTCATCGTCCTCATATCCTGTGGGGATTGGAGAAGGAAACCCGCCAGCAGGACCTTTCCAGAATTTCCACCAATTCCGTTTGACATCATTATCATCGTTTGAGAGGCATCATTGGCTCCATCCCCTCCGTACTGAAAGCCATTCCTTCGTACTGTGTTTCCTGCCAACTTTCGATCCACTTCATAGCTTCGAGGATCACGCTCTGACGATATCGAAGGACGATCTTCTCCATCCGGCACTCCCAACTTTTTCAGGGTCCCGATTCTTTTCATCATCTACACCAGATCCAAATGGTTTTGGCTGTGTGTTTCGATGTCTGTATCTTCCGTATTGATCATATTCATCATCTTCTCCTATCGATTGCGCGTCGAGACTGACGAAACCGTTACCATTAGTTTCCTCAATCGTCTCATCCAATTCTCTCCCCAGCCCCATGACCCCTCCAAAAGCCGTCTCTCCCGCTTTTCCAACAGCGCCTACACCTTTATTCAACCCTTGTCCGACCGCCTCGAAACCTTGACCCACCGCGGCGAGTGGATTGCCAAGCTTAAATTTGTTTTTCGAGCTGTGGCGTTTGTGCTGGCGCGCTTGTTCCTGCCTTTCCAACTCTGCCTCTTCATCGACCGCATCGTCTATTGTATGAGGAGCCTCCTCACCCGTCGCTATCCCACCACTTTGCGCAAGTCTTTCCGCCTGCTCGTTCTCGCGCTGGATCTTTTGAGCTTTCTCTTCCTTCGTGAGAGCTTTGCGCTTCGAGGCTTTCGCTTGAGCCTTCTCTTCCTTTTCCTTTTGTTTCTTTTGCGCCTTCTTGGCCGCTCGAATCAATTCCGTTTCTGCGCCCTCCAGCGTCAAATGAATCTTGTCCCGCAGATGAATTTTCTTCAACAACTCGTCATAATTTCGGTTAATCCAGATATTCCTAATTCCTCCAGGGAAGACGTCGTACAGTCCAGCTAGGGCTTCCTTCGTGAGCCATTTATCCGGAATGGCACTCACAAGAACCGTCGTTGCCGAAGCTCGCAATCGATGTTCTGCAGAGGTCAAATAATCTTGTCGAACTTTGATATAGACTCGCAGCTCCGCGAAAAAACACACCGCAGACCCAAGAAATAGCTAACAAGGCAAGTACCAGGTGTGCCCAATATCTATTGGTTTTGCTAGGTTGTATATTAGTCCAAGCTAATTGATCCAACCCAGTCACATTGGGATTGGATGAAACTTCCGTCGAATTTAAATCATTTGCAAACTGTAAAGCCCAATCACCACCCCTCCCTCCAATATAATTCATAGGCACGAGAATGGGAATTATGACGACGGCCATGGGTATGAAGATGACCAAAAGAGTTTGAAGGTATCGTAAGAAAAAGTAGGCATCCAGTCCACATTTGTTGATAACTTCTCGATCTCGAAATTGAAAGATGGTGAATAGCCAACCCCATGGACTTCTGGGAGGTGGTTCCGTTCGTTCTTTTTCGGGGACTAAATAGGTTTTGGGTTTACTGTCATTCATTTTAGTGAAGTCCTTGAAGAATATGGTGTCCCGATGAGCAGGTTGCCCATGCCCAGCGGTACTATCCTCCCACTTACAAGATTCTTGCAAGCTTATTCTTCAAGAGCATAAAAGCTATCATTTGTACGCCAAAAATGATAGCCGACGATGCCATTGCCGTGAGAAGGGCGACGAGACTGATACCCTCAGAGCCTTGCGCCGACCCAGCCACACTCGATGTGGTTGAAGTAGCCGTGGCAGAAGTGGCCGAAGGATCGCTACTCAAGACTGAAGACATGTTGAGTAACGTTGGACACTTTATCGATGCATAAGAGGGATTCTGTATTGATCAAGCCAGGAGTACGGCGATGAGTGAGTGGGATTGGATCGAGAGGATTTTGTAGGATCAAAATGAATCTGGAGGTCGATGAGGGGGAATGGGGAGTGTTTGTAACACCAAGATAAACCTGGTTGCCAATGTCGATGTCAATGTCGATGTTGATGCTGATGCTGTCGCTGATGCTGATGTGAATGTCGATATCAATCTCAACAACAATAACAATATCGATATGCAAAGAAGAGCACACCTGCAATTACAAGAAGAAATCCAAAAGGCCCGGGGATTGTAACCAGATGAAAAAAGACAACGATATAAAAACGAGTGAATCATAAAGTGTACCTAGCATGTCACAAACAAGAAAACCAATAACCTGGTAGCTAGCTAATGCCAATACCGCTATCAATGCCAATAAGTGCTAGGGACCGAGGGAGTAGGTAGGTAACTTGTAAACAGGGGGAGGAGTAGTAATGGGAATGGCAATAGAGTAGAGGCAGAGAGTCTGTCCTGTAATAAAGAACCTTCGAACTTGATTGATCTCATGTTGTCTTTCCCTAAGCGTTTCCTAGGTTGCTTGATGGGTAGGGAGGTGAATAGCTGGAGGTGCTAGGTAGATTGATGAATACAGTCCTGTCCTGTCCCGGCGGGTATCTATTAAGCTTTCTTTTCCTTGAAATTATATATAAGGTTACGGAGGAAGCCATATAAGATAGTAATTCTTTTATTAAATTAAGGCAATCAATTTATGATTGAAATATAGTACCTAGGTAGATATCTATATACTTATTACTTGTATATATAATAATTATATATATATATATATATATAATAAGTCTTATAGATAAATAAATTTATTTATTTATTTATTTATTTATTTATTTATTAATTTATTTATTTATTTATTTATTTATTTATTTATTTATTTATTTATTTATTTATTTATTTATTTATTTATTTATTTATTTATTTATTTATTTATTTATTTATTTATTTATTTATTTATTTATTTATTTATTTATTTATTTATTTATTTATTTATTTATTTATTTATTTATTTATTTATTTATTTATTTATTTATTTATTTATTTATTTATAACTAAATATATATATTATACGATAACTTGGAATAAGAAATACCTAGGTAATACTAATAAAACCAACCTTGAAAATCCCATAAAGATCTACATATCCATTGAATCCATCCATGGATACTTCCACCCCCCAGAATCCACCATCATCCATCCAGATTGCAAACCACCAACCAAATCAAAAGTATCCTTCCCCTTCCCTTCCTCAATGCCAACCTCAAAGAAACGCTCTCCCCTTTCACTCAAAATAATCACAAATCATCAAAACAATCAAGTGCAGTCCAGTAACAATCACGCGTCATCTACAGCATCTCTCCTCCATTCTGTCGGCTTCATCCAGCCACTCAACTCAAGCTCTCTCCAAGACCCCAAACCCAAACCCAAACCCAAACCCAAAACCCATACTGTACCAAGAAACAATATGACGAATCACAGCAGGGAAAGACATTGGGAATGGCCCCTCCTTCGTACGTAAACGGTCTAGTGCCGGTATGCTACCGAGACAAGACGAGGAATGATTTTCTTGGGTTGTGGATTGTATAATCCTGTTTGCACTCCGTACGTATGGAGTGTAGAGTGCAGCGTGTAGTACAGTACAGGACACTGTACGGAGTGGTACAGTAAAGTAGATTTAGGGTTTTAGGTTGAGGGGGTTCTTGACGGTTGGTTGGTTGGTTCGTTCGTTGTATAATCTTAATGGAGAGAAGGGAAGGAAAGGAGAAGGAGAAGGGAAAAGGGAGATGGGAATCATGGGATAGAAGATGTGAGAAGCGATAAGGGGCGCTTATTCAATCTTCTGTATGGAAGGGATGGATGGATGGTTGGATGATTGGTTATCGTTATCTAGTTATTTAGATGAATGGATGAATGAATGGATGGGTGGCATAGTTTAATATTTCCAGGTTACTATTTATTCATTCTATCTATTCATTCATTGGATTTCATTCATCCATCTATACTTGGCGTTGTTTTGGGTCAATGCCGGGCTTAAAATTAATCGAAAAACGAAATATATATTATTGTATATTTAATCTTTAGAAAATTATAATAAATCAACGAATAAATTAAATATTATAAAAAATGCTTTAAAATATTATAAAATTATAAAATATATAATAAGCGTTTGTAAAATTTTTCGAAATCAATATTCTTTTATATATTAAAAAGAATTTAAAAAATATATATTATTTTATTTTATCTTATATTACTTATATTTAAAACTTTAATAAATTTAATTTAATTATTGATTATATAAAAGCTTAAAAGGAATATTAAATAAAGCTTTTAATTCTATATAATAAACTAGTTTTAATTTAGATTAGTTTATTATTATTATATTTATAAAAGGCTTTTTAAAATTAAAAAATAAAGTATAATAAATTCCTATTATATATAATAGTAAAAGTATTATATAATTTATAAATTCGAATAAAAACTATTAATATATATAGTTTATAAATAAAATACAATATATTTATCTTTTTTTATTATATATATATATATATTAATTATATATATAAAAATTCATTTATAATCGTTTAAATAATAAATCTTTTATTTTCTTATATAAATTTATATTATAATATTTTTTACTTAAACTAAAACTATAAATATATTTTATTAAAATTTTATATATAATAATAGTTTTTATTTCTATTTATAATTATATAATCCTTTAATTATTATATATAATAAAAACTTATTATACTTTTACTTCTTTATTTTAAAAAGCTTTTATAAATCTAATAATAATAAATAAAAACTAAATTAAAATTAGTGTATTATATAAAATTAGATAATTTATCTAATATAACTTTTTGTTTCTTTATAATTATAATTAAACTTAATTTATTAAAGGTTAAAATTATAATAAATATTATATACTTTAAGTATATAATACTTTATTACGCTAAATAATACTATATATAAAAAAGATCTCTAAGCTTTCTAAAGATCTCTTCTCTTTTTAACTTTTTTATTTTAATTAATTAACCTCTATTAATTCGCTCTAATATACTAGCACTCGCGGAAAATAAGTTTTTAGATTATAAATTTCTAGAATTTTATTAGCCTCGAACAAAGTGAGGATTGGGGGTTTAGGGGCTAGCCCCCATTAAGTAATAAAATTCGAAGAATCCATAGTCTAAAAATTTATTTTCCGCGAGTGCTAACATACTAGAGTAAGTTAATAAAGATTAAATAATTAAAAATGAAAAATTAAAAAGGGAAAAGATCTTTAAAAAATCTTTTTTATATATTATATCGTAAAGTTTAAGGCTAGGTTAAACTAGGGTAAGCTTAATGAGATATTACGCGCTTAGATACGTAATATTCGTTATAAATTAAATTCTTCTTAAATAAATATATCAATTTAATAAGAATAGTTAAAAATAATCTATAAATTCTTATAGAATCTTAAAGTTTACTTTAATTAAATCTATTATTTTAATAATATATTATTATCTATAATTAATATTTAATATAGATTTATAGATTTTAATATTAATATTTATAATTTATAATTTATAATTTATAACTGTAATTTATTTATTTTCTATTAATTAAAAGATTCTATATAAATATATTAATTATTTTTAATTATTTTTAATCATTTTTATTTATTTTTAATTATTTTTAATTATTTTTAATTATTTTTAATTATTTTTAATTATTTCTAATTATTTTTCAATTATTTTTAATTATTTTCAATTATTTTAATCTAAAGTAATAAATATTCTTTTAAAGTTATAATTTTATATATAATTAACCTATATATAGATCTAAATTAAAAATCCTAATCTTTTACAATTTTATACTCCTCTTAATAGAAGAATCGTAAAAAATTTAAGATTTTCAAAATCTATTATTAACTTTCTAAAGAATCTTTAGTTAAAAGTTTCAAAAGATATATTTATTTTTCGCATAGTTATTAATTAATACGTTAAAATGGCCGTTTTTGCTAATCTTATGAAATGCTGGCTAAATGGCGGGGGGGGGGGGGGCGAGAAGTAGGGTAGGCGGCTTAACTATAATATGAATTTCCCACCATCATTATCATTATCATCATCATCATCATCATCATCAATCCCAGGCCAACCAACCAACCATCCATCCATCCAACCATACATCTTCATCTACTACAAAACCCAAGAAACCCAACTTACACCAAACCATCTAGAAACCACAATACCAACCCAAACCAAAACACATTAATCAGCATTATATAATACCATCGAGTATACAATAAACAATTTTGACTACTACATAGAGTATTAATCGACCAATCATTAAAATTACAGAATAGCATGATTGTATCATCAGCAGCAACAGCATCATCAGCAGCAGCAGCAGCAACAGCAACAGCAGCAGCAGCATCAACAAGCCACCGTCGCAATCACGCATCGGAAATATTCTCCCATCCTGGATTAACATCAGCAATCTAATACTTACTTTCAAGTTACTGTAAGCCACTGTGTGAACTATAAAATTAAACTTGTAGATTAAAAGGTAGGGTAAAGGTTATTTGTTCGTTTAATTTGGTTTTTGTGTAAATCAGGTTTTATCTGCGTTGTAGTTTGTAGTTTGTATCTTTTTATTATAAAAGAAATATATAAATATACAAATAAATCAAAGGAATTATCGAAACTTGGATTTGGGATTTGGGATGAGATCATTAGTGGATGGGGTTTGGTTTTTGATTTTGGGGTTTGGGTTTGGGATGTGTTGATTTGTTAATTACTTTGTTTGCTTATTTGTTTGTTTGTGGATGTTTGATTAATTAATCTATTTGTTAATTAGTAGTAGGTATGTGGAAGTATTTAAAGGAAAGGAAAGGAAAAGAAAAGAAAGGAAAATAACTTTATTTTGTTTTGGATGAGATGATTGATTGATATATTTTATTTTGTCATGTTGTCATGTTGTGATGTTTTGTATTGGTATTGGTATTGGTATTGGTATTGGTATTGGTATTGAAATTAATGGTGTGGTGATGTTGTCCTATAGATCATAGCATTTTATCTTGTAGGTTTGTGGTAAGTAGGTATTGTAGCATGATGATTAGTATTGTATATATAGCATTGAATATGAATATGAATATGAATATGAATATGTTATAAATATGAGTTTGTATAATAGATGGTTTCTATTGTTCCATGGATTGTTGTATGTGGGTAGATATATATACACATATGGTAGATAGATGGATTGGGAGGTTGGTGGGTGTATAGATTAATAGGTAGACAGGTAGGCAGGCAGGCAGGTAGGTAGGTAGGTAGGTAGGTAGGCAAGTATGTAGGTAGGCAAGTATGTACCTCTCTCTATTGATTGATTGTTGGTGTGTAAAATGTTGGAGAGATATTTGGATTTGGATCTGGATTGGGTTTGGGTTTGGGACATAGATAGTGTTTGTGTCGATGCTGTTGGCCCGCGAAAAATACAAGAGATTTCCATGGCAAGCCGGGACTGTAAAGATGGACGAGGAAACCCGAGGGAAATGACAAGGGAAGGGAAGTAAAGGAGGGAGGGAGATATCCAACTCTTCACTCACGACGCCCATCTTCCTTGCTCCATTCAAGATCAATCGATTCATCAACGTTCATATGGTGATTCGAATTTTGGAATAACTTTTGCGTTGGTACACCAGGTGCTAGGATAAAGAATGCTACCTGTTGAAGCTCCGTTAATTACTCTTGAGAATTGAATGCGTACATAAGCCAGCCACCTCTCCACCTGTACCTCTATACCTCTGTACATCCCTCCATCTATGTCTTAAGCCCTCCTCCCTCCATACCCCCCCCCCCATCCTTCAACATCGAACGCCACCAACCCAACCCCCCAAACCTCCAATATAATCCCCTTCACCACTCAACTACTAGGCGCCACCTTCCTAACCGCCACGCTAACACTCTTTCCATCGTCAATCTCCTGCGAATTCCACATCAACTGCCACACACCCGTCGAAACAGGCGTGGCGTAAAAACTCGACGAAAGCTTCTGCGTCCCAAGATCCCTCCACATGGCCCAATTCCCAAAGGCGACAAAACCCTTCGTGGTCCCATTGTGCGTGGTGCCGTTTGCGGGGGCGCAGCCCGAAAACCCAACGTTGGTCAGCGCGGTGGTGGAGGGGTTGATGAAGAGGGCGGGGGATGTCGAGTTGGTGAGGGTGACGTTGCCGGTGGGTGTGATGATCCATTCGCTGGATGGGCTTGGTGCGACTGTGGATGTTAGTTGCGATTACACATTGGGGAGATGTGGCGGGGGGTGGTGATGAGGTGCGGTCATACAGGTGATGTTGGAGTTCACGCTGGAGCCGGATGGGACGTCGTTGCCCACAAATGCATTTCCTGATACCGTGTTAGATGGGGGTGTGCGCATGGTAGGATGTGGGCTTGCCGTCGGAGTAGTAGACTGGGAGTCCGCCAATGCCGCTTCCGTACGCGTACAGGTGGAACGGGTCTTGAGTGCGTTTTTCAATCACGGCTGCAGAGGCTGTTAATCCCCCGAAGAGGAATAAGAGAGAGGGGATCTTCATTTTCGGTGGCTGGGTAATGAGTGTGTAGTATGTAAACGAGTGGAAATCCTGACACCAGAAGAGGTTGAGGGGAAATGAATGAAGAGAAAATGGAGATGGAGATCTTGAGAAAGAATGATGGGATGGAATACAAAGTATTCAGTGAATATTATATCGACAAGAAGATTGCATGTCAAGGCACTGAAGCTCGGTGCCGATTTTCAAAGACATCCATGGATTTCATAAGCTCTCGCATCTAATCTAGCATGCCCAGACAAGCTTCTTAGGGTACGTCCCAAGAACTTTCTTGGTAAGTTCCTAGTCAGGGGAATATTTGATTTTATGAAAGCCAGGACCGTAATGGGAGTAGTTACACAAATCGATAATGCGGAAGGGACAAGAAGCGCATGGCAACAGTCAGTGCAACGATACACAAGCGTCGTTTTCGTCAGCCTGGTCGATTATTCGGAACAGCGAATCGACGCCACTTGGTGCTTAGTGTTGCCGGTAAAAACGTGCAATTGTGCGCGATGGAGACGCAAGCGGGCTGAGTTTATGAATTCATTCCTTGTGATAAAGGTACGGAGTAAATACGATGTGCACGGAGAGGATTCTTACTTGTGCCTGGGTAGAGAATTTTCCGACAGTCCGAGCCATTGGTGGCGGTGGAGAGGGGCAGGAAGGATCTAGGAAGTAGAGACAGGGTAGTAGGAAAGAAGATCGAAGCTCAAGTGCAGGATATCAAGTTAGTTCCATGTGGTGACATCAGCATGATATATGAAGAACTGAATAATTGAACTACGCCGCATGCTTGGAACAGAAGAAAGCTGAAGAATTTTCAAGAATATACAGTACATCCAGATAATCGGTTGCCTCGGATCCGAAAGCTTGACAAGAAAAACTTATATCTATAGAGTTAGCAATATTGGATTTTGTGGACTATAAGGAAATGACTTAATTCCTTCTCTCCTTTCAAATATGCTGAGTAGTTGTTGACTTGAAGATTTGGAAATTGGATGCGGTGGTAGTGACATATCTCGGGAGGTCCGTTCGATGATAAGCGAACCAATCAAAACCCTCACGTGTTCTATGTTTAGTAATCCATGGATGCCCATTGCCCACACGATTAAGTTTACGGACGTATGGCGATCTCCCGTCCCATGTTTCAACCCTTTTCCCCTTCTCGGTTCGCTTCCTCCCTCTCTTCCTCAGCCTTCGGATCCTTCTCTTCGTCCTTTTCCTTGCCCAGACTTATTACTGTACATCTTCGCGTTCGTGCACATACCTGCTGGTTGCTGTTGAACCGTCCTCTACAGATCTCTCATCCCTGGTCATCAGATGGGAAAAGACATGAAGTCGATGCATTTGAGTTCAGCACCCAAAAGATTTTGCCCAAGCCAAAGTTATGCATCAGCAGTCATTCCGTTCTCATCATTATCCCTCATCGATACAATCCTTTGGCCCAATCGTCGAATGCTATTCATACTCGGCGGGTACAAAAAACCTCCGAGGTACAACACGCTAAGGATGATTAAATGAAGAATTCCATGTCAACAGTTGAACAGAGACATCGAAGTACCACCCATGCCGGCTCATTGCTAAATTACCATGCGTGGCAAGCCATGTAGATGCCACCTGAAATGGAGAGTCTTCATCGCACCATCACCAAAAGAGGAAGAGAAGACGTTCACGCCTCTCTTCATTTGGAGTGGCTTTTCCCTTATTCGACCCAAAATATGATTCACCAGCCCGAATTAAGTGGAAAAACGCCTAGGCCAGGTACGAGAACAACTAAAAGTCCGAATGTTTTAATAAAACGATGAACGATTAGTCTAGTGCCATGGTCTTTCCGCTCAACCTCGAGACCCTGAACGATTTCCACTACCCGTACGTGTAAAACATTTGATAATGGATGCACGGACAACATATCCTTCAGCGTTCTTGGCATGGTGCAGATTTAGATGCAGGAACCCTTTTCCAATTCGATTCCTAATGTTGCCAAAAGATGCTATTCCCATCTGGGTACCTTCCAAGTAGGATTTTACCTGACCGCCAATGCGGCTGGGCACATGTCAGGTGTTCGTCCCAATACTATTTCAGATCAATCTTATGATGATCGAAGCCCTAAAGTATTTTTCTTGCCTGCGGTGTTTATCTAGTGCTAATCTGAAGCTTACCATTGTGGAGATGAAGATGGTGGGTTACACCAATATCTTATTTTCCGAGTCTCTATGAAGTTCGTATTGATAGCACACCAGGATACCACCATTCGACCCGGGTGCTCGGGGTCAAAGGACTTTGACTGTATAGCATCGATTTGCTTATGAAATAGTTCATCATGCTCGGTTTTGCTGATATTCGTTGTTGGTGGAATTCCTATTAAGGAACATTCCTTCCCAGTGATACAACCTGATTCTTTACGATCCAGTACAACTCGTTGTCTTTCTTTCTTTCTTTTTTATACATTCGCTCTTTTTTTTTCCTTTGGTATCCTCACTTGAGGGCCACAACAATCTTTTTACCCTCTGTACATTTTGATATCCAGTTTCAAATAATCAGAAAGCTTCATAGAGTATTCCATCATGCGTCTTTTCATTCATTCTTTTGGCCTTGTGCCTTTCATTCTGCCAGGTTCAGGCAGTCCCTACTTTCGGATGGTTTAATCCAATCGCTTCGCTCCAAGCGGATCTTCTTAAAATCATGAACCAGATGGAGTGCTTGCTCAGCACAAAAACTTCTATTTATACCCTCAATCCTTACCCAAGGCAATAACAATGCCGTAACTTCAAATAAGTGCTCATCATCAAGCACAGCCGTCGCCACTGGTGCGGCAAAAACCTCAATCTCTCTTCTCTTCAATCTGCCGCTGCATCCAAATGGAGCTCACTTCAAAGTTTATTATCCACGACGGTTTCACTTCCTCCAATTCTCACACCACCAGTGTCACTACCATTCCAACATCAGCGGTCAAAACCACTTCCAGCGTTGTTACAACTCCCACATCTGCAAAAGTAACTTCTGCAACTGCCAAGCCAACATCCTCAATATCAGCTTCAATCACTGGTAAACCATCTTCTTCAGCTCCATCTTCACCGGCTTCATCTTCAACCAGCAAGACTGTAAGCTCGATTTCAGCAGTAGGAACTCCATGTGCAGGCAATACCGCTGCCGATAGATCCAAGTGGTGTAATTATTCTACCAGCACTGATTACTATAATGAGGTGCCAAATACTGGTGTCACTCGCGAGGTAAGGACTTTCTTAAGTGTAGCTTTTAATTATCTCTAACTTTCTGTTTTAGTACTGGCTTAATATTCAAGATGGCATGGCTTCACCCGACGGATTTTCAAGATATGTTCAAACGATCAATGGAAGTATCCCAGGCCCAACTATCATTGCTGATTGGGGTGATAATGTCGTGGTTCATGTGACAAACAATCTCTCGGTCAATGGCACAACTATTCATTTCCACGGCATGCGTCAAAACTACACTAATCAAAATGATGGAGTTCCATCAATTACCCAATGCCCTATCGCCTTTGGAACCACTTATACCTATAAATGGAGAGCCACCCAATATGGTTCATCATGGTATCATTCCCACGTTGGTCTCCAAGCATGGGAGGGTGTGGCAGGCGGTATCATTATCAATGGTCCCTCCACAGCTAACTATGATGAGGATAAGGGGTCACTCTTCCTGAGTGATTGGGGCCATACGACTGTTGATGAGCAATATCAATTTGCTCAAACTCAAGGCCCACCACTCATGGATACTGGTCTTATCAACGGTACCAACGTTTTTGGAGAAGATGGTGCTAGCAATCAAACTGGTTCACGTTTCTCAACTAGTGTTACCTCTGGCAAATCATACAGATTCCGTCTTGTGAATAGTGCTATCGACACTCATTTCAAGTTTTCTATTGACAATCACACTTTGACTGTCATGGCGAATGATCTGGTTCCTATCGTCCCTTATCAAACTCAGGTTCTCAACATTGCTATCGGTTAGTATCCTCTTTCCCTTGATCAAAAACTTCTATTAACGACTCTATTCTCAGGTCAACGTTACGATGTAATTGTAACCGCAAACCAAGGTGCCATTGCTTCTGATTTCTGGATCCGTTCCATTCCTCAAGCATCTTGCTCCGAGAATTCGAATCCCAATAATATCAAAGGTGTTCTCCATTATGGACGCTCAACTGGTCTCCCTTCAACAACCGGCTACGACTTCACTGATGAATGTGTTGACGAAAAGGCTTCCTCCCTTGTTCCCTACGTTCCTAAAACCGTTTTCATCCGCGACGCTCTCCCCCGAAGAAGCCGTCACCGTCGCCCAAAATAGCAACCATCTTTTCCGCTGGTACCTCAACAACTCCACATTTGTGACCGATTGGGAGGACCCCACCCTCCTTATGGTCCAAAAAGGCGTCACCACTTTCACCGCCGCAAATAATCTCATCGAACTTCCAAAAGCAAACGAATGGGTTTACCTTATCATCCACTCCAACCTACCCGTCCCCCATCCTATACATCTCCACGGCCACGACTTCTTTCGTCGTCTCCCAACAAACCACCGTCTATGACGCCAAAACCGCAGTCTCAACCTACAACCTTAACAATCCCCCCCGCAGAGACGTCGCTCTTTTGCCCTCGGGTGGTTACCTCGTGTTAGCTTTCGAGACGGATAATCCCGGAGCCTGGTTGGCTCATTGTCATATTGGATGGCACACGAGCGAGGGATTCGCAATGCAATTCTTGGAGAGGGCGAGTGAGATACCGGCGATTTTGGATTCGTCGGCCTTGGGGAATACGTGTGCTAAGTGGAATAGTAATGCGATTCATCAGGAGGATTCTGGTGTTTAGATGAAGAGGGGGCCGTGGGGGCGTTCTCTTCTTGTAGCTTTGTAGTCTTATTATCTTATAATTTATATTCCCTCTTGATTGTTTCTCTTTCGGTCTTTGGATGCGGTGAGGTGAGGTGAGGTGAGGTGAAGTGGGATGAAGTGAGGCGAGGTGGAGATCTCTTCCCGCGATGATGGGAACGCAAGATAGAAAAATGAAAGAGAAATCCCGAGAAGGGATAGGCAAACCCTGTCATCATAATTTTGATGCTTTAATTCAAACACGGTCCCAGTACGAGAACAATGGGAAAGTAAAGGAGGGGAGGGAAGGGGAGGGGAGGGGAGGGGAGAGTAGGGAGAAAGGTATTGTGTTGATGAGTGTGAAATGTTTGGTAAGTGGTACGTGGTAGGTTGTAGGTGGTACGTGGTACGTGGTATTCAAGATTAATATTAATATTAATATTAATATACAATATACAATATACAATATACAATATCAAATCGAATTATTGATTATATATATAAGATAAGATAAACTCTATAATGCAGAGAACGAGAGAGAGAGAGAGAGAGAGAGAGAGAGGAGGTATACATCTCATCTAAAGCGAAGCCCGCGCGAGCTCGGTGGGCTTTTACCATCGACGATAGGTAGGTAGGTAGGTAGGTAGGTAGGTAGGTACTAGGTAGGTAGGCAGGAAGGAAGTGACAGATCGGGCGCTACACGACAACGCGGGTACCGCACACGAAGCGAGAATCCCCGAAGAGCAGCGGGCGATGCGCAGATGGGATTTCGCACGGGAAGGGAAGGGAAGGGAAGGGAACAGAGGATTGAATGCGCGGTGCGCTCGTCGTATGCTGGGGAGCGCCCACGCGCCTTCTTCTATGCCGTGCCCGAAGGACGCGTTTGGCGGGCGGAGCGCTCGCTGTGTATCTGAAGCTGGAGATGTTGGTCGTGGTGCGCCTTGCATGCGCTGAGGAAGGAATCCGAGAGCCTGGGGATGTGCATGCATGCATGCATGTATGTGTGGAAGAGTGGGGTACCCTGTCGTGCAGGATCCCGCGGCGTGGGTTTGGCGTTTGGGTGGAAATTAGGCTGGGGGGGGGGGGTTGTTTGCTGGGGGACGGAGGGACATACTGGTTTGTTGCGTTGTGGAGTATTGTGGGGGGGTGTGGATGAGGTGGAGATCGAGGAGGAGGGAAGTAGGGGGGCGGTGATGGGGTTTCGTTGCGGGATGGGATGGGATGGGATAGATAGATAGTTGCCGTTGTCATTTTAACTGTGCTTGCCGTGCCGTCTGTCATTTATCCTAAACGCTCAAGACTAATTACCACGACTAGATGATAAAATCAGATAAGCAAGGCGGGATCAGGAGAAGGACCTAGGTCCCCAGTTCTTTTCTTGCACGGAACAAAAACCATATGAGGACCATGCTGTGCGGGAGGTGAGGGTGGTGGTGGGTTTTAGGATCATGCCAAAGGCTTGTCCAATCGTATTTCTGATGGCTACTGTTCTCTTTGCAAAGAGGATGCTCGCGGGTTCTCGGAACTTGATGTGCGATATGGCTTCCGTTTATAATAGGGGTAAGAGGCTTGGAAGAGTGGTCGGTGATTTCCTCTTCACCGAGGGAAATCCACCATATGATGAACGATACGCCCGAAGTGGTTATTCAAAAATACATTTTGCTCATCTAGCATACGTCATGGAAGAAATTGGCCCTGGATGAATGGGTACTCAGTCGCAAGAATAAAAGGATCAGGAAGTGTGAGGTTTGGTGTGGATAAAAGAGTCAACTAACCTCACAAATGGTAGCAAGTCGCCATCTTTGAAACTCCACCAGCCATATTCGGCACCAGGATTGGTTTACACCTCGATCGATTCGACCAATCCCTTATGGTGCGGTCTTTTTCAATCATCGAAACCTTTCTTCGTTCGTCTTTTGCTGTCAAACACTTTTAGTTGAGGATCTGAGTGCTCGCAAAGTAGAATGGTAGGATCCCAGTGTTATGAGTAACGATTTGTTCACAAAGTAACGAGTTTATTATGATAACAGGTAACAAATGCACAAGCAAGCACTTCTTATCAATCTTTTCTTAATCCAGCGCCCCAAAACTAGAGAGAGATTATCGGCAGAACAACAAGAAGCAATCACTTGGGACTTGCTACTATTTGTGAGATTTGTTGTGAACAAAAGAGACCACAAACCTCACAGGAAGATATCTTCAGCTTGACGTTTTTCTAAGTGTTTCTTGTTGGAAAAGACGGGTTCGATTTCGTTTGATCCGGATGAAAGCACTCTTCAAATGATAGCTTTGCATTTTCAGCGACGAGCTTGCCGACAATGGGAGATTAGATGCCGTGACGACAGTCCTGGTGATAGATACCGACTCGGGCTACTAACAACGACTTTCGAGAGAGGACGAATATAGAAAACAGAGGAATGTCATGAAATACGGCACGATTGTATATGATCGCGATTGAGCGGTTAATCAGCCTATTTATGAGGAATGGTATAGGCGTATGATGTGTGATCAACTACAAGACTTTGTATAGAAAAATACGCCACCTTCTGTAATTCCACACCAGGGAACTGAGGGGTGTATAGATAGAGTCGAATCGGGCTGGACTATGTATGATTTTCCGTGCCAAGAAGACTGGAGGAAGAGGGTGGTAATCAAAGGTCTGTCTGCACATTATATATAAGAGACTCAGATTCTCGTTAAAGACGGGTAAACAAAACTGCAAACAGTTGACCCAAGCCGCCATGGGTGTGAGTTCTAGCCACCCGCTGCTGATAAAAAAAATGGTTCAGGGATCTGGATGGGATGCCAGAGATGTAGAGCTCTTAGGTGGAAGTTTTAAGGATGTAAGTTCGACATTATTGTCGAAGGGTAACGATCTATCGCTGTCAAGTTGATACGCGAACTCGTCGTTATAACCATCACCGTCACTTGACAATGACAAGATTGTTGTCTCTTATCATTTGACCGACGAGATTTAACAACTGTGATGTGGATATCTTCACCGGTGCGTAGTATGTACTGAGGAGAAGGCAAGGGATTGTGAAGAACAAGTATAGGCAGCTTTTGGTCACTTCACGTCTGGGAGTGTTGTCAAACGTATGGACAGTCATTGTATTCATAGGAAAGAACCCAGGCATTCTGTAAAATTTTGAATGTTGCCTATATCCTTTGACCATTCTTCATAATGTTCCGCCAGGAAACTCTTATTCATTTATTCCTCCCTTAACGTCAAATCCCCACCCTGTACCTTATTATCCTCAAAGCAAGAAAAGATTAACGTAATTGCATCGCTGAAACATTCGCAATAACATCGTAGATATCATCATGTACAAAGCTTGAGTAGAGTGGGTATATTTTGCGCAAACGCTGAAATGCAATAACTTATTCTTCCTTGACAATTAATCCATCGGATATTTTGGATCTTTGAGCAAATTCACTATTGAAGTTAGCGACGTAAATAAATGAATGAAAAGGAGAGGGTAGCATACGTCCAGCTTCCATCATATACCTTCCTCACACCCGAGTCTCCATATGCTTCTGCCAATGCAGCATCAATAATCGTAGCTGTAACACCTGTACCACAACTGCTGACAACAGGCTTCGTTGGATCAACACCCTTGCTCTCAAATATCTTCCTCAACTGGTCCGCGGGCAACAAAGTCTTGGTAGTTGGATCCAATAGCTCTCCAATAGGCATACTGATACTCCCCTTCATATGACCACTGGCCATTCCAGGTCGGGGCTCTGGATCCTTTCCTGCCCACCTCCCATAACTTCTCGCATCCAATATCTGCACACCTTCCGCTCCCTCTTTACCAGTATCCTTGATAATTTCACAAACCTCCTCGAAATCCGCAACTTTACTTTCATCAAGTTGTGGGATTGGATATGCGCAAGTGTCGACATCCCAGAATTCCCCACTCTCAGTCGGATAGCCCTCTTCCACCCACAATTTGAAATTGTTCAACACATGTACACTGGGATGTCCAAAAACCTTCAAGGTCCATCCTACCCTGGGCGCACTGAATAGACCCTGCTCGTGAGAATCGTAAACTACGACTGTATCATCTCTGCGAATACCCAATGCGCTCATGGCCGACGCAAAGGTTTTCGCATCAGGGAGCATATGAGGATATGGAGAGCGTTTATCGGATACCTTATCGAGGTCGAAGAAACGACTGGAAGGGATTCGCTTTTCGCGGAAGGTCTGGAGACCATTGAGGGGAGAGGTGGGGAGAAACCATGTTGAACAGAGAGCTACGGTGCGGGGGGAAGTGGAAATCTTCGAAGGGGGATTCTTTTTAAGAGCTTCGGAGAGTTCGGAGGGAGTGACTAGGTACGATGAAAATGATCGATGAGATGTCATGGTGATGTATTTGGAGAATGTGGCAGTGAGAGGTTGTGGTGAGAAAGAGGTCAGAGTGGGAGCTCTTCGATAGAGGATAGATGCTGCCATTATGGCAGATTATGATGTTATCGCCGATTAATAAGAGTTTATCATAGATTTATGAACCCACAAGCAAATCTTTATCTGAAGTAGAAATTGTGAGAACAGAACAGTTGAATGGGTCCAAGTAGTGCAAGTATAGATATGAGATGAGGATGATAATAAGGATAACAAGTAAATATTCAAAGATTCGCTTCGAATAGACAATAAAGAGTTTTGGATTGTATAACAAAGATTGAAACGAGATTCTTTGGCGGGTGGTAGATGATGATGGTAAGGATCCATGGATGCATGTTGCCATTAAACCTTTTCGGAGCCGCTCTAGTTCGCCGTTCTTATCGGGGAAAGAGCTCAAGCCACATCAACCAGCCACTATCCATCTGTACTCTGTACTACATCAGTAGATAGTCACGTGTACATTCACGTATACATTGATCCTTAGAATGAACAAACTTATCTTAATTTTTACCCTTATAGAGTTTTTACATTTTAGCAATTTATTATAATTTTATAGTAATGAATATATATTAATTATTTTATATGAGAAATTCAGCTAATTAGAATAAGGGGTATATTAACTTCTATATTAATTTAAAATTATTTAATTATATTTTTAATAAATAATTATATTTCTTTTATAAAAGTTATTTTTAAAGTTATATATATATATATATATATATTAAATTAAAACGAAATATAAAAAATTAATTATATATTTAAAGGTAATTTAATTACTATTATAATGGATTCGAAGAATCAACCTTAGAGAAATGTAGAGTCATGTGACTATTATCATGTGATTATTATACCTGTACTATAGGAGGTTCAAAATGAAAAAAACACGAAACCTTAAATCCTTAGCGGCTCGTATGATTGGTTATAAGTAAACAGCGAAAATTTTAATTGGTCGAGCATTAGTAAGCGAAAAACCTTAATTTTTTGATGCCGACTTTCCGTTCTACTTTCGGAGCTTAATTATTCCGACCATTTCGGCCCATTCCATTTCGGCCATTTCGAAGGTGGTTAATCATTTCAGCCCATTCCATTTCGGCCCATTCCATTTCAGGCCCATTCCATTTCAGCCCATTTCATTCCGGCTATTCCATTCCGCCTATTTCATATGGGCCTATTTTATTTCGAAATAATAAAGAATAAAGAATAAAATATAATAAATAATAAATAATAAAATAATAAATAATAAATAATAAATAATAAATAATAAATAATAAATAATAAATAAATAAAATAATAATAATAAATAATAAATAATAAATAATAAATAATAAATAATAAATAATAAATAATAAAAATAATAAATAATAAATAATAAATAATAAATAATAAATAATAAATAATAAATAATAAATAATAAATAATAAATAATAATAAATAATAAATAATAATAATAATAATAAATAATAAATAATAATAATAAATAATAATAATAAAATAATAAAGTTTATTATTATAATAGAAGTATACTATTATAATTATAAAAGAAAGCTAATTATAATTTATATATAATTAAGAATATATTAAGAAATATATAAAAATTATAAAGCTTTTTTATAAAATCTAACTTTTAAATAAAATAGAAAAAGATTAAAAAATCAAATAAATAAAATAAAAAGAAAAATATAAAAAAAAATATTAAAAAGAATAATATTAAAAATATATTAAAAAAGATAAAAAGAGATATAAAAAGAAAAAAAGGTATAAAAATATAATATAATATTATTAATATATTTAATATAGAATATAATTTATTAAGATATATATTTATAATATAAGAGTATTTATATTAAAATTAAAAAAGTAGAAAATAAATATCTAATAGTAAAGGATTTTAAAAATAATTTCTTTCTTAAATTTTATTATTATTATTATACTAGCACTCGCGGAAAATAAATTTTTAGATTTTGAATTCGTAGAATTTTATTAGCCTCAAACGAAGTGAGCAATGGGGGTTTGAGGGCTAGCCCCCATTAGGAAATAAAATTCGACGAATCCAAAGTCTGAAAATTTATTTTCCGCGAGTGCTAGTTTAAATTAACTTTATATTTATTAAATTTATAAGTAGTTAAGAATTAAGTATATATATATATATATTAAATTAAATAATAATATAATAATATATTATATATAAAAAGAATATAACGATTAATAAAGAAGGAGTTAATAATAGAGCTAATACTCTTAATATATTAATAAAAATAACGCTACTAGCGTTATTAATATTATTAACAAAAGCGATTAAAATAATATTAGCTATAAATAGCGTTAATTAGTTTAATAAAGATTAGCTTTTATTACGATATACGTTTCCTATTAAAGAAAAAGAAAATCTAAATTTATAAATTAAATTATTTTAAAATAATTTTTAAAATAATTTAAATAATAGATAGTTAATTAATAATTAATTTAATTCTTTATTAAAAGATAAGATATTATAATATATATTATAAGCGAAATCCAATAAGTTTAAACTCTAGTAAAAAATTAATACTCTATACGGAGTACAAGTATTGTTTTGATCGATTGGTTTTATAGATTCATATGCTTACGTAACACCGAAGGGTCTGAGGATAAGATAAAAACAACCCCACTACGCAGACACACCTTACCTAGTTAGTACCTACTACCTACTACCTACTTTAGTACCTTCAACTACCCACCCGTCCATGGATAAGTTCCAAGCTCAGCAATACCAATCACGCTTCAGTCTCAATAGAAATTAATCAACTTCCTAATAAATCATCGAGAACTTCCACATTTCAACACAACATCCAGGATCCATCTCACTCACGACGACATCCAGAATTCACTTTACTTACTACCACTGAAACTGCGCATATATGTACCCAATCCGCGCTACTGATTGAAGATGAAAGTCAAGATCAGAACATGGAATGCCGTCGCAACTTGGAGGTGGGATCTTGATGAGGATGATGTTTGTGGTATTTGCCAGGTACATTTCGATGGAACTTGTCCTACCTGCAAATATCCTGGTGATGAATTGCAGTTTGTGTATGACTCTTCAATTCCTCGTCCTTCGATCATGATTAATTCTTTGATGAAAATAGTATCTGGAAAATGCGGGCACAATTTCCATATGGTTAGTTTGACATTGGACTCGATGGAGGAAGGAATGTTGACGTAGATGCAGCATTGCATAGTGGAGTGGATCAAACAAGACTCCTCCAAGGGACAGTGCCCTATGTGCAGACAGAGTAAGATCGTTCAGAAGTTCAGAGGAATCAATGCGAAAGATATTAACTGTTTGTGCAGAGTTCGAATGGACCGACAATACAACGGCACCCGAGCCAGCTCAATCTTGATAATCCAACAGACAGACGTATGTATTCGAGCGCACAGGACATTCGAAAACAAGAATTTCTTAATATATGGCGTCCGCAGGGGGGACAGTAAAACTTGGGCAGGCGTTGGACGATATTTGATACCCCCGGAATACCTACAGAATGCATGAGTTTTTGGTCACTCATCATGGCAGAGTCTCACATTGGAAGTGAATACACACAAGTGGTATATTGATTACACTTGAATTATAACGTTCTATGGCGTCGCAATGTTTTGTTTTTCCCAATCAATCACCTGACTCCCAATACCCTCCTTGTACAACTACGACTACAACTGCATTGCGGGTTCATTGCTACACCTTCCTTCTTCAAAATGATCCTATCGAACTACCACCATACGGCCCAAGCTTAAAGTTAAGCTTCAATCATACTTTATATACCACCAGCACCATGAGAAGCCTGATTCCAGTTCTCATACTTTTTACACATGGAAGGATCCATGGGGTCAATCACCGACGAGGCTCAGGTATCGATTGTCACCCCTCTCTCCCACCAATTTACATCTTCTGCTATTGAAAGTTAATCATCCTTTTGGAACTTTTCTTGAATGTTTCTGCGTCCGAAGCGGTCTTGTGGTTGGCTTAGACGAAAAAGCAGCTATGATGGCTCTCCGGTTCATGCACAGAAGCAACAGCAACCTTTCAACAATACATTATAATCCCAACAGTCCCGCACACCGGTACATACGACCATAGACTGAGGAGAATTGGGCATCCCGTCCGCTCTGCCATACACAAGCCTCAGATCGGTAGATTAGTAGTTGGGTGGGTGACCACCAGCGAATCCCTGCTGTTGTATGTTTTTGCTTCTCATTTTTCTGCATACTTGTTAAAATAATAGCTGATCTGAAGTATTTGAGTGGTTTTAGTGAGCTGCACGATATCATCAAATATCAAACCCTTCTATGGTGTAATGGTTAGCACGTCGGATTTTGATTCCGGAGATATTGGTTCGATTCCTATTAGAAGGTTCAGTCATGAACATTCTTTCCTTCCATACCTAGTTTGAAGCTAGGCTACCAGGGTTGTACTTTTGTTTTGTTCTCTCTCTCCCTGCGTCCTTACTAGCTTGTACTCTCTTTTGGAAGTGGCAGTGAATACTCCTTATCCCCTTGGCAAAGCGGAAATGATTTCTTTTTGTTCGGTTGCTCCATTGTTGTAACGCTAGCAAATATATTTTTGTAAAACTTTCGTGGAAGTTCACTTTGAGTTATGCTTTGATGACTCCAGCTTTGGTATCAATGGCGGAAAATCTTTTCTGGTATTCCTTTTCTGTCGTGCTAGCCTGGAGGCATGCATATCCATGCCTCTTCTTCTTGTATTTACCTTCTCCTCATTCACCAAATTCGAATCAACCCATCAATCATGGTAGATACGGCGCCAATTTTGCCATAATTCCTGGCTACTTTGGTTTTTAGACCTAGGAGCCACGAGTTTTGGGCTTGCAAAGATTTGTGAATTTTATGCCACAGGATTACGCACCACATTTCCTCGATCTTCTTGTTCATTCAACTTGGTATAAGAGTGCGTAGACCAGATTCAAGCCTCCACGACTTTCAATAATTACACAACATTACACGCAATGCTCTTGCCTTGTTCTTGCATTATTTATCGCACAGTGATCTAGACTTCGTGCATCAAATTCTGCAACAAAGTAGGCCCGATGTTAATATTCTTATGTTACCAACTTTCGGATAGGCGGGTAGTTTCAACGTTCAATTTGCGCCAGCCACGTTATGCAGGCTTCTCGTGTATCCTAATACAACTTCAGCAAAAAACATTGTCCAATCTTGGACTTCAATTGAGAAGAATTCGGCTTGGTATTCGGCCCGTGTTGCGATAGTGCGGCGTAGCCTTTGTGGCGACGTCTTGGTGATCTCGCGACGTACAAGTCCAGGAATGATGCGCATGCAGCTTTTGGCAGGTATGTAGCAGAAATCTATTTTTCTTGGCTTTTGATTCACGTTCTTGTGTATCCAGTGATATGTGCCGATCCAATGCATGTATGCATGATAATGTAAGCAAGCGATCATACTTTCTTTCAACATCATGACTACTTTCAATTGAAAATAATCACCTAGTCACATTATTGCACAATCGGAAGCTCCAGGAATAATCCGCAAGCCATCATGTATTCATTGCGTTTTTACTTGGTTTTTTTCCCCATTCTTTCTAACACCGTGGTGTGTGTTGTCCGCTCCAATTTATCAATATCAGCATGATTCTCAAGGCACTGAAGCATTTGCATCAAGAGACTATTTTTATATCGGTGGTGAATACGTTAGCATCTCAGCCAACAATACTTTATTTGTTAATCAGATGTACGTGGAGCATCTTCTTCCGAGTCGTATCGAACAACCATATCCCATTGTTTTTATACATGGCCAGGGGATGACCGGTACTGTACGTGCCCTCATTTCCTTCTCCCCTAAAGTCATGTTACCAAAAAATACCCCTATTCCAGTACTTATCAAAACCTGAATTGAAACAGAATTGGCTCAACAAACCCGATGGATCGCCCGGATGGGCAACCTATTTCATATCACATGGTTACGAAATATACATCCTGGACCAAACAGCTAGAGGTAGAAGTGCTTGGAACCCAAGTGGCAATACAACCTTACAAGTTTATCCGGCGGAGCGAGTTATGCAGCGATTTACAGCGACGGAAAGGTATGGGTTATGGCCTCAAGCGGCGCTGCACACTCAGTGGCCTGGTGTATGTTTGTTTTCAAGTCAATTGTATTCCGCCTTCCAATTTTAGTGGTGCATTGGGTATATACAGACACTGGAAATATCCTAACCTCGTCTACTCAATACAATAGAACGGCTCAATAGGTGATCGTATCTTCGACGCCTTCTACGCCTCGAATGTTCAGTTCCAATCAAACACCATCATACAAGAAACTAACATGCAAATGGCCGGAGCAGCACTTCTCAACAAAATAGGCCCAGCAGTTCTACTAAGTCATTCTCAAGGAGGACTCATGCCATGGGTTATCGCAGATAAAGTCCCAGAATTGGTAAAAGCTATCGTTTCTATTGAGCCGACTGGTCCACCATTCCAAGATGCACTTTTCCCACCCACAACACCTGGAGGGTTTACGAGGCCTCATGGGATCACTGATATTCCATTGCGGTATGAACCGGAATTGGGGATTGGAGAGGTAGTAGAGAAAGTACTTGTTAAGAATGAAGGGGCGGGGGAGGGTGAGTTGGAGGAATGCTGGATGCAAATTGAACCGGCAAGACAACTTGGCAATTTGAGGGGAATGAAAGTGCTTGTAGAAACGGGGGAGGCGAGTTTTCACCGGGTTTATGATGGGTGCACGGTGAAATATCTGAGGCAAGCCGGAGTTTGGGTGGAATGGATGAAGTTGGGAGAGGGCGAGCAGAGCGGGATAAACGGAAATGGACATATGCAGTTTCTAGAGGAGAATAGTGATGAGATTGCAGGTGTCTTGGAGGGGTGGATAAGAAGTGCAGTTCAAGGGGAAGATGTTTAATTTGATGCAGATACGGTGAAGGAGGAAGATCAATACTACGAAATTGTGGGAATGTTGGTTGGTCTCAATGACGGGATTGAATTGATGATCCAATTGGAGGGAACGTCAGGATAAGGTGAACAAAGCAGGGACAGCATGGAATTAAGCCGGTGAGCTCAAGTGACCACGTGGAAAATTCGATTGTGGTCGACTGTATCCAAGATCATTTTTTCTCTATTGGTCGAGGGTTCTTCTGGGTCATAGGAGCCTATCCCCTTGAAACAGACACTTTGAAGAATCTGTCCGAGTTGTAAAGACGCCCTTCCCTCGAAGAACTCTTGTCACTAACCAAAAGTATATCTGGACTGTATGGGCTCATTGCCTTGAAGCATACTCTTGAATTGAGTTGAATTCAGCCGCACGAAAGGAGGTACGGCTGGAATAAAGTGGTTGGAAATCTTTGACCATTCTTCCTCAATTCACCACAAGTTACCTTTCATCCGGCCCAGACTGGACCATCTTATTACTAGATGATAACTTTTCAGCCTTCTCGTGGAGCTCCCTCGACCAGCCTTTGTCCGCTTTTCCATCCTTTCACGTGATATTATTATGTCATCATTGAGCTATTTTGTGGAACCTCAAGTATCAAAGCAACCTGGAACCCTCAACTCTTTCTTACCTACGCGACATTACTGTACGTCGTCGCTCTTCAATATCGCCTCAGAATTTAAACTTACATTGCAGGACTTCTTGGACCTCTTGTGTTTGCGTTTCATCTTCAGCTCCAGATATGGCAGTTTGGAGGGAGATCCCACGCGACACATTCACGTCAACTCAGGAGTTGTTGAAGTTACAACCCTCTCAAATATGTACCCCAAGGCTTTTCAAGGCTTTTCAAGACTTTTGGGGGTGCATTTGAAACATTTGAAACTCATTAACCAGACAATTGGCGTCTGGGACCTGGGTCTGTTAATGCGGATATACATGTCTACCTCGTAGTATATAATATATATATATATATGTATATACTATATATAGTATGTACGTACAAATCGGACTTACGGAGTATACCTGGGTTATAAGTCCAACCTTGATCAATGGACCAATGGACCAATGGACCAATGGACCAATGGACCAATGGACCAATGGACTGACCAATGGACTAATGGACCAATCATAGAGTCATAGAGTCATAGTGTCTGTCATAGTGCCATTGGCATGCTTGAATGACAAATCATGTCAGAGGAATACTGCCCTCTCACACCGCCGCTGGCTTTTCTACGTCTAACTAACTTCCTGCCTCCAGCTACGTAGTACGTACGTACTGCGGCTCTCCGAGTCTACGTACTGTACCATACATTTTTGAACTTTGCACGCAAAATACAAATTCATTTGCAGATATCATTTTCCCGTACAGTACTTGTAAGTACTTCATAGTTTGATATAAATCTCGATTGGAACTTTTTTATGCGTTAGTATTTATTGACTTTTTATGTTTTTTCTTTTCTTTCATTTCTTTCGTTTCTTTCCAAATCCATCATTATTCATTCATACATCAATAATTGTCTAAAAATCAAGTTCGGCGGCTGCATTAATCGTGTTCAGAAAGTTTTTCTTGCACCGTCTCGTGAGGAGTCATTGACATCAAACTGCTTAGGATATGGTCCAACTGTTGGTCCAAAGTTTGTATTGCATCGGTTTAACTTCGTCCATCTACTATACTTTGTTTTGTCTGACTAGAACCTTTGCATTGGGAACGTCTCCCGAAGTACTCGCGACACCTTGACCACTTTTGTACAGATTGGGTGCTTCAGCATACCTATTGCTCCATTGGCCATGCCATAATTACTTTAAAGCATTTTCAACTAGCCACCAATACGAATTTACGAGAAGTCATCGTGAAGTCAAATTCACACATCGTGAGCTTTGGAAACTTTCCAGTTATTAAAGAGAAAAAGACCCCCCCGCGCTATTGTTATTATACCAAAGTAGGATTCATAATCTGATCATTTGTCAGTTCTCGGACCTTTCACCCAATGATTCTCATTAAATTAACGTTCCCAGCCGTTCCAAGTGATAAGCGATCTGGATTTGTTGATACTACTGAACTCAAAAATACGACAGCACATCTACAAAAACACTACAAGTATGAGCTTTGTTAAATTTCGAAGGATTTTCTACTACGTGGGATTTCCTAGTATAGTAATTGCTAATTTCTCTGCCGAAAGTGGCTTGCGTCACTGGCGTAAGTGCATATGGAAAATCCATGTCAATCCATACCTTCGGGATTTCTTTACCCCATAATCATCTAGCAATGAACAAATACCCTTGGCAATGCGCTCAATTCATAGTCCAGTGTTCTTGAGTTGTCGTGAATATAAAATGGCAGGCCTGGGGCTTGTGCCTGGTATTTTCGAAGGTACTTATGATTGTTTTGTCTTAATGAGATGTTTCATGTGAATTATATGATATCTTCAGTGGAAAAACCAATAACCGTAGCAAAGTCAACTACCAAATTGCATTTTCTACACACTTAGTGTTCGGCAGAGGCGTCAAATCTTGTTCACAGACCCATATCATTATCTTCAGAAGGCAAATATACCTTTTCATACACGTAAGTCAGCCAGAATCCAGAACTCTACGCCCTTCGGGGCACGTCTTGCATATTACATTTCATTCATCAGCTTACTTTCGTATAGCATTTACCAAACTGCATCTCAACTTTTCGATAACTTCTTGGAGAGCAGAACTCAATCTCTGATAAGGTTTCGTGTCGGGAAAATCATTTACGCCCCGTGACTTCTCTTAAGAATATTCCCACGTTCAATACTTGAAATCCCGGGGCTGAGCCGCTACCGATTGACTACCGGAAGACTAGTAACTAGCTACTCGTATATTCAGCTCTCTCATTGCAGCCCTCCATTTATGCTTTTCCGCCCGATTAGCGCTTGAATGGCAAAGTCCTGCTGCCTAAACGAGGCTGGATGAAAGGTTCCCGTGTGGCAAGCTCAGATTAAACTTCAAGATTCTCCGAGGCTCAACCATCACCGGCGCTCATGCCATTATTTATATTAATAATTCTAGCAGAGTTTGTTGCATACTACCAAATTACAGTTCATAGGTAACTTCAAAACAACTCGGCGGAAGCCGCCGGACTGGCCAATAATGAGTTGATTTCAAGGTGTTTGTTGCTCGTCTCAAAAATTCAGTTCACGGCTACTTCATGAAAACTCGGTGAAACTTGATGGATTGCCAATCACGGAGCGCCTTCAAGATATCTGTTGCTCATATCAGAAATACACTTTTGATAACCCCCTGAATATCTGATATTGCCTATGTCATTGTCTTTATTATACTATTACTGATTAATACCTTCAATGAGAGGGAATCTGGTGCATATATACCGCAATTTACACCTCGAAGCTAATCTCTGAAGTATGGACTACCCCATGAACTGTTCAAACCTACTACGGCTCTATACTACTTCATGCGTAGTGCCATACTGTTATCGATGCCCTGAGCATCAGGAGAAATCTTTGCGTATCTAATTTCCTATCTGTTGGTAAGAACATCGCTCAGAATCATGATAAATCAGCGTATTCTTCCTTGACTCCGTATATTTTTCGTACATTCCAAGGCTTTATGTCAAATAGTAACCTCATTCTAGCCAACCGGGCGTAAGCTACTTGCCTCGGAATGACATCTAGATACAGATCACTGCTGTCTTAGTTACATAGCTAGAAATATACTTTAGGCTGATGGCATATCATCCTTGTATAGGTCCCAAGTTTGCGGCTCTCTTGATTAACATAGAATCCTCTATACGATATGTTGCACATCTGAAGAAATACAGTTTTCATCTAAAGCTCATGAACCCAGTTTAGCCTTCTACCCTGTGAGAGCTGGGCCTTAGACATCCCTGGGTATATAATGTTGAACATCTCAAGAATACTAGTATGCCCCGAGTCAATCCAGTTTAGGTTTCTGGGCAAGCGAGACCTAAAGCATAACTGACTGTGTTGCACATCTACAGATTAGACCTTGGGGAGGACCCTTCCTCCTCTTCCTCTTCCTGGTATGGTTACTACTGTTCTCGGCCTTGCAACTTTTATGTTGCATATCTCAAAAAACATGGTTTGAATTAGTCACTTTAGTCTTCCCCTCTGAGCTTTAGAACATCGTTAATACTACATCTGTTGCACACATCTACAAATAGAGCTTGAATCATTTTTCACACACCTTTAGCTTAACACAGTTTAGGTTCTTCGGCTCCTGGAGATTTGTTGCACGTCTCACAAACATGCTTTGAGTCAGCTTGGGTTTAGTTTTGGATTTACCCAATATCATTTGTTGCGAAAGTTTTGTTGCGTCTCTGCAAAACATGCTTTCAGTAGAGCCTCCTTACTTGATCTTAACCAAGTATAGCTTGTCAGACTCTCTCATTCCTGGTCCCTCATTAATCTCACAATCATGCCTTTTGTCCGATAGATCTAAAATTCAGGCCAAGAAGCTTAGGCTTCCATGCCAAGAATATAAAGCTTTGAGAAGACCTCTGTTGCATGTCTACGAAATAGGCGTTCATCGGCTAGGTCGCTTGTTTGACTCAAAGGAGGCATAAGTTCCCTCGCTTCCATTCTTTGTTGCATACCTCACAAACATACTTTGACTTGACTCTTTAGATTTCTGGACTAAGAGATAGGAAGCTTTTCGAGTAGGTTTTGCTGCACATCTACAAAATACACTTTCAGCTCTTGCGGAATGGATGCCAGGATTAGTTCCTCTTTATTGGTTCTCGATGTCTGGTACACATTTACAAAAGCTAAAGAACAGGAGCCATCATCAATTTTTCCATCAATTAGCTAATTAGCCACTACCTATGATAGTTTACAAAAGTACTCTCCAAGTACTTTCTAGCCTTCACCCGGCAGTATAATTTGCCGAAGCAAGAACCCATACGTCTTAGGCTCTTAGCTGTTGCATATCTGAATATAGAATACACGTTACTGATATCAACCTTTGAGGTCCCAAAGAGGACTAGATGTCCAAGGTTTCTCTGTCGGTGTTATTATTATTGCGGATCACGGAGTATAATTTCTTGGCCGAGGTGCTATTTTGCCGTTAGTGCGGCCAGCAGTTCTTCCAGTCGTAATCCCTCGGCGGTTCCATTGCATTGCGCGTCTACGCTTGCAGGTTCGGAATATTTTTTTGCCTCCAGTGGGACCTCTTGACGAAGAAGCTCCTTTGGTACAGTACAGTACTGTGAGATCCTGTTGCACATCAAGATTTAAACTTCCAGAAGCTTCCAAGAACCACTTTCCCGTCTAGTAGGTGGGGAAGTCATGGGATTTGCGATTTGTTTGCAGATCTTCATTTGGGAACACGAAAATTTGTTGCAGATCTGAATTGACGCACGCGAGCTTTCCGCGGAAGGAACGTTCATACATACTGTAGATAGCCTTGTGGAAAAGGCATGAATTGCATGTTGAATTTGTTGCACATCTTCATTGGGGTTCCTGAAAGTAGTTTTCTGGGCTAGCTGCCAAATCTTAGCGACTAGCTTCAAGATCCTAGTGGGGTTCGGGAAGTCATGGGATATGTGATTTGTTGCATATCTCAAATCAGAGGGGATGAAATTGGTTGCTGAAATTGGTTGCTGAAATTGGTTGCTGAAACTTCAACTCGCAAATCCTGAAGAGACTATATCATGAACGATGTGGAAGCTACGTGAGGTGTCACTTTGGTTGCCATTGTACATTCATTAGCTCCGGGTTCGTATCCCTAGCGGGATTCTCGAACATTCACTTCGCGATATAGGGCTGCTGTTGCACATCGCAGTTTTCAGGTACACATGAGCTCCCGGGGCTAGCTTCCACGATGATGCCCTGCGAAGTCTTGGGGCATTGCCGCTGTTGCATGTTCTTGCAGGGGCACGCGAGTCTCAAAGAACTATTGACAGTTCCGTGAATGAATTACGGCGTGTTCCTGTGTGTTGCACGTCTGTATTCAAGCCACATGGATTCTTCCAGGGGCCGGGTGTATCAGTAGTCTGGTGAATAGGCTGGCCTTGGCATTTGATCTTGTTGATAGCCTGAACTTAGGGGCCGGCACGGGACGGCGCGAGGTTTAGTTGTGTGCCCCCTAAAGGACTATCGGGAACTTGACGAGATAGTCAGGTGATGTTCTGTTTGTTGCATCTCTGACGGGAGAGGCAAGACATTTATCACATCATACCCATCTCTCAGTTGAAGGAGATTATTCGATCCAGGTGGGTAGGTCAAGTCGACATCCATCCGATCTGTAGCCTGATTCAATTCCTTTGCTGCACGGCGTAAATTGATGTTGCGACTGGGATATATGCTGGACAGGGATTGGTTTTGCCTCTGCTCATCAGTTATGAAGATGACTAAAGGAATTAGTTTCTAGTCTATCCCTGTTCCAGCCGTCATGTCTAGTCTTGGATCACGGCTACTGAATTTTGTTGCACATCTTGGAATATCATCAATCTCGTAGAATATCTAGAAATTTGTTGATTCCACTGTGCGTCCAATTCAAGATACGCGAATCCTCCCAGGGCTGTTGGCATATGACAATCTTTTTGAAATCCCATGAAAGGGCCACGCGTTATGACTTATTGTGATCTCGATGAAGGACGCTCGGCCCAATTAGTGAAGATTCGTCTGGAGACTTGAAAAATTCATGGTATATTAATGTTCTTTTAGCATCGCTAAGCCAGTTGCCAACAGGGTCGGCCAATTATAGTCTGTCCGACTATGTACCAACATTGCTTAGAACTAATTGTAGCGAGGATACATCATGATGACGATTTCAAGCGGTAGGGTATGTATATGAATCGTAGGGAAGAATCGGGGGGTATTCCAGTGAAAATCTTCTACGTGTCTGAGCATATAAGTTTCTACCATCTCCTCGCACTATTCATCATAGAAACTCCCGGTTTCCTTCACTTGTATCTGGCATTGCAGATCCGAGTCAGGCCCTGTGAAAAGGGTGTTAAAAGGCTGTGAAGACACCAGAGGACCTTCGATAAGTTATGCACTGTGAGTCACGTAGTTCCTGTGCTACCTTCGTGATCTAGGTTCTTCTCAAGTAATTAGCGAGTTCTCTAGCGAGAAATCCTTACCTTCCCGTACATTCCCAGGATCATAGGTTGGTAAATCATCGTGTCTATTTGCCAGGCTATCTTGTCCGTTGACAGCCAAGGGGGGACGGTCTCGTTGATATAGTTGTACACCAGTATCGCTGCGATTCATTGAATTTTGAGTTCTGGACGGTTCATTGCATTTCGCGTTAAGGACTGAAGAGATTGGGGGACTACTTGAAGGACCAGAAATTCTGACTCTGGATACATCAGTGCATGCTCTCTGTTGCTCAATGGGAGGAGAAACCCCTCGAGTCTTGATGAGTGCATCTATGGGATTTATCCAGATTGATTCAGCCTCTCGAGCCGTTCATCTGCTAGAGTGTGATACTTGCTCAGACGGTTGATGAGTTAGACCTCCAAGACAGCATTTCTTCACTTGATTAAGTCTCTCAAGAACTAGGCTTCACCCCAAATGTCGCTCGTGATTCTAGAACAGGATGACTCTGATCTTGGGCGTCAGATGAGGGGAAGAGGAATCGGTAGTCGTCGACCTTTTGCATCTTTGAAAGTGTAGCCGAGAGACTATCTCCCCACGCTGCAAACGCGAGCTGTAGCGGTCTTCTCGACATGGTCTGATTGGACACTGCTGTGCGTATACTCGTTGTTGCATGTCGGGAACTGGCCCGGGTAGACTACCTCCTGCCGTCGAGATTTAGTGGTCCCAGGGCCTTCGCACGCATTTGTTGTTGCATGCCTGAGAATGTAGTCTGGTGTTCTATGCCTCCCTAGCCATGTCCCAAGATCACACGGCAGTTGCACATGAATCTTCTGTTGCACGTCTGAAAGACAAGTCTGGTGACTATATCCACGCCGTCGAAATTACAACGCAAGACGGCTCTTCGGGGCGCATGATTGGATGCGCATTCTCTCACGCCCCGACGCTGTTGCATGTCTGAAATAATAGCTGGGCAGTAGTATGCTCTTTGTGTAGCAGGGTGGGGATGCATGATTGTAGTTCAGGCCGTCTGTTGCATGTCTGAGATTAGGCCCGGAAGACTACTTTGACGCTGTAGTGACAACTTGGGAGGTGTGTCCTCTTGGTAGTCTATGATTGGGAGAGGATCTTCTAGTGTGCGGATTGTTGCTCGTCTGCAAATCTAGCTTGGTACACTATTTTGTATCCGGGGGAGAGAATGGCAGGGATGCATGATTTGGAGCGCTGTGTTTTCAGTCTGTTGCGTCTCTGGAAATATAGTCTGGGAGGCTAGGTTCTATCTATCGCGTCCGAATGCCAGGGATGCTTGATTTGAAGTTCTGTGCGTTCACTTTGTTGCGTGTCTATGCGATTCAGGATTGATATTTACTTTGGTTAACAGATTGGCGGGTTGATATGCTTTTTCATCGCATCAAATGAGGAGGAGAATGAGGATTCTGTTTACTTTGTTGCATATCTGTGCGATTCAGGATAAATATAATATGTTTTAGTTAACAGATTAGTGAGTTGGCATAGTTTTGTATAATATCAAATGAGAAGGATAGTAATGATTCTGCTCCCTTTGTTGCATATCTGTGCGATTCAAGATAGATATAGCATTTTAGTTAACAGATCAGAGAGTTGATATGCTTTTATATAGCATCAAATAAGGAGGATAGTAATGATTCTGTTCATTTTGTTGCATGTCTGTACGATTCAGAATAAAATATAGCATTTTAGTTAACAGATTGCTAAGTTGGAATAGTTTTGCACAATATCAAATGGGAAGTATAGTAATGATCTTTTTACTTTGTTGCATATCTATGCGATTCAGAATGGATATAGCATTTCAGTTAACAGATCAGAGAGTTCATATGCTTTTATATAGCATCAAATGATGAGAAGAGTGATGATTTGAAATCCTATAAGTTCATTTTGTTGCATGTCTATGCGATTCAGGATAAATATAGCATTTAGTTGACGAATTGGCGAGTTGATATAGTTTTGCATAGCATAATATTGGAAGAATAGTGTAAAGTTTTACTATATCGCACATCTAAAAATGTAGTTGCTAAACTAGATCGTGTCGAGTGTTTCGCTGTGGTTGATTTCCTAGGTCCCTCTTCCAGTTACATAGCCGAGAATTAGGGGCTGGAAGAGTTTGCTATACCATCTGAGGTAAACAATAGGTATGCTGAAGGGCACAAGCTCAAGAAGGATGGATGCCCACTGCATAACTGCCTGGAGAACACTTTGCCGAACTACATCGTGTCGTTAGAAAGGGCAGGTTCTTCTACTTCTATATCTGAGAACACAGAGCAGTAAAGAATCCTATCCGTGAATTGCAGTGGAAACGAGTATCTTGATTGTCAACTTATTTTTTTGCGTTGCATATCTCAAAATATAGGCTGATAGATGATACTCACCATTGAAGAAGGTGATAGGAGCCAAGAACTTGAATTTGGACGATGGAGTGGGTAGGTAGTAGTAGATTTTGCATCGTATATACTTGTTTAGCATATGATTGGGTGAGAAGTAGTGCGGTGTGTTGGGTACATTGCATGTCTAGAAAGAGGAGGTGGCTTTGTGGTTATCCGTGCAAGGATCTCGCGAGAACTCGCCCCCCTTTTCAATTTGAATCTTGCAAATATTGTAATTTACGGCTGTCAATTAGGGTATAAGTACCACTCTCTCAATGGTTATTATAAGGAATTGGAACCCCCCAAAATAAACAAAATAAACAAAATAAACAAAAATAAACAAAATAAACAAAATAAACAAAATAAACAAATAAACAAAATAAACAAAATAAACAAAATAAACAAAATAAACAAAATAAACAAAACAAACAAAATAAACAAAATAAAATAAAATAAAACTAAAAACATAAAATAAAATAAAAATAAAATAAAATAAAATAAAATAAAATAAAATAAAATAAAATAAATAAAATAAAATAAAATAAAATAAAATAAAATAAAATAAAAAAAATAAAATAAAATAAAATAAAATAAAATAAAATAAAATAAAATAAAATAAAATAAAATAAAATAAAATAAAATAAAATAAAATAAAAAAATAAAATAAAATAAAATAAAATAAAATAAAATAAAATAAAAATAAAATAGTATAGTATATATTACTTTTCAATAAAAGTTTTCTATATATATCAAAAACATAAACGAGGTTCCCTATATAAATCTTTAACCAAGTTCAAGATCACTTACTCTTGATTTAAGTTTAATGATTGTATATGATGAGCTTTTGTATAAAGTAAATGAATCGCAGGAACTTATCCCTTAGAACTGGACTCGAGTGTATCAACACCGTCCTGAAGCTAAATGCTAGGAATAACATTGATCGATGAGTCATAGATCTGATCAAATTATTTCAGCACCGATGAAACTGAATCTAGTGGGATACAATTCAGTTGTAGTCTACTCCATTGTAATACCTTGCTGCTCAAATTCTCCATAGAGATCTAGAGTATATTGCAACTACAATCTATGGGATTGTCAATTGTAGAGAAAGTGTGTATAGTTCTACAGGTAATATCACCAGTATCTCTATTCACCACGGACAGTACAGGGCAGTATGAAAGGAGCCAAGTAACGCCATTATAATATGCTACTAAACCTCTATTAGCTTTTTCCGGGCTCAATTGGCTCTTTTCCTGTGGAGCTGAAGCGAATTGTAGCCGAAACTGACATTTACACCCTCAACCCTGATAATCAAGACTGGGTTTGCGATTCAATCATAACATCATCCATTTAGCTGTTGGCTACTATCAAGCTTGTCATAAGTTGGGGACCTGTGCGTTGTGCTACTATATTTCTTTGCGAGTTCAAAGCCAACTTGGCACCCCCATTTCTTATCATCTGCCCCTTGCCTTACAAGGAAAAATCAACAACTCAATATTTGAAGGATCTTTCTTTGTGGCTCGAAGAATGACACAAATCTTCACCTTTGATTTGGCCCCTCTTTCTTTCTATCAGATGAGTGAGATTTGGGCTACGAAATCCTTCTCCCTCGATAGCAAAACCCTACCTGAACGTTGTGACCGATGACAAGTCGACCCCTCAGCTCTGGGCCATGAAGACCTTGGGATTTCACCTGAACTTCAGGCTCTTTAGATCGTTCACTACGAAGATTCCGAGGGCCGCGCAGATGTATGAGATGGACTAAATGAGTCTATGGATTTCATTCATTGGATTATAGCTCATACTATATAAACACCGAAACTTTCGTTTCCGGTGGATGGACAATTATTGAATTATGTTGAGGTGTTTCTGGGCAATCTCATATCTTCCAATGTCTGGATTATGTACATGATTAGGTCCCCGATAGACCTGGTTTCTCGACTTTACTTGCGCTTTCTTCTCTCTTTCATCATCCATTCAACACATGGCTGTCCCTTTCCCTGGCTCGCTTCTTCGATTTCCTGGTCTACAGTCCCTACACCACACTCTGCCCTCTCTATGTATTGTCTTTGTACTTGGTAGCTTGAACTGTTCTTGCTTCATACATTTTTTAGATTTTCTCTCATCTTCTGATTTCGAAATTCCTCGCTCGAGTTATGATTTCTCTTCGGGCTGTCCAATAGTAAGGAATAACACTAAATATGAAAGCTTTAGTTATTCGAACAACCATGAATCTTTGAAAACGGTGCTTTTGTTGAGACTTACTTGATATCTCAAATGATTTGAATCTTCCAAGTCAATTGAATGATCCAAACAGCTTTACAACAAAAGGTTTACCCTCTGTCAGAGTGTGGTCGAATATGTTGTAAATCTTGCTGGTTGTTTCTTTTTTTTGCTTTCGATGCATCTTCAGGTTATTTGCGCTTGATTCATGTGGTTCGTCCTCGATGCCTCTGTCATGGTATATCAGTAAGATACTTGAAACAGACGTTTAGTCTCAAAAGACACTCTATACTACTAACATAGGCCAATAAGTTAACAAGCGCAGGTGTATGAGTCGCATTGCGGTTGTGCAACTGTTCTTCGTGCTTCTTTTTCGCTTCTGATTCTACATCATGAGATTTGAAATGATACTCATGGCATGTAGCATTACAATAAGATTTGTAGCAGTTGTGAGGAATAGAAGTTAAGTTTGGCCTAACCCACTTCGTTGTTGGTCCAATAAGTTTTCCTCCTGTATGAAGTTTCCCATCCCCCGGTGGCTTTGACCCCCCTAGCTCTGGGCCGATTATACTGAGATTTCGTTCCATCGACAACGGGAAAAGCTTCTCTAATGATTTGTTGAGTCGAATTATGAATGCCACTGCTTCTCCCAATGTTGTTATTATGACGTCAGCTCGTGCAGTGATATTAGGGGTGCTCGCGTCGGACCCGGTACCGACTTGTTTGATCCCATCAAAGTTAATAGATATAGCAATTCCATCCCTAATCCCCGTTTTCACCAATTTAACCGCGCGTTCGGCGGTTGATGCACCACTGTCGTTGGGTAACAATACAATAATAACGCTTCGGAATATGCGCCCTATCTTATAATTTGCCCGATGGTCATATTGTCCCGGCTGTATTTTCTCCCCCCTTAATCGAGCACTTTTGATTTCCTCTCTATCTTTTTCCAGAAACTCTTCCTCCCGCCTTTCAAATTCTTTGCATAGTCTTCGATGAATTAGTACTATTTCACCAATCGAAACTGGCTCCTCCGTCTCCATTTGTATCAACTTTGCGATGAACCTCTTGAAGTTGATGTCTTTATCGTGTATATTTCCTTCCCACCATTGTTCCATTAGATATCGATACACGCTATATGTATTTGTAATTTTGAGTGGGTTGCCCCAGGCGGGAAAGTAGACGCAGACGCATCTATTGCATAGGTTCTTGAGCTCGTGTAGTTTGAGAGATGAGAAATGCGGCGGTGAGCGGATTAGAGTGAGAGGATTTTTTACATTCTCACTCTCAAGTGCTATTTTGAATAAACTTTCATGCTCCAGTCTAGTGTTGTGTAGGAGTTCTTCGTTGGTTTGGGGATCGTAAAGGACTCCTCGGACACTTTGGCTAGGATCTGGCATTTTTCGGTATGTCCTCTTTATCGTTGCTTGAGTTTTGAGAATTTGAATCATTGAAATGTTTTTAGAAAAAACTTTTGCGTGGGTGATTTAAATGTGTTCGTTGCGGGAGCTTGAGGACTAGTGCAATACCAAGGGCTAGCCTATACCATATCATATGATCATCTATAACGCAATTACTTCTATATATCATTTGTGCGAGCCAAAAAAACACATTAGAATGAATATGTGACTTTTCATTGTGGGATAATGTAGATAGATATTGGTAGTTGAGAAGAATCGCAAGATGAAATATTGAGATTGGTAAATAATACTAAGATATCTTTCTGGGTAAGGTTTGACCTCTGCATATTTGGTTAATCACTTTCCAAGCTAATTGATCACATATTCTGGTATTGCTTTCTAATTGTATCCTACTTTTGCATTATATTGAATTGGATCTACAGGAAAGTCATAGTCTATAAATGATGCACTTGCAAATGTCTGTATACTTACCAAGGATGACCTCTTTCTTTGCCATTGCTAGTCTTTGAATAATACAGCGATATCTTACTCAGCTAATGTAACGACGGGGGCTCCATCCCAGTGGGTATGCAGTTTCCAAAACAAAGTAGAATGAGAGCACATTGTTGTCGCCCTTCAGTAACCGTATATGTCTGATAACTTCTCAGTCATAAGAAACAGTAAAATATATTGACATTCATACCGTACTTACAATAGGAACCTTTCAACATGGGAGGTTGTTTTATCCCATAGTTCAAATGTAAACTTCTAAAGGGCTCCAGGGCTCGGAAGGAAGGTCTGGATACAATAGTAGTCCATTTGTTATCTTTTTAATATCTTTATTAGTGATATAATATCTTATCATATGAATTAAAAGTAAAACATTACATTGTAAGACTTGTAGTTTCATTATGGAATCTCTTATGAAGACAATTGTTTGTTTGGAATACTGTTTGAGTTATGGATGCTCAACATAAGTCCGAGGATTCAAACTATATTCGGCTAAATACGCCTCCAAAAAGAATTGAATGCAATGTCTCAACAAAACTTGGAGATTGTTGTAGGTTAGAGTATTGAAAAGTTACTCACTTTGAGGTAGAATAACACCTGAGAGTAACCAGCTTCATGATATCAAAGTTGAGAGGTTACAAAGTCAGAGCCGAGATTTCTTTTGAGACATCAAGAACCAGCACCCGAAGATCTTTTCTCGATCAAATTTCAGCGAGAGAACACAGGAGAAAGTTGGATGTAATCATCACTACATCATCGATTATTGTTGGGAAAATGGATCATGTGATGTTATGTTGTTGGACGAATAACACGACTAACCGTATTAGGCGTACTAGTTCCTCGAGGACGTCTATAAAGTCGTCCTCCATTCCATAGATTGCTTAGATGATAACAACGATGATATATCAACAAAAGGATTAACTACTTACACTTTAACTGACCAGGTTAGTATCAACAATTATATCAGATTGAATAGTATTGTTTAGTAAGATACGGTAGCTTTTGTGGTGATTATGAAGGAGTCAGAATAGCAATCAAGGTTAAAATTGATTGGTGATACAAGCGAATCGTTAACGAAGACTTGAAGAAAAAGGGGGTTGCAGCTAATTTCTTAATATGGGGAAGACTGATGGATTTTGTAATAGCCTGGAATAATATGTTTCAATTTTGCATATTATATTGGCTTGTCATCGTTAAACTGATCGAACTTATCTACAGACTCACGATGTAGCGATAGATTAGCAAAGTTGTAGCAAAGTTGTTGCGAGAGTTGCCACAAATATCCACACAAAATAATTGAGCGCTTCTCGTAATTTTCCCATAAGCATATATGCAATGAAGCCAAATGTTCTTCTATACTCATAATCCAGGGAGCCAAACTGTATCTTGTTCACCAGTTATTTTTTAGCAAGATATAGAGGGGATTTTGTATATCATGATTTTGACGAGGAATATAAACAGCATGTCATTGTAAGCTCATGGTTAATCACTACTATAGAAGAATGCAATTATATCCGGTTCAGCGGGAGTAAAAAGTAGATCTGTAACCATCCTAAGAATCTATAGTTGAGGAGTACGGCTTTGTAAGTTCTCAGGTGGTTATTACGATATGTTTATTCTGCAGGTTGCTATTTTGTATGATACCCTTTTGAACCCTTGGAAACATGATCATCATTTAATGAGATGAGTAGAAGATATTTCATAATACATTGAACGTATCCAATTGTTGATAGCTGTATTTTCTTGTATGCAATTCTCCGAGAAAATACTATACTTTATTGTCATTATAGAAACTAGATCCAAAACTCTTAACGCAAAGGGCTACGAGAAGTCCTCACTGTGAGCTCCAGCTTGACAGTTACGAGATCAAATTCATAAGTGGGCTGCTTTTTCGTCGTCAGGTGATGATCCGGTATATCTCTTACCTGCAGTGATATTCAAATAGAGCAGTATACACGAGATATGTATCGTTGATATCTGTATCACAATGAAGGAGTCTGCGAACGTTGCGTCGTCAACATAGCGTTGTAGTAGTCGGTTTTGGGAAATCCGAAGGAAAGCATCTATTGAACATACATGGTCTACTTCTCTCAGAGTTATAGCATGCTTTCAATTCATTGAATGGCAGAAGTAATTCGGGGTTTGTAACAATAATGTGTACAATGGGACGCAACAGGAACATGAGAGTTCACGTCAAAATACAGAACGATCAATCAATAACAGTCATATATTGAATTGAGCCTCTCAACTAAAGTGACATGAACTCTTACTTCTGCCCTTAACCTGTCAATATTGTTTTACCTCGCCTCGCCCATGATTATTGCATGACCATCCGTTGGGATGACCAATATCCATAGCCATGCATCACATCACTCGCATTTTCTTGCAATCTTCTCCTCGCAGACGTGCCGAGCCCTACCTTTTTCACACTACTTGTTTGATTACTCAAATAAGTGATGACAATTTACCATCCAATATTGTTGCCATCATCTCATATTCCTTCCCTTATCATCTTTCATATACTGGTCCAATACAACACCATATATATGACCTCGGAAAGAAAAGGGTAGCAGTTCTCGGACGAAAGGAAAAGCTACACATATCCAATTGAAGAGTCTACCTGACAGTAGTTGGTGACTGCCAGATATGCTCTTGAGGCTTAAATAGTACCGGGAATTCAATTTCTCTTCACTCCCACCCTATTATTTTGTTCAATTACTCAAAGATATTCAGTCTTAGTCGGGTGACAGTATATAATGCTTATTATATATATACCAATCAATAGATGCCAAATATTCTTGAGCAAGATCTTGAGACATAGTATGAAGAAAAGCTGAAGAGTGTGATTTGCTTCTCAGGGTCTTTTGGAAGGGCAATTCCTTGTCCCGATCTGTTGTCATGATTATTTCTCGTTCCTCGCGCAAGTATTCAAATTTTCGGTGGCGAGAGAAAGATTGCCATGCTGTCATTGTTCTCAGCTCCCATTTCCACTGCCAGTGATTTACGAACCACCAAGCTGCCAAGCTGACAGCGGAGTACATGGTTCGACAGCGTTTCGTGCATATGGACCCATAAGATTTCAGATACACCTCGAATAAGATGCTCTTCCACGCATGCGGGCCATTTCCAAATCCTATGTTGAAAGTGGAGATCTCAAGAGACATGGGATGCCCCAGGCTTGACTAGGAGGGTGTTGTGTACCAAGAGACCGGTGGCAAAATTTAGATTCTTCAGCCCTTCGAGCTTGTTTTGCATGAGATACAAAAATGATCGGACATGTACACACATATCGATAACCTAAAATGTAAACCAGCTACGGCAGTATGTAGAAACCTCGCCACGGGAACAAAAAGTAGCATCTTTAAGCAGCTTAGCTCTCGCCCCATGTTTCCCCTTTCAGCGTGCATTCTATATCCTCCAGGTTTATTATGCTAATATAGTATAAGGTGGTGTATTTTTATGTAGATTCGAACATGGGGAAAAAGAATGGCATGTATACAATCCCGGCCACATAGGCTTGCATTCTCAGACACTGACTCGAATATAACATTGCAATCGACAATAAGCGAAACAAAACTTACAGTGGCTATCGCCATGGTAAGAAAGATGAACTTCGGACAGATGCCCAATTGGTAAAGGTGTTTGTGGTGTACTCATAGACGCCGCCTTGTATAGGCTCATATGTGAATCTGTGAACGGCTCAGGGTTCAGATAATATTAGGCAAAGTGCCGACCCCCGTTATTGTTCTTGATGAGAATTTCATAATATTACCATCATCTTTCCCATTGCGCCCTACTATGCTACCATATTTCCGATGGCAATGAAATTCAGCTCAGTTTTGTAGCTCTTTCATACCAATAGTCTTTCAGTATAGGAGAAAAGTTCCGGATCACCACGCCAAAAAAAATCTAGAAGCAGACCTCCAACCTATAACAAACAGCGTGGTATGATTACTGTTGTTGTGCTGGGGTGGCTGAAGAAAAAGCAACGCGTAAGGACGACGTTCTTATACCTTACTCGTCGTAAATTTCAGCGGCCTTGCGAGCGAGCGGGCAAGATGCGCAAAAGCTCGAGCCTTTCGGGATAGAGCGTCATGCGGGACGTCCATGGCAAAACAAAACATCCGCTTGAAAGGGGTAGAATAACCGACCGGCTTTCACTGGAGCCAGACCGGAGGTTCACAAGATCGGAAAATGTATGGATTGAGATATTTACCTTCAGCTTGAAGATCAACAGACTTCTAGAATTTGATTCGGCATGATAATGCCGCATTGAACCAGATTGTGGTCAACCCAAGAGTCACAAACACCATTCGTATTAAAGGACAAGAAGAGACTAATACTTAGTTACTCTATGCCTGCGAGAATTGCACGTCGATTATTTCAGTATGATGACTTTGCCATGTCAATTTCGCTGCCGCTAAGCGAATGCCTTGCATATATTACGACTTTCATAACTCGAAGGTGCAATTGTGATGATAATCTAGAATCAAGATCAGCTACAATCCTCTGGGATGGAAAGAACACAGGTTTCGGGGTAGTTATCACGACGTCCCCTTGTTATCCACACGTATTGTCCCTGGGTCATCTGGACTTCTCTAGCTGTCAATCATACAAGTCGCGCGGGTGCTCTTCATGCATTCAAAGGCAAATTGATTACTACCTGGATGATTTTCACTTTATTTTTCCCAAGGATTCAACCGCACCCAAGGGATCAAGTACATACATGCACCGACCGCGCTAATTTATAAGAAAATAAGGGACAACACAACCTTATTCACTTTATCCAGGCAAAACATGGAAATGAGAGCTCCTTGCGCATCGTGTAGGTATCCTGGGTGCCGGATAAAAGTTACTGCAGATGCAAAATGTATCTATCTCTCATTCAAATCTCGACACTAACGGAGAAACGCTTATCCCTTTATATGAACAGAGAACCAGGAATATATTTCGCGGTAATCAAAACAGTTCTACTCGTATGATACTGAGCCATGTAGGAGGCCGGTGATGATTTCTATGACTAACCGTCTGAGTCTGAAAGTCGGAATTCAAGTCCCAACCGTGTCAGACAAGGGTATTGCAGCATTGGCAAAACAGAGTTTCTGACTTTTACCATCGATTTGGTCGGCAGCTTTGCAGTGAGCGCGCTTTCGATGCCATATCTCACTCTGCACCGTTGTCTCTTCTGCTGTCTCTTTTTTCTTGGTCACAACAGGACCATGCGAAGTCAAACAACGAGCACGGTTCTGCCAGCGCAAAACTCGAAAAAAAAGGCATCGCCGCAGTACGCGCGACACATGAACTTCAGTTTTCGCTCTGTGTTTATTCGTGACAACGATAGGGTACTGAGGGCATTGGCATTGCAAGTCGGCTCATCTTGATGCGAACGGACGGGACAGCAATGGATGAACCACCTGCCAACCAATCTCCAAGCAACAACTCGAGACGAAATGTCGTTTTCGCTATCGTCTAATTCTTTTTTTGGTGAGAACGATTGGAATTCCTAAGATGACGCAAGAGAGACCGAAAAAAACTCTAATAGATTAATTGTTAACCCGGTGATGAAAGAACGGTGAAAACCTGGCCAGGTGTTGTAACATCGTTCACATTACCTACATAAAGCCAAACACCCCCCTTCCCGTCCCCTCCCTTCCTCCATTCACCATCGCTCGGTTGTATTCGGATCCTGCTCTGCATCTATACAAGCATTGATGCATATGCAGGGAAAAAAGTTAAGAAATTCTGTACAGGAGGCGCGTACTCGCCCCCCTAAACAAACGTTGATCGGCGAATTTCTTTACGATGCTTTACTTGAGTGGTGTAAAGTCAAAAGCCTGTATCTAAAAAGTTACAGGGCAGATCTAGACATTTCAGCTACCTCAGAGCAATATGTACCAAGTTTCTACTCCTGTGGTGAAAGCTGAAGCCAGTGATACGTAAATTCTACTCGCCAGATATATGGAGCGGCCCAGAAATTAGCGTTTGTTTAGGGGGGCGGGGAAGAGAGTTTGTACTCGGTGTTCAAACAACATCAAGCTTTCGGATGTATCGGAAGATTTAGGAGATCATGATATCAAGACCTGCAACCCTCAATTTTCCTTACTCCTTAAATTTTGTTTGGACTCTGAAAGTATTGCTCGTGATGTGGTGCCAGCTCAGAAGAATCAGGTAACGATAAGCACAAGACATGGCAACATCGCAAACCATGGAGCAGTTAATCAATTAAACTTTATGATTTCTGTTTGTTGATATATGATTTGACCCAGTGGTTTGAGGGGTAATAGTAATAGTATCCCACTTTCAAGGCAGGGTTCTAGTGGTTCAAGAGTGGGCACTAATTTTGTTATCGCTAGTTGCTTCTGCTCTGCCATGAGATACAAGCGAAAGATGAAATGATGATAGTGATTAGACAAGGCAAGGGCTGGAAAAAGAACGCTTGAGGAATACTCCGCAATAAAGAATGAAATGAAGATTCGTAAACCTGAGACAGACACGGGCATTTCGTAAGTATTGCTGGATCTTTCGTTTAGAAAAGGATCGGATTTAGGAAAGTGAGGATGGTAAACTATTCCTGGTGAAAGTTAGTTACAGGAGACTAGACAGGATCCTTGATATGTCTGTCCATGTCCTTATTGGCCTACAAACTGCAAACTTGCAAACTTGCAAAGAAAAAGATGAATATCCCATTTTTCCGAGACGAATTATATTGCATGCTCCTTGCTCCAATCTATACTCCATTTAATCATGCAGAAATGCAAATGCCCCAAAATCCAAATCCATATGCCTGTTCTGTTCTGTTTCCCCATGCTTGCACCTATGCAATGCAATGCGCTGCAGCCACTATATGATGAATTTATGTATATTTCAACAATTGAAGTCATTCTTGACAACAAATGCCATTCGACTCCTACAGCGAAATGAAGCTTCGCATGGGAAATCAGCATCTCTACCCAAACCCAGTGGCTTTCGATAGGTATGCTGACTGCACATTAGGCATCTAGACATACAGTATCTCTTCCCGCTAGCCCTATATTGACCCCTCTCGGCTCGCCCCGTGTAATTTTCATGCTCTCGTGTCCCCCCAGCCTGTCAAGCCTGGGATCATATCCATTTTCCGTACCACCTTCGACTAGTAGTGGACTGAGTTACGCTAAAGCAATTTCAGGATACAGTACCCGAGCTAAGACAGGTATAACCAAAAAAGTTAACAATGGAAATTGCTTTTGCCCCTGATTTTTGCTATAGATTATGTTTTAGTAAGGTTATCTCGGTGGTATATCATACGGAGTATATACTATTCTGTAAAACTTGTAGCGTAACTTGAATAAACTGAGATAAAACGGTAGAACTTATAATCGGTCTATTTCCCGAACATGGTATCCTATAGCGTTGAGCTGGAGTGCCATTGTAAGGAGAAAATGTGTTGGGTTGCCCTCCTATCACCACTACGTCTCATCCTTACAGTATCATTTCCTCCTTCGGTCTTAGCAGTCACCTGATGTTTTCTTGACACCCAGGGTGGAAGCGATTACAAAACCTTGCTTGTCTTTCCCCCTTTTCTTTTTGCTAGCCTATTTTTAGTCTTGCTCTCGCATCACTGGAGCGGCGAGGTCTTGTTTTCCGTTTACTTCGTCGTAATTAAGAAATTGGATGAGCTTGTAGAAGCCAGCTGCGAGGATCCCCCAGGAATGATCCCAACCTTATCATTTTGAGTACCATTGCCACAGGGTCTGATATTCATGGACTATAAAGTTTGATCAGTCGAAATTCCCTGCTTAGCGTACCAGATCGATTTCAGCACTTCAGGGCATAGAAATAGGTTAACAAAGTAGGAAAGAGATTGCCCTTGGCCAGCACTTCAAAGAGCTTCTCGGTAAACAATTTAGGGAGCCAAGATGATCATGAATCCGGGGAAGGACTAAGCCATGAATAAACGTAACATCATACAACAAATTCAATGGTACCCTTTATATCTATCGATAATATATGTTCCAGATGTTTGGCAAGATTCAAAGTGCCACCGGTTCAAGCAGCATCCATCAATTCGACAACCAAGAGCGCAAGCCCTATAGGGGTCACGAACGTACTGTAGCTTTAATTTTCTTGGCTGCTAGCATGAGGATATTAAATACGAGCGAGGCTGCAAAGAATAGAATATTTCAAGGAAGAGACCTTGTGCTAGGGAAGGCGCACAACCAAAGAGAACATCGGCCTCCGAGATGAAGGCTCGAATTTCTGCAGTCGTGGTGATGAAGACAACCATCTTGGCGATGAATATGAAGACATATCTAGATATTTGATGTGAGCGACTGTGTAATTGTATAATTGTATAGAACTTGATACCCTCAGTTTGTCGTGTTTAGTTTAGTCAAAGACCTACCTGAGGAGCCCCACTCCACCCACAAGGCAAAGAGCGACGGTGACCTGCATACATTAGTTTTCATTCTAGAGATGTGGTACTGCACAGTACAGCACTGCAGTGTAGACTGTCTCCATCGAGTACCCGGACTCCGGAAAACTCTATGCTCGGGCCTTTTACTGATACTCAGTGGCAACACAGGGTGGAACTTACATGGCATGTCCAGACCAAGGTGGGGTGGAACTACTGTACATACAGTAGGATTCAAAGGTCCTCTACCAAAGCACACAGGGAGATTATAATGACAAGGCTGAAGCTAAAACTTGAGGAAATGCAGAGCCACAGATTGAAACCTAGACTTGCTGTTACGGAGGTAGTGCATTGAGATGATTGATTAACAGTTCGAGTTCCGCCATAGGCGAAAAGAAAAACAGCAAGGAAGACGTTCCAACGAATTCGCAGGAAAGCAAGTAAATGGTTTTTGAGACCTTCACCACTACTACTTCCAGTCAGCTACCATCGTGATTGTAGTAGTCTTGGTTGTGAAATACTTGAACTGGAATGGAGGTGACCGGGAGCTAACAGGAACGAAAACGAATTCTCAATTCAGGACTGGAACGCAGATAAAATGTAGTGTGAAAGAAAGCAAGAATATTGGAGAACTTACCAAGATTCCGAAGATTGAGTGGTATCAAACCTGATTTCTTATTCAATTTGAGAAAAAGATAAGTTGCATACTTGCATTTTTGTTTGAGTTACAGTGATGGTTGAAAACTTGGAAACAGACAGGCTTTGGGCTTCGTAGGAGAGGCTTGAACATAGGAAGAGTGAAAGCTGCGTAGGTAGTAAGTAAACTCACTCACTTATCCTACTGATTAGCATACCTACTAAGTAGTCAAATAAGAAAATTCGAGTAAAGTTGTCAGTAGCAAACTCTGTTGCTTCTCTCTTGCATTTCTCACAGTCGCTACGACGACCTTTTAACACACGTGCTAATGCTACGTTACGTCTATTCTATGTGCTGTCGGGTCTATATCGGAGGTGGGAAATGAAGACAATCACATTGACTTTAACAAATTCATATAGCAATTGAGAGATGTCTGGAAAAGTACCATGGAAACTCGGTTTTATGCATTCATTGCCTGGGACCTAATACCTTGTGAAGTGGTGATGTATCGGGTCGGTTGCATGTACGGGGCGACGGCACTCCTCTCCCCCCCTAAACAAGGTTAAAATCTGGGTTGGCCTATATAAATCTGACAAGTAGAATTTATCATTGGATTTGAATTTTACCACAAATCATGAAATGAAAACCTGCTAATTATGTACCATACGACTCTGTATTACTAAAAGATCTCAGTTTGGCCTAGACAAAGGATCTCAACTACCAAAGATAAGGTTTTCCAGGGAGGATCCATCATATTACATCTGTTCAAGAGAGGTGTCAGGAATACTGTACTATCAGGGCAGACCCAAGGAAGACCCTTCGACAAACAGTAACACTAGCGCCAGACGTTCAAAGATACCAGGGAAGAGTGATGCAGAGGTCAAGATGCTTACCGCAATATATGGATGCCTGATTAGGACATCAAGGCCTAGACATGAGGTTCGGAAGTATGATCAAAAATGGCATCATGGTAGCATAAAGTTCGTTGGAGGGATCAAGACTCCGTTAATGGACTGTGAAGAACTCCAAGCAAGTTGGAACGGAAACCCTCCGGGGGTTTCTCATATATTCAAGATTAGCGCCGTATCCAATGTCAATAACTGCCAAATGTCTGAGGGTTGAGCTGCAAAAGCATTTATGGTTATAGCACAACTGAACTTTGAAGAGAAGCAACTTGGCAATTCAGATCAGCTATTGCACATCAGCGGGATTGGTCAATTGAAAAAGTATATGATCTAAGCTTTTCGAGCCCAAGTACTTCGGACGATAGAGTTTCATTGTTAGGCCAACAGGGGATGTACGGAACTGATGAAACTGCTTCCACGCTTAAAGCTTCTCATTGCAATACAGCAACCTTAACTTGATAAATTTATGATTCGGAAGGTATTAAAGCAATATTATGGTATATATTATGTAATCTTATTATCCAAACTGTCTTGAATTAGTGTGAATTTTTACCCAATACATCATGGGGTGTGTATATGTAAGAAGATTGTATCGAAACTACTCCGTACAATAAACGTTGTGTTCTTCAACTTGGAAGTTTCAGATCGCTCTATGAGTTCATCAAGGTCGCTAACACCTAACTAATAAGTAGATACGTCTCTCTAATCGACTTATTAAGATCCTCAATCAATCAATAATACCTATTTAAGTAAGTACGCACACCAGTCGTAGTAGGTAGGATTAATAAGTCATAAAAGTCCTTGAACCGAGTCGTAGATCACGATTGGTACCTAGATAGGTTTAACTCATGACGAATTACGATTAATTATTTGCATATAGACCGACTAGTTCAGCTGAGCAATTTAAATAAAATGTCTTTTTCTACATGACCAAATCTAGACATCATCGCATTCGAAACATGGTTGAGCTATTCTTAAGTAAGTGCATATCTAATTTATAGTACCTTGCCAACGATGCCGGCGTCGATATTAGGGGACCTGAGAGAACTCTATTATGCCACACTTTCTTGGAGACACACAACTGCCCATTTGGACATCCTGTGAGTAACAGTTACTAATGCCATCTGCATGAAACGTCTTCACATCACGCCTCGCCACATGGCTAGCCGACATTGAAATACGCGGACATTGTGAGAAGAGGTAGTAGAACTCTAATCCTATTCCTGTCTTCAACATTATCTACCATGGTATTGAGAAAAGTTGGCAAAGAAACGATGGAAAGTTTTTCCTATCTACGTCGTCATTATGGGGAGAAACACGCTTTTTAGAAGACAGATAGATCGCTCGAAAGTTGAAAGGAGCAGAAGCAAGGTGGGCTAAGCTAACTGTTGATCTTCACATGTTTTGCACTGACGATTTAGTAAATTCTACGTTCTGTGTAGGATTTGATAGACTCTTAGAATGCTAAGGTAGATCGATCATACGAGTATGTTCCGCAATATGAAAACGTAATTGATAGGTTGGGGAAGATCTCGATATCCGATGCAGCCTTGAAACCGCAATCCAGGACGAATAGCGAAACATACCTACTTACTGCACAAAGCGGCTCCTTCGGAAACAGTCTTGGAAAGCTCTGAGGCATCACGGCATATTCTATGTCTGAATACTTGGGCAGTCACATTCCCGACAACCATAATTCGGGATTCGGACTCGCCAGAGTGATAACTGTATCGGTACTGTCTGGCTTAACCTTTCATATTCTTAATTCGGCTTCATAATATCTTCGTTGTCCCAGATTGACGAATCTAATTTGATAGAGATACGAATTAATGGATCCATGAAGAAACTTAAACTCTATTATGATGAAGTGAAGTAAAAAACTTTTCAGCCCTCCTCGACCAATTACATTTCTCATTAGGAAGAACATCGGCAAAAACGCAAAGGATGAAGGAGAAAAGATTACTGAGCCGTCATTTCCAGCTCCAGCGCCAACTGCAACTGCAACTGCAACTCCAACTCCAACTCCAACTCCAACTCCAACTCCAAACTCCAACTCCAACTCCAACTCCAACTCCAACTCCAACTCTCCAAAGGATCTGGTACACTCAGTGATGGGATACCACTCGTCTGGTCTCTGCTGTATGAAATCCGCTCGCGAGCTTGATAGACTTTTCCCTATTCATAGGTAATCGGTGAGGAGGATTTATGGTTTTGGGGGTTTTACTTTTTTAGTTTTCAAGCTTCTCAGTCTTCACCGCAACAGAACTAGCTCGAGTCTCGACTAGATACACCCCTCCTTTTCAAAAGATCTGCTAAACCACCTAACTTCCTACTTACCCACTTAGTCACATTAGTCTATCCAACAGATGCTGTATTATCCCTTCAAAGAACCGTAGTCCCCATGATCCATGGTGAAGTTTTAACGCGACTTTTTGAGCTGGTCCAGTACATCCTAGGGGAGTTTTGGCCATGATAAATGAGACTAGGCGAAAGAATTCTAGCTTCGTTTACTGATGATTATCTATGGCATCTCCAAAACTGTATACATGGAATCTGTGAAGACTAATCCTATATGTAGATGTTCATTCGCTCTTACCAAACAGCCTTCCTTCCGATATTTCCTACATCCGTCTTTGAAGCGTTATTGTCCATCGGAATACCAACGTATGGGAGTATCCTGGCACACAGTATCTCGCCATATACTATATGCTATATACTATATGCTATATGCTATATACATATGTGACCCATCCCGCCCCGCAGTCGAGAACCAAGGAAACTCTACAACTATTAGGAGCCTGAGTACCATATTAGAGCGTTCTCCATCGAGAAATCTTATGCACGCACCACTTCACGATACCCTTCTTCGAGATCCAAATCCCAAAGCACCGCTTTCACTAAAAAAGACCTATAATTACCTTGGCATCCACCGGACTGTTCCTAGTGCACGATTGGGGTAACTAGTGGAGTATACTTATTCTACTGTACTAAATATCAATTTGCTGGGCTATTGGATCATTATCTCTATCTTCCTCCCCTTCCCCTTCCTCTTCCTGTTCCTTCAATCCTGTGCCATATATACTCAATATTCGTACTTGCTCACCTCTGATTCCTTCGATTCGCTATCACTCCCCAACATAACATCCAGATTCCAAGTGCACAACACGACCATCTATATCATGGATAATCCAGAGGCTATAGGCCTTGCCGACGTCACGATGCAGTCCGCAAACCCAAACGCGGAGACTGATCAACCCGGTATGTGAATATCTTCATTAACTCGCCCAGTATATCTTCGTTTACATCTGTGCATCTATTCTAACATGGATCATATAGCTCCCAAAAAAAGGAGTGTAAACAACATGAAGCCAGATGCGCTCCAAAAGAAGAGAGAAAACGACCGCAATGCTCAAAGAAACATTCGAGAGAAGCAAAGAAGGACCTTGAAAATGTTTGCAAGATCAAGTAGAAGAGTTGAAGGGCTTACAGAATCCTGAGCTGCTTAGACAACTTGCTGAATCTCAGTCAACGGTCAGGAGATTGGTTGATCTATTGACTCAACATGGGATTGAAGCTGGACCAGCACTCTCACCCATACAAGATAATATCTTTGGGAGCATTGGAGATGGGATGCATGTGGCTCCACGGCAAGTTATCAAAGTCAACAATATTCTCAAAACAGTCACCAAATGTTTCCCATCGGACCTCCTCAACCCATGGCGCATACCATGGCGCAACCTATGGCGCATACCATGGCGCAACCCATGGCGCAACCCATGGCGCAACCCATGATGCAATCCCAGCACTCAGCAAGAAGATCTATTCAGTACGTTACTGAATCTCCACAAAGTCATTTCACGGGATCTCCTGAATCTCTGGGACATTCTCATGTACACTCTTCTCCCTCTCTTACCGGATCTCCACACTTTGGTGGATCTCCACACTTTGCCGTACAATCGCAACCCATGGGAACCATCCAACATATGGGCGCTCTATACACCCAATCTCCGAGCATGCAACCCGTTCCAGCATTTCACCACATGAACAATCCCCACGCAATGACAAACTCACACTCCATGGGACTCATGCAATCAACACCTCAAGTCAAATTCGAGAATCCGGGATTCCAGTCGTACCCACCCTTGGAGACATGGCATTATGGTGCGCCGCAACCTACACAGCCACAACCATGGACCAACAACGCCAACTTCCGATCAAATCAAGTTATGGCAACCTATCCTGGGCCCTTGGACGACATCACGTTGACACGAGCCTGAAGTCACCACCAATGCTTTCCTACAATCTGATATATTTTACGCATTCATTTTTTTACATTTTTTCTCCCTCCAAAGTTGACGCCGAGTTCTTTTTTTGGTTATAGAAAGTGGCGGCGTACGTGGAAATGGGGGAGTTGGTGTGGCGTACATGGAAATGGAGGGAGTTTGGTGACAGTACTGGGGATCCTGCAGCCGTCCCGCTGGGACAAAAAAATACCCTGGCGCAACCACCTGGTCATTGTGGATCCGACTTGGGGTTGCGCCGACGATATATAAAAGATAGCAACATAGGGTTAAATGGCGCGAATACAGGATTCCATGCATAGGAGCATACAGATACTGGTCTTCAGGAGTAAGGGCGTTGAGGTTTTGGGTGTCCTATGCACACACATACTAGGATGAATCACAGCACTAGATTTTCATTCGTTAATGAATGTATAATTATTTTTCTTCTTGGGCTTGGGCTTGGGAGGTTTTAGGGACTTGGACAGGGTTACAGGAGAATTGCAAAGGCTCCTCACTGGCGGGCATAGGATAGATGGCGTCTATACTTTCTTTTCTTTTTATCGGACTGAGCATTGGAGAATTGGCACTTGTGGAGAATTGGCACTTGAGCAGAATTGGTACTTGTGGAGAATTGGCACTTGAGTAGAATTGGCACTTGTGGAGAATTGGCAACTTAAGTAGTATTGTATGTATCGTAAAAGTTGTCGTAGGAAAGCAACAATCGTTTCAAATATACTGCCTCATCATGCCAACTTTGATTGTTGACTCTGTGAGAATAACAAGCCAATTCTAGACCTCGAGCCTGCCAGATCTTACCCCGGCTGATTATCCAACACTCGAGTAGTTATCTAGTCCATCCGCCGAACCCCTTTCCTTCTTTCAATACTTCAAATCCTGGTTATTCTAGTATCAAAACTGACATACGTTGACGCAATACTTTCTTCTCCAACCTACAAGTACCTAGATAGTTTGCAACCTACTCGAGTATTGACACCAAGTTTCATCATACTCATAAGGTAATATCGGTTAGATTTCTCCACTATCGCTTCCCTAAAGTAGTACCCCGCCTCCACGTCACAATATCATCATACCCACTCTCTGGGTAAAAAAGACGAATTTAAAATATCAATTCCACTACGTAAGATTATCTGCTTCTTGTTACACTGACAATCATTTAGTGCGGTCGTATTTCCCTCCGTAGACCCGTACACATTTCCTGCCACCCTCGAGATCTGGGTCAGTCGCGAAATCCCCGCATTTTGTACCAAAAGCCCCAGACTATCGCAAACGTCTGATGAGGATCCACCGAGCATCATTGCCACTGCGCAGACTTGCGGTGCAAGATTGCCGTCACGCGTTTACATCATTTTTCCTTCCTTGCTTTGGATTAGAACGCCGACGGTCCGTCATTCTGGGTGTTCGTTCGTCCATGGTTAATGCGAGAGGTCGAATGTCGCCATGGGAATCGTCTGATGCAAAGGCGTTGTGGAAAGTTTATTTGATTGCTTCACGTCACTGGTGCGTTTCCTGTGCAATACATACAGTACAGGATTAACCGGTTGTGCTTGGGAGCTGCAGCATGGTAGGGGTAAAAAAGGGGCCGGATCGCCTAACTTGTATGGATAGGGGGTGGACAGTTGGAATTCCCCTCCCCTGGTGTGCTTTGGGTTTTATATCGGGATTGCTGCATAGGGTAAGGAGGAGTTTGCAAATCTTGGGAGGTCGATTGGTTGGGATCTTGGCCGTTTTATGATTTTCGTCGTGGGCCTGGCCCGATGTGTCCGTAACATTTACCTTAATAGGCTGTGAATTCCGTGAATTCCGGGGCTTCCGTAGGTGCCGGTGGGAATCGGTAGTTGGAAGCTTAAGCGATTCACATGATGAACCGGAAGGATTCACATGGGTAAGATTAAACTCCACCGGATGGGAGGAAGGATCAAATATTTGGGTTGTCGATCGCTGATTATTCGGTATCTGCTAATTGAGCATTGGCTCCAAGGAACGGAGATGCCTCTTTTTTGATAGAGGTGGACGGGTGGGATGTTATCTCCAACGTGACCACTACTGTATCAATGCTCCGTGGTTGTGAAACTGGGGATGGTGCGCTGTGTGTGCTTATCGCCGGTAGCCAATACTGTACAGTACATTTCGATACGAGATAGTCTGTTCGAAGACGCTGGATGGTAGATGCATCGGCGACTAGGATCCGAGGTCATGATTACGAGTAATGGGCATGAAAGGCAATATGCAGGGACAAGGCGTTCCAGAAGGTTGCCCATAGGAGTAGGTGTATCTACGGCCTCAGATGTATCCCATCATAACATTGATTGACATTTGAAATTAGGTTGTCGATACTTAAGTATATGGAGTGCGTCCATTGTCTATTTACCAATTATGGATGTAATTATAAAGCATTCATTGACAAACCACCTATCAAGGTTCAACATTACAACAAACACTCAAAGATTCTTAATATAGAACGGTCGATGGAAACATGTACCTACAGGAACTACTTATTAGACAATTAATTGCAAGGCTCATAGACCACGATTCCACATGGCTTTCCCAGCTACTTTATTATTTTCCGAGCCTATCTCATATAATTCTACAGTAGAATCGGATTATTAGATTGTTAGTCGTAGCTGGTGTGTAGATGCACTGTTGTTTTCAGCCTCATGGAGATGTAGTAGACCATATAAAGGAAAGTAACCGCCAATGCCGATGATTAGTGCGGTTATGAACTTATGAACTGATGAATTACAGTAGTACTGCAGTTGTCTGGGACATCAATCTCTTGAGATTGATTGGATTGAGGATCTCAGAAGAACTAAATAGATGGATCTGGATTGTTGTTTATTCACCGAGTTGACTACATTATACCCTTGAACCTCGTTGTTTGGGGGATGGAAATTGAAAATGAAAATCAAAATACTATGGTAGGTTATAAATACTGGCAGATAAATGTAAGTATGGGTATTATGGTCAAATATATTGAATCAACCTCAATTTCATTAACTTTTCGATTAATAGACTCGTTTTTGGAACCGAACTGATCTGAACTGATCTGAATTGAACTGATCTGAACTGAACTGAACTGATCTGAATTGATCAGACCTGATCAGATCAGATCAGATGTGATTTAGTTTCTTCAATACATCTAGGCGAGTTTTCAGGTGAAAGCTATTGCAGAAACTCAACAGAGCATTTCATCTCCAACATCAGGTACACCTCAAGTAAAGATAGAAAAACATAATTCTAATAACCTAACAATATCCCAGGCGATGCATATCGCATCAACAAAACCATCCCATCCGTCCCGACAGCATCTATGTCAATTCTCCAATATCAAGAAAAGCGATACAGTATGTGAGGCGAGTTCAGACTCAGGGGTAAACGACATCCAATCCTCCCTCCCTTTTAAGTTCTAACGTCAGCTCATAATTCATTGGTCCGCAGCCAAGAGATGAGCCCGAGATGTACGCCGCAGCCAGAATCAATGCGACGGTATCTAAAGCCACAGTTAGGTTGCGCTGCCTCGCAATATTAAGTTCGCAATGGGAGTGAGATTCACGCATTGAGAAAGAAGGATAGAGATCCACCCGTGGCCGCGATGCAAAGTGTATCTGTGACTTTACTCGCATCTTGGGTATATCTCGTATCATGCAGTAAGGTTGTGCATGGGGAATTGATGCAGCATGGAGTGTATGTAATAATCTGGTCGCCTAGGAATATTGGATGATCGACGGTATCCATGGTATGCCTGTACTCCGTACTGTAGGGTCAATAATGAACGTGGATGGTGGACGCCTTCGTGTGGCGCAGACGGGATGAACAAGATGCACGGGGATCATGGATTCTACTCGCTGTCCCGTAAAATGCAGAATTAGAGTTAGAGTTGGGGATTGTATCTGGGGTAATGTCAAGCTTTAAGCCCTGTTTGAAGGGCTGAAGTTTGGTGACAGGGCTATAGTGGCCTTGGATGGAATTATTTCCTCTCCTCTGAACTTCTTAAAGGGTGATGTTGAGTTCGTAGAGAGATGGGATACGAGAACGGGTTCTTCATTCAAAGGGAAAAAAACAAACTAACCGGCTATTTATCCATCTCCGAATATCCAATCTCTAATTGCAAATCCATACGCATGAAGATAACCAAGATCGACAGGCAGACAAATAAAACACGCGAGGATTTCCCTTTGAAGCCATCTTTCCTATCGCCAAGTACGCACTGCTAATCGATTTGACACTCACTAAGCAGCAACAGCAACAACAAAATCACTAGCCCCTCAACTTCAAATCCCGTGCCGAACTCTTCAAATCCCGCACCGTGTGTCTGGCTTAGACTCTCAGACTCTCAGCTTTGCGCTCCCAGACTCACAAAATATCACCATACATACCATCAAACCATCAGGCACACAGAATTTCGGCTCGGGTTTTCACACCGTGCAGCAGATTTTCCGCTCACACGGATTTAATTCCATATCACGTTCCTTAGCCTCGTCTTGATGTTTGGAGGGCTGGGATCGGGGTCTCGTGAAACGGGTGGACTCTGGGGTAGAGACAGGGGAGCTGCATGGTAGTACAAAATGTTGCGGATATGCCTCATCCGCTTATGTGGGTATGGTATGTGCAGTACAGTAGATGATCTTTGATGAAAGACATGGGTGAGATGGGGTAGCAGGCAGGGGTATCGTGAAATGTACTCCAGTACTGTACTCCGTATAATATTGTGAATGAGAGAGAGGCTTGATTTGCTTTGCTAACTCGGCGCTTAAAAAGTGCTAGTAGTGCGATACGATGCGAATGAGAATGGAACAGCGATATATGGAAATATAAATGCGAATTGAAGAAATACCACATACAGTAATGTTCATTCACGACTATAACTAATAGATAAAGTACTAGTACTATATCACCTTTTTGTACAAATAATATACTTAACTAAACTTAGTAGACGATATAAAACTTTGAAGATCTTGAATTATCTCCAATTTCCCCTAAAAAGTAAACACGAATTCCTAAATAAGCGACAAAATATGAACGAAAGACGATGAAGTTAAAGAACAAAGAATCTTCATACAATCTAGCTTGATCAGTATACCAAAATTGAATTGTATCCATTTGACATGGTACAAGTACTTCGTATCAGTATCTCCATCCACGTTCCGTATACAAGGCAACTATATCATGCTTACCTAGGTATCTAGACAACCTAGCCATTGCTCCCGAAATGAAAGCACGGATATGTACGTATATCGGTGAAGGCTGCAGGAAATTTACGTGTATAACATCTATATCGGTGAAGGCACCGGCGGCTATTGGTATATCAATGCCAATGCTATAGCTATCTAGACTATAAAACCACAAAGCCAAACCTAATATACGGCGCATCAATTCTAGATTCGTAATTTGCAGTCCAGCCATCGAAGCGGAAGCAGAAGTCGGAGCTGAAGCTGGAGATTAGCATCCACCAACCAACCTTGAGACGCACCGCGAGCGGATTAGGGTTTTCAAAATGGGATACACACTAGGACTGGGGACCGGGAGAAACAGGGACCGAGAGACAGCGGCTGGAGTTAGAGCTAGGGCTGGGAATGCTCTGGAGATACGCCTGCGGTTGGTTGACTTGCCAGGCAGGCATCGATAAGCTACAGTAACCTTACCAGATATAAGCTTCACTCCCGAAAAGCTTGGGTAGAATGGTAGGGATGCTCTACAAAGTATAAGTATCCTGTGAGGTGTACTTTGTAGGGGATCGTTTCAAGTGTTGGACTGTAGGGTAGAGCCGGCACGATTGCGAATAGTATGATTCGAGTATAATACGATACGGGACGGGGGTTTCGTATTATTTTTGCGAGCTGGGGGGGGGGGGGGTAATGAGTTTATGCGTAGGCATGTGATAGGGATGGAGATGGATGAATGGATAAAACGGTTGGTTGAATGGATGAACATTCTTATGCCAGGGTAGATCTGATATAGGTATGCTACAGTACAGTATCAACGGCCATGGAAATCCTCAATCCCAACCCCAACCCTCTAACCCAAGGCCCATCACTTCATCCGAATGCATCCATCCCCCAATCACGAAACGAAAGAACACCTGCTACCCGCGTATCCAACTTTAAATTGGGGAATATCACATGGCACAATATATAACAGAGTTTCTGTTCTCCGATTGCGAATTCCCGATTTTCGATCCTTAATTCTCTACTGTACCTTGAGGTCGTCCCTCAACTCCCGAACCCCGAGAAAGCTGGGGTGCATGATGGTAAGCTATCGAGACAAGGTGTTGAGACAAGCTCTTTGGACAAGCTATTTTGACAAGGTAATTCGACAAGGTGTTGAGATAAGCTATTTTGACAAGCTCTCTGGACAAGCTCTTTGGACAAGCTCTCTGGACAAACTCAGCCCTTTTGAGAAACTCTTTGGACAAGCTATGTTGACAAGGTAATCCGACAAGCTCTTTCGACGAGTTATATATCCGAACTCTATCCTCCATGGTAACTCAGTAATGCATTGTATGTATAATATGGTAGCTATAGCTAGGCACATGGACGATGAATGGATCGGAGAAGAGTCTATTCATGCCCATATCCATACCCATACTCATATCCATATCCATACAGTATCTCAATCTAAACGAATGCGATATCTCGAGTCCTCAAGGTTTAAGATCTCAAGTCCTTCCAGAGATTCAAGATCCCATAAATCTTCTCGTAAAATTGCAAGGAGGAGCATGGTTTTTAAACCCCTCGGGCTTTACCTAACGTAAATATAAACGTAAACGTAAACGTAAAAGCGATGATGAAAATCTTCCTTACAATCAAACAATCATTCATCAATCCATCTAACAATCGTACGGTCTATCTGTCCTTTTATCCGTTGATATATTCATCAACTCATCAATATTAAATCTAATCCCCCAAAACCGACCCCCTTTCCCCTTTTGCAAATATCCAAACCTCCAAAAATTCTCAAGAACCCATCTACCCATCTACTTGCCTACCTATCTACCTACCTACCTACCCACCCAACAATACTCTTAAAACCCCAAACCCCAAACCCCAAACCCCAAACCCCCAAGATCATCATCCTATCCCATCCTATCCCAACGCATACCATCACAACATAACGCAACACAACACTACAACACCACTACAAACCTACATCCACCCCCAATCCCCCAACCCCCAACCCCCCAAACCATCCACAAGCCCCATAGCCAAACCTCCATCATCCCACCCACCCACTCCCCCACCCCATCAACCACCTCGCTTAACCCCCACAGCAACCCAGCATCCAACATCCATCTCCAACCACAAAGCACACACACCTCATAAAACCTCAAAGCATACAATCAACCCCCCATACAACCCAACGCCAACACAAACGAAAAACGATCAAGCGAAACCGAAACCAAACGAATGGTAATCCTCGGGATGGCTAGGAAGATGGTGCTTGTTCTGGTTTGCTTGGGTTGGGTTGGGTTGGGTTGGGTTGGAATCTAGGGAGGTAAGAAAGAGGTAAATAAATAGATAGATGGATGGGTAAGTAGATAGATAGATAGATAGATACCTAGGTAGTAAATTACCTGTCTCCCCATCTACCAAACCGTTTTCTTTAGAGCAAAAAAAGGGGGGGAAACTCTCGTAACTAGAGAAGTCATCCGATGTTTTTCTTTTCTGTGGAAATTACCAGTGGTAAATGTAATTAGAACTAAAGCTTACTCTTACTCTCACTTTCACTTTCACTCTCACTCTCAATCTCAATTCCAAACCCAAACCCAAACCCAAAACCCAAACCCAAACCCAAACCCAAACCCAAACCCCTTTCTTTACCTGTCTGTATCCTTTTGTATGTATTAAACACTTGGTAATAATCTTTATATTCCAGTATATATATATTCCAGTATATATATACATATCCTCATACAGATCTCCCCCTCCCCATCCACCTCCTTCAATCACCTCTCCCCCCACCCATCTCAATATCCCTCCAACCCTTCCCCTCGCTTCCCCCCCTTTCCCCTACACAAAAGAATAGCCAACTCCTCCAATAACTTGACTTGCAACAAAGAAAGCCAGGCAGCCAGGCAGCCAGGCAGCTAGGCAGTCAGGGAACAAAAGCAGTTCTTAATACCCGAATACTCTATCTTGTATAACAAGATACCTATCCCCCCTCTCTCTTCCTTCTTACATTCGGACCTGATCTTGTATGTAGATGTAGATGTATATAGTTTATTTATTGACTCCAGACTACTCTATATGAGTGGTGACATTGATTTTGATGCCGAGTCGTTATTCCTGTTTACGCATGCGCCTATACGTGGGACGGGACTTGAAGAGGGGGTATAAAGAGGTGGGTGGATGTCTATGTTCATATAAAATCAACATTTTATATGAACATGATTGGGAAGTGAATATTCGCAAATATGCATCGATCAATGGGATGGGATATTCGTATTATTGGTACCCTATGCACTTCTCATGACTTGATTGTTTTCTTCCACATGGTATATCATATTCATCTTTCATCTCTTCTCCCATCGCATAATCTCAGTAGTGTTCATGGTAGTATCACAGTTCATGGCCATTGTTATGTGGAGCTTCATGACCATGTCTTAAGATCCTTTCTCCATTTGAATTCGTTTGCGAATCTACAACTCGTTGTGCTCCTGTGCATCACCATCAGAATCAGCAAGAGCCGTCTTGACGGCATCGGCAGCCTCAGAGAGATAACACTTTTCACACCTCCTGTTGCTGCTTCTGTAGCTTTGTCTGTGGCTTTGTCTGATAAGGATGAAGCGCTATCGGTTGCGGCATCAGGAGCGGAGGAGGTCTTTTCGATAATGGTTTCAGGTGTTGGAACACCTTCAATACCCATGAGTTCTGTTTCGAAGACTAGAAGCGGGAGAAAAGGTTAGTATTGTTTTTGAGGAAGTTTGAGGAAGTTGAGAGATGAGTATATTTGAGTGAAGAGATATTTGAATAAAGAGACATTTGAATGAAGAAACATTTGGGCTTGAAAACTCGAATGAATGACACGATGATAAAGAATCATTGAATGAAATATAGTACATACTCAATGTACTCTTGGCTGGGATTGGACCCATAGCTCTATCACCATAACCAAACTCGGGAGGAATAGTAAGAAACTCTCTTTTCACCGATACACATATCAATCAGATTATCATCCCATCTGCCAAGAAAACGATTAGTACTTCTCATAGAATTCTTCCCATAGGTCATCATGATTTCCCCGGGCCATGCATAACCTTGCTCCTCCAGGAATCACATACCCTTTGATAACACTACCCCTCCCAACCACAAAGCTCAATGGTTGTCCTCGATTGTACGAAGCATCAAACTCCTTTCCAACCTTTCCATTCTCCTCAAGATTTCCTCGATAATGAACATGAAATCTTATCTCCTTTTTGAGACTTGCGCTCACATTCTACAGCTTTTTGTAACATCAATCTTAACTTCAGCTGCAATAACACTTGATGCAAGAGCAAGGAAAGAAATGGTTGAAAGACGCATGTTGATTATATGATTCAATTAATCAATTGAATGATATGAAATCGGGACTGGATTGAATTGAAGTGAAAAGAGGTTATTCAAGAATTGAATGTTTAATCAACAGAAGGAAGATTTTTGTTGTATAACGAAGGAAGTCCTGGATGGAGTTTTGAACACGTTTGGGGTTGAAGATGGACGATTTGATTGATAACCTTGGGAATCCGTTGGACCTTGAAAGCTTGGAGAGCTGGTGTTGGTCTGTTCACAGATGACCTTACTAGGCACGTGCTAGGAGTGATTAATTACTCGATTAGGCGATTATTCATGAGAATTTAACTAATAAAGCTTAGCGGTGGATATATAGATATGATGGATAGATATCAGCCAATCAATCAATGATATAATTTAAGAATTGATATGAATTACTATATTGAGTATTGATATATTGATTAATTATATATAATATTATATTATATAATATTATATTATATTATATATATAATTTATATTAATTTATATCAATTTATATCAATTTATATCAATTTATATCAATTTATATCAATTTATATCAATTTATATCTATATCAATCAATATATATATATATATGTATATTCATAGTATATATTCCATGAATATATATACAAGTTTTACAATATTAAATCACCCCATACAGTCAATGAAGTAATTGAAAGCTCATGATTACATAATCAATCTTACTCTCTCTCCTCAATCAATTGACTTCCCCTCTTTCTCTGTTCTTGAACAACATCAATTGTTACATCTCTTCTTCAAAACATCATGATGTGATTGATGTATTTGTGCGCGCGTGTGTGTGTCTTTGTGTGTGTGTTTCTGTGTGAGAGAGTGTTTGTTTGTTTGTTTGCTTGTTTGTTTATTTGTTTGCTTCTTTTTTGCTTTGCTTTCGATCGATTCCGGATACCTATTCAATTATCTATTCTGTTCACCGAAATGATCCCCGAAATCTTTACAATACAGTCAATGCCTACTACATTCATACATACACCGAGAGAGAGAGGGAGAGAGAGGGAGAGAGAAGGAGGGAGAGCGCCGCGCGCGAGAGAGAAGAAGAGTTCTACAATTCAATCAGTCATCATGTCAATCAATCAATCAATCAATCAATCAATCAATCAGTCAATCAATCAAATCAATCCGTCATCAACTCAATCACTCCCTCAGTCTGACTATACGAAACACCTAAATTTGGATCAATTTGACTCATAACCTCACCACAATCATGTCGTTTGGAGATATTCATGGATCTTGGAAACTCTGCCTTACTAGGTACAGGTGCGTAATATGAATAAACTTCAGCCGAGAAGGCTTTCCATTTTCTCAAAAACAATCAAACACACTTCTGCCTTATTGGCCATGATCAAATCAAAGCAAAGCAAGGCAACACTCAATCAATCAGTCAATCAATCAATCAATATCAACAATAGAATCATATCATATTTCCTCGATCGACTTCATTCTCGTACAAAGTTCCAAACGTTTTACGAGACAAAAACAATCCTCCGCAAAATTTCCATTCATTTTGTTTGTCTTCAGTTGGAATGGCGGACAGAGTACGTTTCAAAAAATGCCCGATGGGAAGCCATGCTTCATGAGAAAATGGGGGCCCCCAACCGGATGGCTGTGCTCCTTGTGCTGCGCCAACGCCTCCACATACTTTCTACATTCATTCATTCAAGCATTCCCGAGGTCATTGAATCAATCAATCTACCTATCTCTATGGTTGAATTCAAAAAACTTATGGAGAAAAGAGTATTGATCCTTCCCGTTTCCTGGCTTCATTTAGCAGCGGTCCAATACTTACCCAGCGGATGCCTTCAGCTTTTCATGACTTTACCTCCTTCAATCTTCCACTTACCCTTATCCGCGGTCAACGTCACTGTACTAAGCTCGAATTTCTCTTGTACTTGGATGAAACTATTCACCGATGTTATTGTCCGTTAGTTTGGTGACTCACTGGATCAAAATGACCATTGAAGTCAGTATGGTGTGTTGAAGGCAGCCACCCATTGGGTAGAAGTCCCTACCCCAAAGCAGTGGACTTGGACAATGTTCTAGTCAGCGTTTTCTCAATCGAATGTTTTTGCCTAGTTGTGAAAAGATGCTGTGCATATCAGGTAACAATTGTATGCTTTCATCAGCCAATTCTCATTTTCTATAAGTATAAAGTTTCTCACTCTGTTTGCTCTTTTCATCCGAACAAGATTAACTACTACATTTTCCATACGGTCTCTCAACAATACCACGATAGTTTTATTACATACTTTGGTACGATTTAATCGACATTCGACTCTTAACTCGCACATTACATAAAGGCTCCGAAAGTACTCATCCGAAAAAATCCTTCAATGTCCTACCTTGGTTCTCGTGGATACACACGCACACAAAGAACCACAATCATCAATCATCGGGAATCTTCTTCAAGAGGTTCGAATTACTCGTACCAAACTCATTCATCCGATTATCATACCGGATCAAACGCAAACATGTCAGCACATCCATCAAGTAGTGGAAACGGTTTCGGTTCTAGAGGAAGTGGTGAAGAAGAATATGTGAAATATAGAGATTCCGCTGCTGGTATGTTATGATTTTCTACATCCATCTTTTCTGCGTATTTAAATGACATTTTTTCTTCCCTTATTATAGAGAATAAATATATTGAAGGGAAAACTTCTCGAAGCGGAAATGTTCATGTCATCACCCACGGAAGTAGTCACCAACATTATGAACCTGCGGAACCAAGATCAGGTGAAGGCAAAGAAAGTGATTACAAAAAGACTTCCACTCGTTATGAGCGCCACGAAAAAGATAAACTGCGCTCATCAGTTCGTGATGGACATGGTAAGGGCGAATGGTCGTACAAAGTGAGGCGCCTAAGCTTAGGGGCTAAGCGACGCCACTTTGAAGGCTACAAGGTGGAATTCCTTGTAGCGGGAATTTTTCTTTGTCAGATTACGTGGGCGGGATATGATTAGGGTTATGAATAATGAATCTTAGATATTAGCAGGAGGTACAGTCTCTTGAATTATCTTGGCGTGCAGACAGGCATAAATGGAGTTTGATGGAATTTTGGATGATACAAGATATGCGGGTGTTCCGTTTGTAATCATCATCTGGGAGTTTGAGATGAGATGGATGGGATGGGATGGGATAGAATTGATACGATACAACACGACACGATACGTACGACATGGTGTAGGTCTGATATTAGATAGAATGGCATGAGATTTATTTCTTACCATAGAATAAAAGTTCTCTTTTGGATGAAGAAGCTTGTTATTTTGCAAGCGCATTCATAGTAATTATTTTTCTTGTCAAACAAAACACACGCACAAATAGGTACGTATGTAACTTGAGTACAATCAGGTGATCAAAGTAAAAAGAACCGACAGAGTACTAGGTACATCCATCCATCCATCCATCCATCCATCCATCCATCCATCCATCCATCCATCCATCCATCCATCAGTCAATCCCACGCGGCATTCTCAACCGCAGCCCGGGGAATCATCGATGCGAAGCTGCGACTTTCCTTCCGCCCCGTTCCCCCCGTTTCCCTCTCTTTCGTCCACCATCGAGAATCGAACCCCGCGATTGACATTCCTTCTCATGATCAAGCATCGAGCACCATCGCGTCGCAGAACACCGATCCTTTAGATTTGCTTTATTGACGTACCGTACCGTACCGTACTGTGCCGTGCCGTGCCGTGCCGTGCTGTGCTGTGCTGTGGCCAGAGCATGCTGTAGTTCTTCTTGTAATTGGTATATATGTAGTGTCTTTATGGCTTGTTTGATTGAGGCTTTACTTACCTTACTTTACTTTACTTTATTTTGCGTATGTCGCTCGTTTTGGTGCGGTGCGTCTTGATCGTTTGGTGTTGTGGTGTGGGGGGTACGTAGGTTGAGAAGTTGGTATGTAAGGTGAGTAAGGTGAGTAAGGTACGTTGTTGGTTCTGTTGTTTGGTGTGGTGTTGGGGGAGTGGGCAGTGGGGAGTGGGCAGTGGGGAGTGGTGGGTTTGTTGCTGTGCTTGAGATTGTTGGAGGTTGCTTGGGTGGTTGGGTGCGTGCGTGCGTGCGTGTAGGAATTTGGATTTTAAATAAAAATGCGATGTTGATGTTGATGTTGATGTTGATGTTGATGCTGACGCTGGCGTGGAGTGATATGGCGATGTTGATGCCATCAATGTATGTATGTATGTATGTACTTTGTTTCTCTTTAATTTTGGAGTTTTGCGTTCGGTGGGGTGTTGGTGGTGGGTAGGGGTTTAAGTGAGTGTATATGGTGATGATATGATAGCTAGCACGGGATGGCGTCGCGGGGTATAGTATAGTATAGCATAGCATAGCATAGTATGATCCTCTACTCTTTTCTAGAACTGTATGGATGAGTAGGAGACCGGGGGGATTCTCCAGTTTCTAGAAGATTGGATGGGTTATGATATAGAGTAGAATAATACGGAATGGATGGTTAGGATGAGTGGAATGGGTGAGGTGTTTGGTGTGCTGAGAAGTCGATGAGTGTAATGCGATAGCAAAACTTTCATGCGGGTGCATCTGCATTCTTATTGTGGTGATGCAATGGTAAGATAGAGGGATGCTGTATGGATATTGGAGATGGGATGGGGTTGGTGGAAGGGGGGATGAAGTTCCTTGGGGATTTGAGAGGTTATATGGAGGTTTGTTGCTTGTCGCTTGTTGTAAGTGGGGAATGTGTAGTTGTTGATGCTCCTGGCCCGGGGGTTGGTGAGCTGGAAGTTGCATGGGTTATGGGGATTGTATGCGATTCGTGAACTATGTAGGATTATCTCTTTTGAAGGAGCGGGTCGAAGGGATTGAATATGTGTTGGTGTGAGGGTTGGGGAGTTGAGTGGCAATAGGAATAGGAATAGGAATATTACCCTACCTCTTTTATGCTTGCATTTACAATTTGACTGTAGACTCCCTCCCTGGACTTTTCAGTAGTCCAGATATTTTGAGCTTAGGGGTCGGAAATTTGTAGATGATAGGTAACTTGAATCTTCCTGTGGTGGTGCTACTACAAGTATTAGAACTACTTTCTCGAAGTGCGGATTTTGTATGTGAATATTATTTTGTGAATTAGGAAATGGATATGAATATCAAGATACGAGGTATATCCCCTCCTAAATTTGCTCGTTTGTGATATTCGAAAGATACCATCACATCCATAGCCGCCGAAGAAATCGGTATTTGAGCTATAAGTTTTTCATGGCTAAAGCAAGCACTACCTTGATCAGGTACTAGGATATATCCTATCCACAATGAACTTTACCTCACCATTAAACAATGGCGAAAGGGCAAAAATTGGTAGCAACGTCAACGAGGTTGATTTCTTCGCTATCGAATTCTGACCATCGATATGATGCAAATACAGATGAGTATTTAGATGTGTTTAGCAAGAACCAACTGATCCTAACCTCCAAGTACGCTGTTGATGAGTGATAGTATCAGTTTGGAGTCGTATATGTATTGTCACTTTGTGATTTCTAAACTTGAGATCAGACAAATGCCTCGACGATATCTGAAGATGGAATTTCTTCTAGCGCCATTCAAGGTAAAGCTAAAACGTCCATCTGGTGACCTTTGAGGGGCTGGGGATCGATTATTTCTCTCTTGAGATGGAGCGCAAGATCAATGGGACGCAATAGTTTGGTCATATACACTAAAGTTCCATGTACTGTCGACAGATTCGATGGATGGAGTGATCTATGATAATGACAAATAATTCTCATGGAAAAGGAAGGGGTCGAGTGTGAGTGAGCCTGTGATTTGAACGGTTTCTTGGGTGGTGATGTATGCCTGGTACTATGTATGGCAATGAAATGAAAACGAAGTGTGCCTATTATCAGATGATAGAGATAGAAATTAGGTAACAGCAACAGCAACAGCAACAGCAACATATCATTGCAAATAATTTCCGCTGTCTCTTATCCGAACTGAGATTCCAGCTCGGCTCAATACAGAATATGTTTCTCTAAACTAGATCCCCAGAAATTGCAAGAATGAACCCAAATTTGGATGGTGCCACGCCCTCAAACATTTTGTCGGGGTTTTCTCCGATTTCCGCAGATATTGTTGGGCACGTTATTCTGCTTTGTTCTTTATAAAGTGGGAGGAAAATATCATTTACTCCGTGTCTTGGAACTGACGCAGGCTGGCGGCTGTATTCACTTGAGGTATGATACTCACGGCGGTAAAATACCATTGGACGGAATCGATTATGTCAGGAGCTGTTGGTTTACCCCATCTCGGTGCTTTACCTCGCCTCCTAGAGAATATGAAGCAAGCTACTAGATTCGCGGTGCGGGGTAAACTGCACGTGTGTTCTCAAGCTCTGTCTTCAGGATATAAATCTGGAGGCTTGGGTTGATTCTTAGACTGTATCATCGACGACACAGGCTGAGGAGGATCGAAGGACGTGCTTGAGATGTGTAATATCTTCAGTGGAGTATTTATGACTTGACCGAGAACATAAAAAGATTACATTTGAAGAAACAATGTTGTTTGTTGCGAGGACGATAGTGTTACTCACGTTCTTATGGTTGTCATTCGTCACACTGATGAAGATGGTCTTGGACAAGATCTGATATATTATTGATAGCGTTTAGCCGTCTCTTGTTAATAAGATCAACGAATATGAGACGAGTTAGCTCGACAGTAAGCTTGCAGAATGGGACGCTGCAGTCCCTAGATCCTCTGAGTTCAGCAATAGTCATCAGGCTGTTTCAATGGTTCTTAAGTGGTCTCATGAGTAAGAAAAGATTATGCTTCGGCATTGGAGAATATCTATCCACAAGTCGAACTCTTGAACTGAAATCTCTACGCTGATTAGGAGTCTCCTTTATATAAACTTGGGATACATGGTAAGAATTCTCGTCTGGAGATGGTATCGGCGCATTACCAGGAGATGTAAATGGACACTCCAGATCTTGAGTATTCACTCTCTCAATACCATTTCGTGCGTCATTCTCTCTCTTCACTGGTAACTTAGATCTTTTTAGTAAAGTTAAAAGCCATTTACGTAAAGGTTTGTGTGGATAAGTTTGAGACTTGATATAGCATCTTTTTTTGCTAGAATCCGACATCTATATGTCGCTATAGCCATGGCAAAAGCATACAGGCGATGGAAACGAGGAAGTATCGAGACTCGGAGCCATGACATGGCGGTATTGTATCCTACTGGAAACCAGAAAAATTAAATTGTTCTTAGAATCTACAGGTTATGGGGAGTCTTGTGGAGTTAACTTGCTGGTCTTTCAAACTTTCAGCAAACTTTCGCTGTCATTGATCCTAAATTGGGGAAACGATAGTGGATATAAGATGAGATTGTGTGAGAGTCATTGGATAAAAAGAAATGGTCTTGAAATTGCTGTATCCCCCGTTTTCATATATCGAGAGGAGATGGCTTGATTGCTAATACAGAGATTATTTGACACTTTCGGCATATAAGTATACATACACAGCACACAATCGTATTGCACAATTTATAGAAATAGATATTGTTGATGCTTTCATCTGGTAGAGAGGACTTCCTCGCCACAGTGATGTACGATCATAAATCAGTATCTTGAAACCAATGATTCAGCAGGAGAAAGGTCCCGAACATACGCTTCAAGAATGGTTTGATGATATGAAAGTGAGAATTAAAGTCATATTGAGTCATGAAAAACGGTCCTGAAAATGATATACGACGCCACTGCGAGCATCACTTGATCACAATGTTTATTCTTCTAAAACGGATACTTCAATGTACAAAATCTAGGGAATAGCAGTACGTGGCACAGTTAAAGTCATCACATGCTACCGTCCTTGTTTTTCGCCACTCTGGACTTTTGAGATCTTCTGCTATACCATTATCCCAGTTTACATCTAATTCTTTTGACACACCCCAAGGAAGGCAGTAGATCTTTGTGATGGAGGATTTTAGAGCGCGGAACGGGATATAGAGATCCAATATCATCGTAGTATCCTACTACTGTGCACGTCAAGGCACTTTCACGGCATCAAAAATTCACAGGTATCAAAAGCTAGGTAGTGTGGAGAATCAAACGGATGAAGACTACACGTGAAAGAAAAGAATAGGAATGAGAGTAGAATGCCCGAAAAAAAGTTTCTTTCATAGGTGTCCGATCTGATTGATGATGAATGGCAGTTACATGGAAGTTTGAATTCAAACTATTATGTTGATGAAGGTCATTTAAACAGTAGGTTGACGGTATTGACAATAAACGAGGCGATGAAAGGGATAGCTAATTATCAATGAAGCTGGCAAACTGGTGGGAGCGACAGCAAACAAAATATGAACCAGAAACTTCAAGGTAATCAGTTGCGGGTGCATAATCCACAATGGGCAAATTTTTTCTGGGAGGCACTGATATCCCGTAGAAAATCGTAGAAGTTACACGCGCTCCCTTATAATTATTGTCATAGATGAGTAGATATTGGTGTACTGGTTTCTATACCTAAATGATTGAGCAGAATTATAGGTACGGTTTGGAAGTTGTAGATGATACATCAAAGCATTGAACATGCTTCATTGTCCGATGAAATGTAGAAGTTGGTACCAACCACGAGGTCTTGTAGTGAACTAAGAAGGAAGCGGAGCCTTTGAGAAATTTGTGCATCTCAAAGTCTTACTATAGTAAACTCAGAGAAGGGAAGAGTTTGCATATAGAAGAATCAATATCAGCGACAAAAAAATTACAGGAGATTTTCTGGTATCTTTACCGTCATGTTCACAGTTCTAGCTCACAAATATAATGACATGTTTGCTCGGCATTCACAAACTATATCCATGAAAGCTTCTTTGCCCGGAAAGAATATTGTTTGATTTCTACATAAAAGAATCGCCTGTTACGATCAACCGCCGTCAGGCGTCTACCCGCCCATAACGTCGTTGTGTGCTAACAGAATGAAATGGCAGGAATCTTCAAGGAAAAATCATAACTTGCGTAAATGAAATGAGATGTGTCGCGGTCAGCATTTCGTTGATGAAAGGCACATTGAGGTTCCTTTCGGCGCAATTGCATGGTTCTACCGCATAATCATTTCATTGATACATCGGTCTTGACGCTGTGCAATACTTATATACGCGCGTGCTTCCCCATCTGCCCATTCTCATTCGCCACTTTCACTTCTTCTGTGACACAAGTATGGAGGACGAAAATGAAACATCCAATGTACAACTTACGAGTTCTGAGCATGAACACCTTATCGAAGAACGATCAGACAAGATGTCTCCTATCACAGAGTCTTGCGAGGAGACTGCTCCTAACACTCCAGTAAACGTTCCTTCAGGAGACGTAACTCCAGGGGGAGATTCATCTGACCTTGACTTGCGATCGGACCACTCTCCATCCAATGAAATTCCTGACATTGAAGTTGATCAGCAAACCCCAGATAGCAACACTGCCGAGGACGAACCCCAAGAGAGAAAATTTCCAAAGTCTTTTGATCTTGCCTTACAGCTTCCCAAGACGGAAATCCCGGAGCCAGAACTCTCCGAACGAAAGCTTTCCGAACCAGAGATTTCCGATATCAAGTCTCCTGAGGTCGAAACTACCCAGTCCTCAGAGACGTCACCTCAGCCCGTTGAGATTGAGGTTCCTCAAATCTCGAGCCCCTCACCCAAACCAATTGAAATCGGCATTCCTGAACAATCAGGGTCCTCACCTGAACCTATTGAGATCGATATCCCCGAACAATCAGACATCTCAACCGAGATACCCGATCAAGCCGATCAACTCGACCATGAACCCCAAGATCACAGCGGATCCGACGCAGACAACGAGTGTTCCGACGACGAGACCCCTCGAGCCCTTGGAGAATGGCAACTTCGTCAACTAGCAGAGAACGCACTTGAAATTGCTCTGGAAGCTTCGACTCCAAAGCCATCATCACCATCGTCAAGCAACTCGAATACAAGCAAACCTCGAACTCCGCTCCCCGAACGAGTCTGGCGCCCATCAACAACCGACCCAACACAAGCGAACAAGCCAAAGTGCCCACCATGCGAACGAAAGAAGAAGAGATTTGATTGCTTGGGAAACCCACCTTGTAATGAGTGCAGCAAGAGGAACATGACTGCTGAGCAGTGTGCTTCGTATGCACCGGTCAGAAGACGGGGGAAGAGAAGAATGCAAGATGACGATGGGATGGTTACACAAAAGGGAGGCAAAAGAGGGAAAAGAAGATGAGGAAATTTCAGAGGCTTACGGTTTGTGAAAAGGTCTCATCGTCATGGAAGGCAGGTTGGAATGGATGATGATAAATTTGGCAGCAGTAGCTATAGCTGAAATTGTAATTTTTGAGAGCCGCCATGATTTGATGTCATCCTTAGTCAAGGAATAAATATTGATTGGTCTAAAACCCGTTGCCCCGTTGCCCCATTTCCCTGGACAGCCATGTAATGTAGACATATTTAGAAGTTGGATTAGACTCTGTTTTTCCTATGAGGTTTATCGACAGAGGCGAGATAAATGTCGTTTGTGAAGTAATCGTGGAGGCTTAGTAATCGAGAAACAAGTTCAAAGTGTTGTGATGTGGTAAGTGAGGCATATCGTAGTCGACGTGTTTGGGGTCAAGTTCATCGCCATTCGTTATATAAAAGGCCCGATGGACATTGTGCAACATGTTGAGTAGTACAAGTACATGCAGCACTATTCAGACTGGAACGGTGCCAAGACCGTATCTGTCGATTTCTAAACGAGTAAGGAAGGATTAGATTTGTTGCTGCTGAGTATGCACATTTCGAGAAATGAGTACTGCATATAGACGTCTATGCCTGGATATCAGGAAACGGCGTTATTACAAAGGACGGAACAATTATCTCTCCCGACGATGTGGTTCACTCCTTGACGCAATTCGAAGTTTCATGGCCTCCATATTGCAGGAGATTGGGTTGATGGTGTCCATGTGGAAATTTGGGATTTGGCTGTGCATCATGCACGACATTTTTAGAATAGACTTTGTGCTGAAGATATGCATAAACGAGGGGTATTTACTTCTAGAAGTTCCTGGCTGCGCAATTTTGCTTGTGGATAATCGATACACCTTACACCAAGCCAGATGAGACTGTGTAGTGTTGCACGCTCAGCCGTAGTCAAGCATCTTTGGGTAAGACTTTCCTGTATCTTAACTTCTTAAGTGAGATGGTGTAACAATTGAAGAATAAGTGTGCACTCCATGAGATTATGACCAAGAAACACCTCTTAGTAGGTATAAAAAGGCGCCTGTAGATCTTCTGCATAAGATTGAATCTCTGCATGATTGACCGAGTATCCACCTTCGATGGAGACTTTCCTATTGGACTTTTACCACGTCGTATTCACCGTGCCGTGAACAGAGTGCTCTGTTGCGCATTCTAAAGTCAAGCCTAAGCTTGTTGCTTTGATATATGCTATACCCCACGTGACGGTGGCAAGTGCAATGAAGAAAGAATTTGATGTCGGGTAAGGCTGATTCTAGCGACGACGTCCATAGTTACCAGCCATGATTCAACGCAGGAACAAATGCAAATTTCGGTCTCTCTTTGGAGAAACACACGACGTGCATATTAAGACGCAAAAGAGAAGAGAAGAGAAGATACATTCTACTACAACGTGGCGTCCCCATGGAGTAGATAAACGTCTTCAGCTTCCCATGGGGAATTGTGGTGGTCCAAATGCGGTCGGAGGTAGGGATTGAAGAGACCTTGTTTTGGCACAAGCCACATAATATTCATCACAGGCATTATTCGCGAAAATTCCTGTTTTAAAGCATATCACGCTTTTGTCATCCAACACACGATTTGGGGATTTTTGATGTTCCGGCTCTTCGGTTAGGTTCTCCGTGAGAAAGTGACTTAATCAGCGCTAGTTGCTGTATGAGAGCGGCGGCGTGATGTTGTAAACCAATCAAGCGTTTATTTTTCGACCCACACTCCTTCCTCACTCGCCGATTTGCATGAAAATACATAGAGCAAGCCAAGCCTTGAGCTCTTCAGAGAGACATACTTTCACGTGTTGGATCCTTTCTCTCTTCCACCTTTCCTAGATGTAAGTCTTGGCTTGTCCGTACACAACCCTGCCTATAGCACCTGTCAATGATCATTTAGTGGCGTGAGTCCTTGCCATACTATGTCTTGTTTCGATAGTCAGTTCGCCGTTTTCTTCAATATAGGAGAGGGGTCCAGAGCTGCAAGCTGTACTGAGAAACGAGGGGATTGTCCACTAAGATATAAAAATGCTTGCCAGGTGTGACTCGAAGCTTGCTAATACAGGCCGCACAATCTATTGAATCTGGGTGTCGGTAATCCTCTCGTACCGTTCAATTAATTTACCCTGAAATGAAGCCTGCACATTATACCGCTAATATAAATTGCCCATGAAAGCGATAAAATCGTCTCTATCGTTGGCCAAGTCACCAGCTCAAGACAAGTCATTCCATGGCTTTTATTATGAATAGTTACGGACCGACTCCTGTCATTAACTGCGAGAATTTCCAGCTCATTCCTATGATTCCAAGATACAAACCTCTAGAACTTTGAAGCCGATAGACCCCAAGAGTGGAAGGGAGAATTCCAATACCACCCACACAAAACCTAACGAGACCCCGACGATTATTCTTCCGGCAGTCGGCAAATTGATGCGGCAATTAGATCAGCTTCACGACAACCCAAATATGTCATTGAAGCTTCCTTATCCCAACGTCTATAAATTCCTGAACAATTTTTCTGCTCCTGACCAAGGGTCTCCGGAACAAACATCGAGAAGTCAAGGGCTCAGAAAAAGTGGTCCAAGATCAAAGACGGGCTGTTCAACATGCAAGTAAGTCTAGTCAAAGTCGCGGACCCGCTCCACTGGGATGATCCCACCAGAGAATATCATCGGACAATCATCAGATCCGTAGCCGACTAATACAATACAGACAGCGACGCGTTAAATGCGACGAAACCAAACCAGAGTGTATCAGATGTCAAAACCTTGGCCGAGAATGTGGTGGATACGCGCCAGAGCACGCGGAAGATGCTTCCAAACAGAATCCTCAAAATCCTCAAAATGCCCCAGTACCTATCCATCCACGACCGATGTCTGTGATGTCATATGCCCCATCGATTGCTATACTTGGTGACCAATTCGAACGTCGATATTTTCAAAGGTTCTGCGATAAAACAGCAGCTGAAATTTGCGGTTCGTTCGATCCCACCTTTTGGACGGAAAAGGTTCCTCAACTTTGCCACCACGATCCTCCCATCAGGTATGCCACTATTGCTTTAGGAGCGCTTGCAAAATCCCTGGAAATCACATCTTCTCCAACTCGATTATCACTTTCCGGATTCCCCCAAATCGATCATCATCATTTAGATGAACACCATCGGTTTGCACTGAGAGAGTACAGCAGAGCTATCGCTTCGCTAAGAATAATACTTTCAGACGGCAGAAGGCACTTGAGAACATCTCTTACAGCATGCGTACTATTTATGACCTTTGAGTCTCTTCAGGGAAGTTACGAAGGTGCTCTGACACATCTGAGAGGCGGTTCTCGATTGTTGGCAGATTGGAGAATCGCTCGAAGAGGCGGAAGCTCTCAATTATCGCACGACTCGTTGTCCGAGATACAAGATAGTCTGGTCGATGACTTAGGAAGACTATTTGCCCGCCTTGATGTTCAGGGTCTCTTTGTTCCGCCGCCCTATCCCGTTCCAAATCTTCTTCAAGATGATATGGAAATACCAGACGACTTTGAAAGCGTTCAAGAAGCTCGAGAAGTATGGGACTTTCTAATGGCTGCCATTGGTCAATTCTATCGAAAATCTGTCATGAAGTCGCAAACCGAACCAGAAGAATTATCCACCCCGTATTGGAATCGACTTCATAACCACTACACCACACAATTACTTCGATGGCGAAAAGCATTTCAGTCCGTCCATGCTGAAGAAGCACACACTGGAATTATTTCTGCCGATGCAACCCACATGTTGAGCATTTACTACAACATCGCCACAATACTTGTTGCATCGAGTGTTCCGCATACGGAGATGTTATATGACCAATATAATCACCTGTTTGCAGAGATCATATGCAAAGCTCAGATCCTACTCTCTAGTCCGGATGATCCTAGTAATGCATCTCGATTCACTCTTGACATGGGAACAATCCTTCCTCTCGTGATCACAGCAGTAAAATGCCGTGATCGACGAATTCGACGTCAGGCAATAGCACTGCTCTGGTCCAAGGCAAGAAGAGAAGGACTCTGCTTTGACACTATCAGTGTTGCAAGAATTTGTGCATGGCTTTCGAGTATTGAGGGAGAAGGTATCCAAGAGGATGATCAACCAATTCCAGAATCATCCAGATGGGTTATTTCATACTTACATTTGAATTCCGAAGAAAGATGGTTAGCGGTGCAGTTGACGTTGAAACAAGGTGTGAATGGAAATCCACAATACAGAGAAACAACATTTTCTTGGTAAGTGATAGTTTGATCCTAGGAGTTTGCTGGGAGGCATAGCGAGGACCTGAATTGATTTTTGAAACGGCGTACGGAAAAGCAAAATGAGAAACAAATCACGGATGTTATCAGGCATCCTTTCTAGGGATATGGGGATTTCCTGTCTTAGTCAATAAATGTTGATATACGGGAAGAAAAATGGAGCCGTATAACGAGGCTCCTTCGGACATACCAAAGGGAAAGAGGAGCAGCTGGATTTGGGATTCCATTTTGAAGTAATAATATCTAAAGCAAGCTGTGAATTTGGATATCAGTATGATATGGCGGAGTTGATTTTGGGATTATGTTATATGAGGTAGGAGGTAGCAGTATACGTACTCAAATTCACCTGTGTATATTATATTATGTAGTCTTATATAGTATTGAGCAATGTGTTTCATTTTCTCAGATCTTCATAGAGGCTGATTGTTGCTCTTGATGGCTTTCTGTTGAGTATGGCGCCGACGCATGCATAATGTACCTAGGTAAATGACTGCATATTGGAAAGCATATCGACAATCACCCAGCAAGAGAACCTTAGTGGCTGAAGCTATCTAGGAATGCAAATCTCTTCCAAGTTAGGTGGTAGGTACCTAGTTACTACCTAGTAGTTGCTAGCAACCTAGTTGATAGAAGCTTTCTAGATCAACTGCTAGTAATGAGAAGAGGAGAAAAGAACGTGCAATACGCGTAACGTGTATTGGAATATACACATATCATATCCTATCATATCGCGTATATAAATATTCGTGTGTGTAAGAAGTTGGTATATAACTACATACCTACTCGTGCAGTGATGTCAAGTAGACATTTCCACCTGGTACACATGTATAGCTGAAAGATAAATTATGGTGGGCAAGCACCTACTGTAGTAGTTTTGATGTACCCCTCCATGTTTGCCTTATTTTACTAGTCATCATCGGTCAGGCACCGATAGATCTTGGCATCGCAATGCGCTAATCTACTTTTGGTTAAATGGTCTCTAAGCGAAAGAATCCCACACTCGCAAATTATTCTCGTTATTATTGACATTTTGAAGTTCCTGAGATTTTAATCGTTCAACGCCCACCGACTTGCCAACCAACACCCAACGATCAATTCGATATCAATATGGCTGACGCACCAAGAGGCGGCGCACGTGGAGGATTCGGCGATCGAGGCCGTGGAGGAGATAGAGGCCGTGGACGTGGACGTGGACGCGGACGTGGTCGTGGAGGAAACAAGGACGAGGCAAAGGAATGGCAACCAGTTACCAAGCTTGGCCGTCTCGTAAAGGATGGAAAGATCAACTCCATGGAGGAGATCTACCTCCACTCTTTGCCCATCAAGGAGTACCAAATTGTTGACTTCTTCTTGCCAAAGTTGAAGGATGAGGTCATGAAGGTATGCGAAAATTGCTTCTATGCGATTATAGAATTTTGGCAGATATGGACATTAATGTGAATTTCGTCTACAGATCAAGCCTGTCCAAAAACAAACCCGTGCCGGTCAACGTACTAGATTCAAGGCCATTGTTGTCATCGGTGACTCCGAGGGACACGTCGGTCTCGGTATCAAGACCTCCAAGGAAGTCGCAACTGCCATCCGTGCTGCTATCATCATCGCCAAGTTGTCCGTTGTCCCAATTAGAAGAGGATATTGGGGTACCAACTTGGGTACTCCTCACTCCCTCCCAACCAAGGAGAGTGGAAAGTGTGGTTCCGTCTCTGTCAGAGTAAGTCATTTGATGAAAATAATACAATTAACAAATTGCTAAAATTTTTCCCCTTTCCAGCTTATCCCAGCTCCCCGTGGTACCGGTCTCGTCGCATCCCCAGCTGTTAAGCGTCTCCTCCAACTCGCAGGTGTCGAAGATGCATACACTTCCTCCTCTGGTTCGACCAAGACCCTCGAGAACACCTTGAAGGCTACCTTCGTCGCAGCTGCTAACACATACGGATACTTGACCCCCAACTTATGGAAGGAGACCAAGCTCATCAGAAGTCCTTTGGAGGAATTCGGTGATTCCCTCCGTGCTGGCAAGCGTTACTAGGTGTGTAGTAGGCTTGTGAAAAGAAATTCTTTAGTTCGTTTATGCATATGGGTTTATATATGGGGTTAAAAGCTAGGGTCTATAGCTACGTCTCAATGAACTGATTGCCTTCATTTTGGTTCAGAATGGTGCTGTGATTGATTGTTCTACAATGTGAAGTATGGAAGTAAGGCGCAAACACGGGGAAGAATTATTTACTAGGAAGGTATGAATAGCAGGTGGTGATAGGAATATCCCGTAGGTTTACCAAGGGTAAATACTGATAGGGAAAGAGTCCACCTGGTGGTCTTGATAAATATGAGAATCGAGGCAGCACTACCCAGAAACTGAGGAAGGAACCGCTCATTATCAATCAGCGATTGAAAAACCGCCATTTTGTTCCTCTCCTCTTCTCATTCTTTACTTCAAACTTCTACAATACAACTTCTGTCGCTCGATGCAATTTTGGTAAATTTTGGTCTCCGTCTCTGTACCCTTCACTTCTGCACATACATTGATGCAATTTTGGTCTTTGATACAGCCATAAACTCGTTTTACTTGCTTCAAGCATTTTCACTCTCTTTCCAAAATTTCTTTTCTCATCGAAACCATGCCTTCACGTCGATTTGGGAGACCTGCGATGGTCGTTGCTACGCTTATTGCTTTTTCAGTCCTCACACTTGTATTTATTGGAGAGGGATTAAAAGCATTTGTCCGTAAGGATGGTGCTAGCATGGGAAAAAGAGATATTATTTTCGGACTGAATTGGCAGTAGGTGCCAGATAATCATTCTTTTGCTGGAGCTGACATTGTTTCGTAGTACAACAATCTTTACACCTTCCACCGGAAGAAGTGAGATCTCAGCATTGGATGATTGCTCGCCTGGTTCTTCAGATAATCCAACACCTCTCGTTATTGACCACATACAACCCCAAAGGCAGGCTATTGGGGAAAGATCTACCATGGTTTCTGCCATTTTAGCTCAAGGAACGAACACAGTCTCATTTGCTCTCCAAGGAAGATCTGACATGGTGTCCGTTATTTTGGCCAACATTAACAGTCTAGTTACTCATCCTACCGGCATTAGCAATACTGTCCGGGATGCTTCTGGGCTACTTGCTATTGCCATGGCCAAGTCCAATCCAAGTGTTACTAGACCATCAGTACCCGCGGCTGCCACTCCTACTGATCTCCATTCATTTGCCGCCTTTGAATTGTTGAAGAAGGCAACGACATTTCATGATCGCCATGACTTTCACGGCGAGGCCTGTGATTGTGCGGCATGCATTCTTTCATCAGAAGCTTCCATACCAATAACGGCAGCTTCTCCTCTTCCGACACATGAATTGATGGCTAGAGCTTTCGGGGCTAGAGCGGAAACTGTCACTGTCACTGTCTCGTATGTATATACACACACTCATGTGACTCTGTATTCGTCTAACTCTTTTGTAGGGTGTGTGAGGATACAACACCAAAGGTTTCGAACTCAGCTGGCTCGGGTAACCAAAGTCCTCCATCTGCATCTGCACCAGCATCGAACTCGACGTTATCAGGTCCTAAAAATCCTTCTCCAGCCCCAGAAACTTCAAATTCGACATCGTCAGGACCCACAGGACCTTCCGGAGCCAAAGGCCCCCAATCTCCATCGAACTCGACTTCTTCGGGACCAAAGAACCCCGCACCTGTCCCAGAGAACGCAAATCCAACATCGCCTTCTAGACCAAATCCCCCTTTCGCTAATGGCACCGACACCGGTTCTGGAGTAGCAGCAGTTGGTTCGGGATCTCCTGGTTCAGGATCTTCTGGTTCAGGATCTTCTGGTTCAGGATCTTCTGGTTCAGGATCTTCTGGTTCGGATGCTAGTTCCGGGGCTGGTGGTGCTGCGTCGGCATCAGGTGCGGTGGCTAGTGCTGCATCCTTGTTTTCTGGCAATTCCTCACAGTAAGTTGCACATCGACAGTCAATATTGATGTAAAGACTGACATAGAATCAGACCAACTGGCAACGCTCAACCAAGCAATAATGCGGGTGGCCAATCCACAAGCGCCAGCAAATCTACTCCTGCTGAGAATACCTCTCCTGTAACTTCTGCCAGTATCAGCCCGCCGATTGCCAGTCAAGCGTCTGCCGCATCAAGTGGTATCGATAATAGCATATTCTCAGTCATCACACCTGGTCTTTCGAACATTGTATACATTATCTGGACTATTGCCCCTATCGCTGGTATGGTTATCATGGGTCAAATATGGCTGCTATAAATTATGCTGCACCTGAATCAAACGGTACATGGATATATTATCTCATAAGGAATTATTCAATAACATGACTCTTGTATCTATAGTGGTTGTGGTATTTACCACGAATTATTCGGTTCGGAAGTATTATGATGATAGATGAATTTTTGGAACAGAGTAATGGTAGTTTTATGATTAATAGAACAATTGAAGGTTGTGAATGGAAACTATATTTTTATAATCATTAGACCTTGGAGTTACTCATGAAAGATTGGTCTGACATGGTGTGAAATGCGAAGTGTCTTAAGTGACGCAATGTGAATAATTATATCTATCCATGAATTATGAGTTTACTACGAGGTGAACCAACAGTCTCTTTCCATTCAACAGGAAACCTATGTTCATGTTTACATACAGTTGGTAACCAATGGCATGTATGGGACTCAAATACCTACCTAACTACGAACTACACATACATATACAATCAATTAGTCCACCACCTATCTAAGTCTCCACTCTCCACTCTGCTTGAAGATACGTTTGCGTGTTTTTGTCTTTATCTGTTGATTTTAGAGGATAGGCAGTTAGTGAAATGAAGGATATTCGATTTTGATGCGGCGGGGAAGTAAAGACGGCCAAGTTTCATGGTCGTGAGGCGATCCAGCCAGGTATTTATTTCCCCATAGTGAGCTGGCTGTTGGTGGCAATGCAGTATACAGAAGATGAGAAGATGAAGATTGAAGGGTTACATTCTCCACCGTGTAAATTCGTTGGCTTGCTGTGTTTTGTGGCAGGAGCTGTGTTGTATTTGCCTTGGTCCTACTCGCGTTCAAGTGGGATGAATGATTGTATGTATGCATGCCGTGGTCTGGATATAAAGTCTCATGATGCGTGGATCCGGATCCGTTTGGTGCGGATGATGGGGGTGGGAGGCGTGTAGCTTTGTTTCTGCGAGGACACGGCTTGGTGCGTGGTGCGTGGTGCGTGGTGCGTATGGGGAAGATGGTGATGACGACTAGGAGCTCGAGGTGGGACTTGGTTGTTGCTGGTCTGGGGTGGGTACAACAGCTGATTTGTCGATATCTAGGAGTCGTTGTCGATGGTCTGTTTCTCACTGTCGTTTTGCGTTCTGGTGAGGACGTCGAGTTTTCCGCTGATGCTGGAGCATGGAGTCGGCTCGTGGAACTCGTGCTTATGGTTTCACGGAAGTGAATATTCGAGGATTCGGTTTGACGCTGCGCGACGCTTGCTGTGGGTGGTGTATACTTGGCCTCGGATGGATGACTTGACGCTTGGGAGGGATGCTACATACAGCGTCAACAAGGCCCACGAGAACGCAAGCTTTGCAAAGCCATCAGGCAGGTATTTTCTGATGTATGGGCTGGATCAGAGCCGCATTGCGAGATGAAGAAGGGTTCTGAGATCTATGGAGATTAATTGGTATGATGGCAGAATGCCGATGGTGATTTACGGTAATTCATCTCTGTAGATTTTGTAAAGTGACCTTGTTGTCATTCCTCAGATCTAAATTCGTTGTTTAAGAAACTTCCGCTGTCGTCAACATGGCATATTATTTAATTAGGTTTTGAGATTACATATCCAAGTAGTCTCCCAGGTTCAAGTCCAACCTCAAGCTCAAAAGAAGAGATGAATCATCCATCTCAGCATCGAGAGTCGCTACAGAGTAAGCTGCCGCATGCTCAAAGTCAAGAGTAACATCCATGATAAGATCCCCGTCACTTCCAGAAATTACAGTAGTAGACCAGCTATTTAATTTGATCTTATACCAATAGAAGTAAGTAAATCAAAGCCAACCACCTAGTAATCTTATGTACCCGTCGAACCCCCAGCACCAAGAATCCACACATATATATACACATACACATAAACATAAACATGCACTAACCTGCCCCCTCCTATATAATCCCAAATAACCTCACCCCTACATCGACAAACACGCCAAACACGAATATGGTAGAGAATCCGGCACCTTGGTGGTGTAGCGGTAACTACAGGAGTGACACGCCGGAACGCAATAAATCCCTCTCGTGGGGTTTTCCTGTCGCAGCCCCTTAAAGTGGGGTGAGCGATAGGTTTTTGTCATTTTGTTTTTTGCGCTTTTTATGAGGGTTGGGAGATGTTTGAGGAGGAGGAGGAGGAGGAGGAGGAGTGTTGGTGATGGTTTTTTTTGAGAGGGGGAAGTTGGAGGTTATCGTGGAGGTTATTGTGGGGTAGGGGTGGTTGATGGAAGGATTGGGTCGGGTGAGGTCGGGAGAAGTGAATGAATGGTGCTGATGGTGGTGAAGTTTAGATTAGACGAGGAAATTCATGGATATCATTATTTTCAAGGCGAGGCGTTGGGTTGGGACACTGGGTATGATCTTGTACTCCACAACTAATCAAACAAAAGAACTCTACAAGAGATTGACCAAAAGTGTTCCTCTGGTAAATAAATAGACTATCAAAATCCATAAATTTTCAGTGGTCTCTCTGAGTCATTCATCAAAGGTCGTGCATGAGGTCCTTATAGATCGATCTCACCATCATCCTATTCCTCTAGTTATATTGCCATTCCCCTCTCACTCTCTAATTCCTTCCATCCCCCCTCCCCCCTCCCCTAACCCCTGTGTCTCCTTTTCCTCCTCCATCATGCTAACAAAAATCTCAAACTTCTCCAGTCCCATGATCAGTCTTCCAGAATTCTCACACTCACTCTTAATACTCGCTCTTAATTTCGCTAATCTATCAACTCCATTCACACACCCACTCCGTGAAATAGTATAGGTGACTGGTACTGGCACGGCATCTTTGAGTCTGAAAGTCAAGGATCCTGGAACTTGTTTGTTGCTAATACGGATCTCGTTTACAAACCAGGAGAACAGTTGTGCAGTGGTGATTGGGGGTTGGCCAGGGATCCCAAGGATCGATTTTGGATAAGGGCGGCTGAAGGGTCCATTAGGAGAGATCTGAATGCGGAATTGGATGGTGGGTATCGGGTTGGGGATCGAGCTTGCAGTTGGATCATGGCACTGCGGGGATGTTGACTGAGAGAGGGGTGATGAAGGTGGATAGGATAACACTCGCGGCGGATAATTTACGAATGACGGATGTATTTGAGATGGATCTGTGATTAATCTAGGCATGGAAGGGCTTGGATGCATTTGGGGTAGACGTTGTCCTGGAATCGGTAGTCTTTGAGCTTGATTCATCAGTACTTGAGTTACTTGTCGTACTGACGACTGAGTGTTGGGATATTGTTGTAAGCTCCGGTAAGAAACCCGAGGGGTATTTGCATGGAAAAGTCGTACTGGTTCTGCCAAAAGAATGCTACCTTGTGGGTGGAGTTTCGAATGGTTTTGTTGTGTTTTGATAGTCAGGTCGTTCGGAGACCTACATGGTGAAGGATTAAAGTTAGATCCCAAAACGTCGGAGATCATAGGTGATTGACACTGGCGGAACCACTGCCGTTGCCGTTGCTGTTGTTGCATATTTGGGTAATTTATTTGTGCATTGACAGGTGATAGAGCGATGTTAGATTGTTGCCTTACAATGCGTGGTCGTCCCACAGGTCGCTTTGAAGGGGTGGGTAGAATTTGTGAAATAGGAATTTGACCATTACTTTGGATCCTATCGCATGAGGCAACTCTAATATTTGGTACTTGCCCATCAGATATTGGAGAAGATATTTCTCCCTCATTCGTATTATTTGAGCTCGATTCTTGATTTTTCCCTCGAGGGCAGGGCCGTTGAATGTCATGCTGCATACTGTCTATTGGTCGCTTGGAAGGCACTGAAAGAAGATGTGAGAGTTTGGGTTTCGCAAGAATCCGAAACTTTGGATTCAAAGATATAGATTCCATATCGACAAATATCCAGAACCCATCCCAAATATGTTGTCTAGCTTTGATGAGGTCGCCGTGATTGTTGGTATCAATTGTGAACCCAGATAACCAAGGAGCACTAGCGAACGTGAACTCTATCAGGTTATAATTGGGGTCGATCAATGACCTCCAGAAGCGCAGAAATTGGCCATCGCTTTGCCAAATTAGGACGATGGCTGAATAAGTTGCAATTTGATTGATATTGTTGGTGACGGGTACAAACAAATATGCACTAGCTTCGAACTTTCTCTTCTGGCACAAAAATGTTTCCTCTGAGAGATAGTTATGGCAGACCAAGTCCTTAAGAAATACAACATTTTGTACGATGATTTTTGGGGAAGGCGGGACATGGGTGACGGAAGCTGGAATCGCCGGTGAAACTTGTATGTCTTGAAAGTTGCACTCAAGGTTAGGCAAACCGTGGCAATAAGAGTCAGGGCCATCTTCGTAAGTGGTGTCTTTAGTATTGGAGGGAGCATCAACTAACACTGGAATGAGTGGTCGTTTTGGGTGCTCGTTGGTCATACTCATAGGCCCATCAGGGTCAATTTTGATATCGGTTTCAGTTTCGGGAAAGGTGACGAAGGGGGCATCGGGCTGCCCTTCTCTGGGTAATGTACTAGAGACTTCCACTGAAAGATCCGGCACGGCGCTTGCTTCCAAAACCTAAGACAAGTTAGCTTGATACGTGGAGAATTAGAGGAAAACCGTACCTTCGCAGGAGAATTGGGTTGCTCAACGGCTGTAGTATCTTCAAATTGGTCCACATTGGCAAGATTGGTTCTAGGATTTTTGTTTCTCATGATGAGCAGTTGATTATTCCAAGCGTTCTGGAACATTGCACTCTTGACTAAACGGTCGTCTTTATTGAAAACCAACAGCCCTTTCATTGTCCATTTTGAAGTCGAGAGAATCAGCTTTTTGCAACGATGAATCATTTGTTCTCTGCAATGTAGGTCATCTGGTAATTCTCCGTTCCGGAATATATAATCAACAAGTTTATTAACTTCATGATCCCGGTCTACCTGATACAAATCATGAAAGTGTAAATATCGATAAATCGCTGACTTGACCAATTTCGGCCAGGGCGTATTCTGTTGACGAAATTAGCAAGCCGTTACGTGCAAAAGGGGAGCCACCATTACTCTTCGGAGCCACAAGAAATCGATGCTTGAAAACTCTTCCTTCAATTCTTTGGAGTTTTGCATCTCTAACAGTATAACGTTATCACGCAGATAGTTTGGACCATAGATTTCCTTGGGTACAGGAGGAACTGCTCTTTCATTGTTTGAAGAAGGGATCCGATCCATTGTCAATTTGATGGAAAAGAAATATTGAAAGGATGAACTGTGTGAAAGAGTTGAAAAGAATGAGATCATGGGCAGTGAACATACATAGCTACAACAAACGGAGCAACAAACGATGTGCGGACAAATATGCAGAAGGGCTATATGCAGAGAGCCGCGGCCATAATTAATGGGAGCCATGCACTCACGCAATGTACGAAAGAAATCGCAGGTAAATTCAAGATATGAACTCCTTATAATACCTTCAACTTTCCAATCCAGAGTCAATGAGCAACTAGTCTTTCAGGCACTCTACCTGTCTAGGTCTCTCAGGTCATATACATCCTTGAAGTCAAATGGTACAGTCTCTGACTCCTATCATCTGAATGTTGAGAGTGCCCTTACCCAAACTCTTCATGGTGATGTCTCCATAAGTAAAAGTCCAAGGCAGGCTCTAGGTTTAACTGAGGATAACAAGCTATTCTACATGAGATAGAGCTAGAAGACCTTGCTGGTATTCCTGTGCATGCATGTTTCTTAGGTTTCCAAATGCATCATTTCATAGAATGAGATTTTAGAGACTCCCGTCATTGGAAGAAACCAAGGCATGTGAGTGTTGGGCCACTGAGAGCCAATATTCCTGCTCATACATCGGCAATGTGCATGTTGTATGTAAGACATTTGCATGAGGTGAAATGGTTGAAAGGGAAAGGAAGCGGTGAAATTGCGGTACGGAGGGAGTAGGTATGGTTAGTCAGCAGTAACCAGTGACCGGTAACCAGTGACCAGCTCTTGATATCAATATGCGCCACACACACGCACACAGTGGCTTCTCTTCATAATGTTCAGCCACATTGATCAACTTCGGCTAGGGAGCACGCACTGACCTGAATCATAAGGTTATCTCGGAAGCTCTGTTTACCCCTTCATCTTCATATTCATCTTCATTCAATCTACAAAACCTCACCTGCCCCCTATCACAAACAAAATGACATCCACATCATGAACTGGGTAGAAAAACTTCCTTCAGTTCTTGTCGATGAATGCATATGTAAGCTCAGTGGAATAGTTGGAGCCCAATCATATAAAGGCAGCTAGGTCTATCTATAGCTGATCATCGAGCTCCTCCAGTCAAAGGCTCACAGACAGTTCGGTTCAAGTACTTAAGATTAACCTTCCCGGCTTCAAGTGTTTCCGCGACCCACTGAGAAGATGTTTTCCGCTTTGATCCTTTTCAATAATGTAGGTACTGGCATCACCTAGCTATTTTCTTCGTTTTTCCTGGTGAAGTAAATCACAATGAAACGTATTTGAACCATTGTTGGTACCAATACATTGAAGATTTTACATCTCACGATATGTTACTTTCAAATCTTCACTATGTTGTCTATTAACACTTCTGCGATGACACTGTTTCCTTCATCTTTGAACTTAAAGAGTTATGACTTTAGCAGGCTTTTAATTGCATTGGTCCTGATCTCTGGCATTGGGTTAATGGTATTATTTGGTAGACCTAGCCGTAAGAATGAGGGGCACACAAAAGGGACTGAACCTTCCGAAATCAAGTCAAGAATACCATTATTTGGACATCTAATTGGTATGCTGAAAGGGCAAGTTGGTTACTTTCAGACTCTAAGGTATGAAGTTGGCGCAAGTCATAAAAACTGCTCTGTGGAGTACTGTCAAGAAGTTTGCCACTCTGCTGCTTGATTTCTACCCGAAGCAATCACCTTTCCCACGAGTCTTGACTTACGATCCTTGTTGCAGTTCTAAATATCCTTTTTATTCGGCCTTTACGCTCAAGATATTCGCTGCGCGTATTTATGTGATTTGCGAACCTTCCCTGATCCAAGCTGCATATCGAAATACGAAAGCCTTTGATTTTACCGCGTTCGTTGTTGATTCTTCAAAACGTGCATTCAATATTGGTGAACATGGAATGAAAATAATTCGTGGGGAAACTTCACCGGATTATGATCCCAAAGGACCATTCCTAAATGGGAATAATGGGAGGTCGTATCTGAACGAGAATCATAAATTGATGGTAGAATATCTAGGGCCTGGTAAAAGCCTGTTGGAGTTGAATAAAGGAGTATTGGGTGCCGTTGCCGAGTCACTCAACGGGTTTGGTGAGGATTTTGGGAAAGTAAATCTCTACAGATGGATGAGAGATACCCTTACTTTGGCTACTTCTACGTCTCTTTATGGGCCCCACGATCCCGTGAGTGCTGATCATAGCCTCATAGATTCTCTCTGGTTAGCAATAATACCCGGACGGTGTCCCTTGAAGCCCGGACTATTGGACCCCTGCCACAGACTTGAACGTCAGTGCTGATTTCTCTAGGGACTTCGAGGACAATATGACAATGCTTATGCTTGATTTTCTTCCTACTTTCATCTGCAGTAAGGCCTATCATGGTCGTGCAGCCATCAAAGCTGCATTTGCATCGTATTATGCTTCATTGTATCATATGAACGCCAGTACTCTCGTCAAATCGCGATTAGAATGCTCCCAAAAATGGGGCCTCACAGCTGAGGAAATTTCGAACATTGAAATATCTACACTTTTCCTTGCGACAACCAATTCAGCACCAACATCTTTCTGGCTACTTGTCAACATCCTGTCTAATTCGTCTTTGATTTCTTCCATCCGAACCGAAATTTCTAATATTATATCAAAAAACCAAGGGGCTGACGGAAGAGAAGAATGCGTCATGGACATTACTCTATTTCAATCTCGCTGTCCCATATTGATGTCCTGCTTCCGAGAAACACTTCGATTCGCTGACGCAGCAACATCTGTTCGATCTGTCACCGAAGATGTACTTCTCACGTCGTCGACTTCCTCGTCAACATTTTTACTAAAAGCAGGAAATGTCATACAACTCCCCTCTGGCGTCACTCATAATTCAGCATCAATCTGGGGATCAAATGTTGACTCGTTCGATCCGTATAGATTCCTACCAAGCACCATTGCAAAGTTGAGCAAAGAACAGAAAAAGCAACAATTACAAGGATATTTTCCCTTTGGTGGTGGTAAGCATTTATGCCCAGGAAGACACTTCGCCACAACCGAAATCCTTGCGCTTGTTGGCGCTATCATAATGGGATTCGATATTGAGGGCTCAAGTGTTCCTGAGAGGGCCTTTCAAAAGCTAGGGACAGCGGTTAGGAAGCCGAAAAATGATGTTGAAGTCAACATTAGGAAAAGAAAGGGTTGGGAAAATGTCAGGTGGAGATTCGATGTCCAGGGGGAAGTTGATTTCGAGGCTTTGGTGGGGGAGAAAATTGATATATGAATTGGATCCGTACAGCCTGGCATAATTGCCTTGCTAGATCCCGAAACATGTTTTTGAGTGTATCATTTGCTAACTATTCCAAACAAAAATTCAATACTGAATTTTTTCTGTGAGTCCCTTGTATTATTGTGAAAGTTTGTCTACTGTTCATATATCACCTGTACTTTCTATGTCGACCGTAGTCTTCTCCTATCTTGGAGAGATTCAGTAGTTAGATGTTGCAAGTTCTTGTGTGTTACTATCTCCATGAGCTTGAGTGAAATGCATTTATGAGCAGTTAATTTTGCTCCTGATCCCCGAACTCTGTTCGAGATCTCTTATTCCTTCTTGGTTGCTTAATTCTTCCCCAGGTGCAAACGCCCTAACAGTAATTTTAAATCACATTATGTTCATTTGACTTCAAAGTCTTGCCACCACCACTTGTATTGTTCTTCTTCAATATAGCTTCAAAACCCACACATTCTCAGACTATGATTGATTTGAAAATGTATCCTTTTAGCCTCGAGGCCTTCAAGAGTCTTCTTGGCCTGCTCAACATGATCACTTTTGCATCTGGTGGATATATCGCCATTGAGCTCTACGCAAAGATTATGCAAGTACGCCTCAACTTTGCCTTCAAAATATGCAAATTAACAATAAATACATCCAGTTCCGAGCCACAGTAGTTGTTCCCAACGCACCAACAGTCATTCAAGCCACTGGAGTTCAAGCCTTCTTCACCGCTCTAGAACCGGCGAATAGCACTGCCGTCCTACAGAATGTGATCGCCAATATGGGAAGTGTGTTGGGACAGTGGTCGTTCTTTGAGTATTTCTATGATCCACCGGTGGGCGCCGAACGCGCACTTCATGGGGAGCACCATACTGTGTATCCTGGGGACATTGTCGCGAGTGGGTTTATCTTGATGGGCAATTCTGAACAATGGACAGGTTTGACAAAGCCGTATCAATGGTTTGTGGAGTGGAGAGTCAAAAGAGGCGAGGAGGGCCTAGCGAAAGGAAAGGCGGATTTCAGTGGTAATACTACGATGGATCTTTCGGCGTATCGTGAGCCAGCTCTTAGTTGCTCTGGAACTGTACATGTAAATCGCTAAGATAGCGATATCCTCAGCCGACGTAGAAGATTTCACACAAGTATGCACAATTCAAATCATCCCTCGTTTCCCTACACCCGAGCCTAACGCAGCTTAGGCTATCCTCACATTCGAACTCTATCGCAGTGCAGAGTGGGAGATGGGCCCTTTGGTCTGGAGCAATATCGACGTTCAGATCAATGGTACAAACACAGGTTGGTATAGCGTTGATAAGTTTCTCGTTGAAGACGTTACGATTACTGATACTGGACCCGTTAATGTGTCTCCCGCAATCACAGGCATTACCTGCTTTTTCACGGGATTTACCCTTAACCTTGCCGAGTTCCCCGCGATTTAGCTGCGCTAGTCTGGGAATATCGAAAACGTGACGTTGAAGAAAGATGGGAGATTTCCGGGGAGGTGTCCGCTCTGCCGCTCGGTCGTGGGCAAGGGAGCTGTATTTTTTTGCCGACATGTTGCTTTATTGGGTGGCGCAGGCAATGGAGGAAGACCTTGTGTTAGCTGTTGGTCGGTAATTGGAATTATGTTGCTTTGGATGATTACTCAAGTCTAGATCTAAACTATTGATCAGTTAGAGCTATGATATCTTCACTTAGGCATATCATATCGACTATTGACTCCCAAGCCCGAAATCCGAACCTGTGATATCGTTCGTATAGTATCGTAGTATATGCATATTTTTTCATCTGAGCTTATGAAGGTGGGTGAACACAGCCGAGCGTCGATCTGCAACGTTGGCTTGACAGCTTCGATAAAAGTGATAGGGGTACCGATTGGACGGCGCTAAGTATCGATTTAGAGCTCATCAATAACGTTAGTCGGTATTTGTGACAGCTATAGCTACACAGGTAATTTTAGAGCTAGGTGAAGCTATTGTTTGCTATAGAGCAATATGTTGATGATGGCGTTGTTAGGTCGAGTTGTCGACCTAGTTTTGTGCCATTCTTGGGCATATCTTCATACTCAAATAATGCCAGGCGTACAATACACACTATTGATTTTACAATGTAGATCTTCACATGAGGTGTAACCGGCGATAGAGGTTGAATGTCTTTTGTCAACGTTCTGGATCTAGATCTGGATTCAGCTTGAACTTATGCAGGTGAAAAATGCTATATATATCGTCCTTGAGCACTGCTTTCTATCTCTATCCTCATCTCATCTCATCTCATCTCATCCACACTTCAAACCATCTCATTACCACTTCAAACCATCTTATTACCACTTCAATACCTTCTATCCGTTTACCTTCATCATAATCACAATGCCTTTCTCTATCACTCCTCTTATGGTCGTCGGACTTGGTCTTACCTTCGTCAACGATGCTGCAGCAGGCGGTGTATTCCTTTTCACATATGGTGGAAAGATCACACGGGTATGTCCCACTTCTCTTCATTTTCCTTCCTCATATCTTCTGTTCCTCCCATCCCTCGCATATCTTTCCTATAACTAACATCTCCTGTCACCATAGTTCGAAGCAACCGTTCAAATCCCCAACCCACCCACTGCTTTGCAAGGCACCAGCCCAAACTGGCAAATCCAAGCAACATGGGGGGGCATGCAACCCACTGATCAAAGCTGTGTTCTTCAAAATGTTATTGGAAACGCAGGTAGCAAAGTAGGACATTGGAGCCATATTCCTAGCTTTTATGACGGTGCGACGACACCTAACCCAACGGAGGTCTACTTCGAGAAGACACAACATGAGGGTAAGTCTTTTCAACTTCCTCCCTTCCCTCTTGGGTGTAAATGTTGAGCCGTGGAATTTCCATTACTGGAAGCCGAGCTAGCAATGTCGATTGAGGCTAATGATAGGATATAGTATACCAGGTGATCAAGTAAGAAGTGTCTGGGCCCTTGACGAATCCTCCAATAAGTGGAGTGATACATGGTCCGTAGTGCCCGGTGCAATCGGCAAAGCAAATGGAGAACAAACCTATGGTGGCAACTACACTTTTGATGGCTCCAAATTCAGTATGCTTACAATTTCCCAACATTTTATAAATGTTACTAACGATTTGACCAGATCCCAAAGTTCCAGATATGACAGAGGTAATTGAACCTCCCAATTCCAAATCTTTGAAGTCTCAAGCTGACATTAATCGTATAGATCCTCCTCATCATTGAGCATGTGGGAATTGGCAACAAAGCTGATCCTGGATGGGGCTCAGGACCAGTAACATTCACAAATATTGTTATTGAATCAGTATCAACACAGGATTGGTGCAATCCTAATAATGCTGACACTTGGCACCCACAAGATGTTAAGTCGGTCAATGTTTCCACGCCATTTACTTCAACGATCAAGAACGGAAAGAAGACTTGTCACATTGATTATCTTGTTATCAACAGCAATTGAGGTACTTGAGTGACTAGTTGGCGAGAGAGAGTTATTGCGAAATTGTGGGGGATTTGCCGAGAGAAATAGGGGATTGGGTTGGACACATTCTTTTCTGACTGTAAATATTTATACATTAAATGATCAAATTTTATACGCAATTATCGAAACAAATCTAGTTAAATAAATGAACTATATGACTCGATCTTTCATATCTATGAGCTACAAGACTTCTTGATTTGGATACAATAAATGTACTCACTACACCCATTTGTGAAATCTCGAGATATCAACTAGTCTATCAGTTTGCAGAAAAATTGAACACCATCAAGTTTTATTAGATATTTGACGTGTAACGTAAGGCCTAAGCAGACGGATGCAGTGCCCCATAATCCAAGCGTGCACTTGCATTATTGGTGACCTCGATCACAAGATGAGGCGCTGAAGTCTTTGCTGGAACTATACACAAAGGACAATCATATTTCGATTCTCATTAACATCATGGTATGACTTATCACTTGATGGGTTGTTTAGACACCAATGATAGCTTTCACAACTGGAATCAAAAGATATTGAGTACTGTCTGAAGAGGAGATCAGCAAAGTTGGCACGTTTGTACCTAGCAATAGATCATAGCTAGATGAGCCAGGTATCGGGCAAACATTGTTGCCATAAGAGTGAAGCCAGATATCGTGCTTTACAATTGATGCATCACAACTTGTGCATCTAGTTCACTATTCATGAAGACTCCCGAGGTCGTCTAGGTTGTGGGTGTGGACATTAGCAGATTGGATACACCACTGGTGGTATAAAGTGATATACAGCCACGTGATAGATATTCCCACCGCCTACTGATAATGCACAAACCACACCTTATTTACGGCAAAAAAACTTCTTGAGCTTTTTTTTTATTTTTTCTTTTGTGAATTGAATGAGAAGTATACAACAAGCCGGCGCAATGGATATCCACCGGTGCAGATTCGTTCCATACCCCCCCTCAACCATTAATGCATTGGCATTTACACACTCAAAGTTGACAAAAGGTCAACATGCTGTTTCTCCACGATTGGCCCTCGGGCGCGCAAACGGTGACATCGAGATCTGGAACCCGCAAAAAGGATCATGGCTTCAAGAGACAATCATTAGAGGCGGAAAGGATCGCAGCATTGACGGACTAGTCTGGACACAGGATCCTACTGAGGATATTAATGGCACGAAAATAATCGGGAAATCCAGACTTTTCAGCATCGGATATACTACAACTGTTACCGAATGGGATTTGGTGAAAGGTCAGCCATTACGCTCAGCAAGCGGAAACCATGGAGAGATATGGTGTCTTGCTGCTCAACCTTCAGAAGAACAAAAGCGTGGAGAAGAGCCTTCGGGTGAGTGTCAAAAGCTTGTCGCTGGTTGTGTTGATGGAGCTTTGGTTTTGTATTCTACAGCAGATGAAGATCTTCAGTTGCAAAAAGTTCTTGTTCGACCCTCCGCAAAAAAAAGCAAAGATTATTAGTGTTGCCTTCCAGGATCGCTATCACGTTATTGCAGGATGTTCAGATAGCAATATCCGAGTTTATGATATCAGGACTGGATCAATGCTGAGACAGATGTCTTTGGGAGCTGGACCTAAAGGGGGACCCAGAGATATAATTGTCTGGGCTGTCAAAGCATTACCAAATGGAGATATAATTTCTGGTGACTCGACTGGTGAGATCAAAATATGGCACGGCAAAACATACAGCATGATGCAACATATTAAAAGTCATACTCAAGACGTTCTCAGCCTTGCGACAAGCTTTGATGGAATGTCAATTTTCAGTGGTGGTATGGATAGACGGACAGTCGTCTACAAACAAAACAAAGGGAAGAAAAGATGGACAGAGGTTGGACATAGAAGATTTCACACCCACGATGTTAAGGCTATGGCAACCTTGGAGTGCCAAGGAATAAGTGTTGTGGTTTCTGGAGGTAAGCTGCTCTTCCACTTATGGCTTCTTTGTAGACTAACTTTTTTCGCAGGTCCTGATGCTGCTCCTACTATTCTTCCACTTGCGCAATTCGGCCAAGAGAATCAACGCGCCTTACCCTTCTTACCCCAACTATCCATTATTCAGAGCTCCACAAGGAAGAGATTGATGATGAGTTGGTGGGATCGAGAAATCCACATCTGGCGTATAAACAGATTTTCTGATTCAATCAATGGTGATGATCCAGAGGTCGCGGCGGTCAATCGCAAATTGGTCGCGAAGATACTAGTCAAGGGAGAGTCGAACATTACATCTGCGACTTTAAATTCTGCAGGAAACCTACTCGCAGTTTCAACTGTGGCAGAAATCAAGCTTTTTCGCCTCAAGGCACGGAAGCCAGAAGAGGGGGAAGGTCTCAAAGTATCAACCGTTTCAGTACCACTCTCCTTTTCTTCTGGAGCCCGTTTGATTCAATTCTCTCCTGATGGAAATTGGCTATCCATAATTCGGGATGACAGTTCAATCGCGGTGGCACGAATCATTCAGGACCACGCTTCACCATCATCCTTCAACATTATTCCCCAACTTTCAAGACTTTCTCGTCTCGACCGCAACATCTCGAAAACCAAGCTTCTAGGTGGTCTTGGTGCATACGAAAGAACTGTTACTCAGGTAGCATTCTCATCTGATAGCAGAATTTTAGTAGTAAGCGATTTGGCAGGTTTTGTTGATACTTGGGTTCTGGAAGGAATCGAAGATCTCACACAAAAACTCGAGGAAGCACAGGAAGACGACGCATCTGATGATGATTCCGAGGATGGATCCGACGTGGAAGGAGAAAAGAAGCCAAAGTTGATTTATGGTCAACATTGGACACAAAATCCATCTGCCACTCGTATACCAAAGCTTCCTGCTGCACCAGTTGTGCTATCATTCCGCCCCTCAACTCGCCCCGCACAAATCAATGGAGCCACACCCCCTGCTACTCGCAATAATCCTAATCCTGTATCTCATGAACTACCTGTTGCTGAGGATCGTTTAGTCATTGTCACATCCACAAACGAACTTTACGAATTTGAGGTTCTTGCCGGTTCACTAACTCCTTGGTCTCGTAGAAATCCTACCTCCGCATTTCCCCTTTCATTCCGTAGATTGGCAGATGCGGCAAGAGGTTGTATATGGGATATTTCTGATGGTCGCGAGCGTATGTGGCTACATGGTGTCAGCTGGTTATGGATGTTTGATTTATCACAAGATTTTCATTTCGAAGACGAAGAGGCCGACGAAAATGGAGAGTCTGAAAACGCAGGAAATAAACGCAAACGCTTTCAATTAGGGAAATCTGGAGCAGGAGGTTTAGTTGACGAAGAAGAGAAAGAGACAGGCATGTCCCGTAAAGTCCGCAAACTTATCCATGAGGAGGAGACTCAAGAAACAGAACTAGATTTAGAAGATAATAGAGGTTCTATGGATGTTGATTCGGATGACGGTGAGATTGACAGGGAATTGAAGTCAGTACTAAGAAAGAAGTCGCAGAGGAGCGAAGATGAGAAATTTGGGAGGGCAGCGCAAACCTACAATACTCTTAAGTATAGACCGATTCTTGGCGTGGTGGAGATTGGGGAGGGAGGGGAGAATGGCCTGGAAGTTGCAATAGTCGAAAGACCTATCTGGGAAGCAGATTTGCCGATGAGATATGAAGGTGACCAGGAGTGGGAGAAAAAGTCCTTGTATTGAGGAAGGACATATTAGATGAGTAATATGAATGTTATTGATGGTAGGAGAAGCGTAGATTTTGATGCATATGGATGGATATGGCGTTTTGGAAGTTGGGATGGAATGGATGTTCAAAAGCAAAACGTGACCAGGTGAATATGGTCAGGGATACTTGAGAGCTGTATACGTGTGTATAATTGAAAGATAGCAGAGAATGTTGCTGATACCATTACAAGATATACAAATGATTTCTCGTGATACCTATTTTGCCTCTTCTATCTCTCTTGGTGAAATATCTTGATCACCAGGAGCGATTTCCGGCGACATGTTTCGGGTATCAAAAGATATCTCTTAGCTTGAGATAACCAACAAACCTCCACAAAGGATGAGATGATATACAAGCATCTGAGATCTAATGACCCTGGCGAGTGCTATGACACCGGAATTGGCTGCCAGCCCCTGTGGTACCCCGTCCAACCTCAGGAATACTTCTTGCATTGGCATGTTACATTTGGCATGCATGTGCATGGCAGCAGCATAGCCTCACTTTAGCTTGAATATATGAGCCCTAAATTACCCTGAGCCGATTTGAGCGTCTGATTTTCTTAACAAGTTGTTCTTTACTGAAAAGAATCGACCTATTTTTGTCTCAATCATCGCAGATATATTAGGTGCTATTTTTGGGGCAGTCTCACTTGGATTGAAATCTCTCAAGGTGTCTTTCTTTACTATTCAACCCATCGAGACTAGGCTGCAGAGATCGATGGTATTACGCAAAGAACGCAAGCACTTCACACTACTCTAAGAGGGAAGAAAGATATTATTGATATGATATAGGTCGTGTAGTTGTTTTCTGGCGTTGCAACTGTAAGTGGCAAGAATTGATATATTATCAGTTCCATTGCTGCATCATTAGCTTCGCTATTTCACAATACTGAATGTTCTGGATCTAGGAACAGATATGTAAACTGCATGCGACCATTGGATTCATATCCAAAATACTCGTATATCTAGTGATGTCCCCAGAATGCTATCAGATCAGACATCAATTTTCATTCCAACATCGACAGCCACAACACCGAGATGAATCTTATTGCCAAGTAACTCAAAATTATATATACAGGGCTTATACGCATCAATAGTGTGCTCTTAACTTTGAAAAGTAGACTAAAATCTCATGGATTTGCATCTTCAACGACGCGGTATAAGATCACGACCTTTGAGTGAGCACATGGGTCAGAGGTCTCAGAAATCAAAACAGCCCTCAAGATATAACAGGACTTGCGAACAAGTATTGACCCGCTTATTGAGTCAATAAAGCAGATTATCTTCTCGTAGCTTAAGCTTCGCTCTCATCATGTTTCTCGGCTATCCAGTCACTCCTGGATGCCGATATCTCTTTGTATTCCTTTCAAGCAGACATGCATGAAAATATCAGCCCGAGAGGTGTTAAACGTCATTCTACAGATATTACCCTCGATGAATTCTTAATTACGCTCCTCCAAGAGTATCATAAGTTCACAGAACATACTCTCGTCGATCGCAGAAACTGGCTCCTTCAACTGGCCATTCAGATTAAGAAAGAGAAGATACTCTTGAATTCAGATGATTGGGTACATAAAGTTCTTAACGCATGCGTATGAAAGTCTCTGGGACTTAAATACCCCCTTCTTCGTATATCCCGAGTTACGATGAGATTTGTTACGGTCTATATCTAGCTACAACACCTATCCCAAACCTAGGTAAATTCCCCGAGTCAAAAGTATGGAAATTTTATGAGATGATGAATTTTGTGAAGAGGAATAATTTGACTGTGCTGGTTTCAGGAGCCCACTGCTGATGCAGATAGACGGACCGCGAAGCCACTCCAAATGCCATAGAAGATGGATTCAGATTTCTTTAGTGGCCGACTTGGGGATAGATCTCCATCTAGAAGAAAATACTGCAAGGAGATTAGTGAATCCCAGGAGTGCTAGCTACTCACTTCATTGCTGATAGCACCTTAATATCAAAGACCTATAGAGAGTCACAATGGAAGCATTGGATGGACACTCGTTAGTGAGCCGTAGTCCGAAAATATTTCCCCTCAACTCGAAGTCCGAGATATCATGCTAAGGGTCCTGAAGATATTTGCGGTCGATTCAGGAATATACACATGCTCATAATCTAGGTGTTCAGTATCTACATATTGCGCAAACAGATTATCTGAGACATTGACGAAGAAAAAATCGTCTTTATTTCCCAAACCTCAACAGAAAGACCTTCTTTCTCGAGATATCATACTGAACTGCACACGTCTTCATCATTCTTCAAAACCACCTCCCAGGTATAGATACGACAGGTGGAATCTTTATATCCGAAATAATCCATTTTGTAGATTCAGGATTTGGAACTTGGCCATACGGGCTATACCTATCATTTATTTATCTAGAGAGGTATCGCCTAATGACTTTCTCATTTTGATATTGGAGACACTCAAGAGGAAGAATCACCCTCGATCGAGGAACCGCAAATGCTAATCCCAGAATTCGAGGTTTAATATTCGGAACTTGAGCAGCGGATCCTACAGTTCTTCCATGGCTATGATGAACATTCTTGATCTGAGGGATAGAGGTTTGGGCCAAAGAACATGAATTTCTCATCAGGTTCTACTTGCCTTGATACACATCATTTCATCTATTGCACCAAAGTTCATAATATTCAACCCCCTTATCATCACCAGCCAACACACTCAACTCTACCGATATCAACATCTCAACGACAGTATTCCCTTCCTCCACTCACATATATAACATCCTAAGCACAAACATCCATACGTATACCTACCCAAGATCCCTCAAATTCAACTCTTCACCTTTCCCGTCAAAGTACCCCCTTCCATCCATCCATCATCCATCCATCCAACCCCATACCACAAAATAGACTACGCACACGATGTCTTACAGAACCCCCAGATCACGACCAAGAACGTTACTCAACACCACGACAAACATCTTCCATGTCTCAAGTTCGATTTCCACTTCACTTCACTTCACTCCACTTCACCGCATCCATATCTCATATCCCCCTCACATTTCAGATTTTCTATCCTGCACTTGATATTATATTCATATATATTCATATATATTCATATATATTCATATATATTCATATATATATATATATACCATCATGCATGCACCGAAACCGAACCCACAAGTAAAGATCCTCAGCTATCTGCCGCAACTAGCATAACTTCGTACACACCATGAAAGAAGAAGCATCTCTGATCACCCACAACCAAAATCTCATCCCAATCCATTAATTATGCTCAGATGCCTTTCAAATTATGAGATCGTGGCAAAGTCTACGAGAATTTGATACTTTGATACTTTGATACTTTGATACTTTGATGCATAGATCATTTAAGCAGGCTTAGGCAGGGCAGAGGCGGGCGTATTAGGTTAGTATATGGAATTTGTGGTTTATCATTTTATTTCATCTAACAAATGTCATCTCTCATAAATCCATCCTCAATATCATCCCATTCCATCGCATCCCTTGCCAATCCCAATCCCAATCCCATACTGTTCTATTCTATTCTATTCTATTTTCTATCCCGACATCCATCCCAATAACTAGTCCTGCATGCTGAAAATAGTTCTACATCCTCGCTCATTCATCCACAGGACAATCTAAACCTGTTCTGCCCCAAATCCCTTACTGCATCTTCTTTTTCTCAATCCCATTCCCGCTCCCCTCTCCCCATTTTCATTACCACTCCCACATCCACCCTCCCCACCCCTTGTCTTCCCCTCGTCCCCCTCCTCAACAAACCCTCCCCCCTCTCCACCCAACCCCTCTCCCTCCCACCCCGGCAACTTGACCGCGCGGTCCAACGCCCTCGGCAACCCCCTATGTCTCCCCCTAACCATAACAAAAACCAACACAACCTTACTCGCGGGCCTCAATCCCCCCGAAAAAACTATAGCTCTGATCCGGCAAGCCCACACTAATCCCCACGCACCCATACGCCGACACCACCTCAAAGATAACATTAAAAACCGAGTAGGCGACAGGATCTCTCTCGAAGTTCGAGACTTCGATACAGACAATGAGGAAGATGGCGAGAGTCAGCCACCAGAGATCATGGGAGAGCTGGGATCGGAGCTGGTGGCGGATGAATTCCGTTCCGGTCGTTTCTTCTCTCTGGGGTTTATCTTTCGCCGTTGCGCTTCCGGTGCCGGTTTTGTGTTTGGGGGAGCCGGGCTTCGATGCGGGAGGGGTGGGATCGCGACCGGAGAATGAGCGGCGGATTTTCTTGGCGAGGCCCCAGCCCGAGTGCGGGGTGAAGGGCGAGATGTCGCTGGTGTAGATTCCGAGGCTTTGCTCTTCGTAGACGTTGGAGTGGCGCATCGTGATGACGACGGGGTACACGCTGATGTACATCATGACGACGTAGAGGAATTGGAGACCGATTCGCAGGGTTGGGATGCTGATGATGTAGAAACCGCCGGATCGGACGGCGATGGCTTGGAAAAGCCCGTCGAGGACTCGGTAGCGCGGTTCGATTACTTGGGTGGCGGGGTTGCCGATGTTGAGGAGTTCAAAGGCGGCCCAGTCGATGGAGTTGAGTGTTATGACCATGAAGAGTAACCACCATGTCGGATGGGAAGGGAAGAGGTTGGTGTAAACGCGACGGGGATAACGGAGGATAAATCGGAGAGTTGGTGTGTGGTGTTGGAACCGAGAGAGGGAGTTGGGGAAGATATCGAGGAGTTTGAAGAAGGTGTAGAGGATTAGACGGAGAAAGAGGGGATAGGCTGTATTTCCGGCGAGAATTAGTAGCCCCATCGTTAGGAGGGTGTAGATTGAGGTTTGGAAGGGGATCTAGGTTTGTTAGTGTCTTAATTTCAATTATATATTCTAGGAAAGTGGGAGTGTAGATAAAACGAAAGACCTACCATGTTTGAATCCAACAAACTCATCCCCGAGTTGTTGAAAGCACTAATCGCATTGAATAGTCCCAACCACCATGGGTTGATCCCATTCTCAAGAGCCACATTACTCTTGTTATAAGCCATATAAGCACCCAATCCTATTCCTCCGAGTACTTGCCAGAGAATAAAATAAGCCGGGACTAGCCATGCTAAGAATGATATGGCACGATATTCAACACCGCCTAGATGCTCTCTTTCATTTCGTGATAGACCGTGGATTTGTCCATTGCGGCCTGTGGTGTCAGCATTTAGGTATGACGGGTATTGGAGAGGAGTGAGGTCTTGTTGACCTAACTGTGGAGGATCAACTGGTGTATTTTTTGTGGTGCATTCGATGTTTCAGTATATTCTTTTCCTGGGGGGTGGTTGGGAGTTGAGGAGTTCCTGATCGATCTGGTGTAGTACTTTGATTGTTGGAATTTCCAATCGTGATGTTTTTCTCCTTCTTGTCATTTGCTGGATGGGCAACTGGTGCAAAAGTAATATGATCTCCTGTGTCTTTTGGTACCTCACCATGAGATAAAATTTCCGAAGTCGCAGTGATACCATCTTCATCACCTTTTCCTCCCACCGATTGATTTTTCAAGCCATCCTCCAATTGAACAGCATCTTCATTGATATTTTCCCCAACACCACTTCCCATGCCACTCCCATTCCCATGTTGTCTCCTACTCTCCGCCCCCCCTCTACTAGCACTCCTACACCTCCTCATCTGCTCCTTCTGTCTCCCAACCACCTCCCCAAATCTAACCTCAAAAGCTCTCTTTCTCGTTCTCACCGTCGCCACACTAACAAAAATCGCACTCCCAACAATAATCAACAACCACAAGATAATCTGTTGAAAAGTCGTCATGGTACTTAAATCCACCGTGTTAAGACCCGCTTCCGTCATCGCCGACGTCACCAAAAAAAAGAGCATCAACATAAGAGATTGATCTCGAGGGATTTGAAGAACCCCAAAAGATGAGGGAGGTGATCAAAAGTGTGATGATAAAATAGGTGTAATGAATAGTTATGAAGTCCAACGGTGGGAGAAAATCGACAATGGGTGAAAGCCATCTTGAGAGACGATGGTACCATCTATCACCCATAAAACTTCTAAGAGATCTAGATCTCTGATTCATATCCTCTCGATCAGGATGTGAAAGAAAAACGCTCCCCCTCATGCCCCCTGGAAGCATATCACCCTTCTCTCCACAATCCGGTGAAGGAATAGCGAAGCTTGGTGTCGTTTGTGTTGTTTGGATGTTGATATTGGAATTGGAATTGGAATTGGTATTGGTATTGGTATTGGTATTCGTATTCGCATGAATCCTATCCTCATCGACGTTGGAAATTTCGACGTTGTGAATTCGTTTATCATCGAACGTTCCACCTCCTCTTGAATCTCTCACAGCAGTCTCTGCCAATGATTCTTCCATCCTCATAGCCTCTCTTGTCATTTCTCGGAAGAAATCGAAAAAACCCTGTCTCTGCCAATATACTTAAGCAGAGATCAACAAAGCCAAAAAGCGTGAGTGTTTGCCCATCAAAACTCAAGCAACAAAAATTTAATGCAATAATAAAATTACTCTAGGTTTTCAAACTCCATCAAACTCCTCTCATACATACCATTCCCTTTTCTTCCAATGTCTTTCTTTCTTTCTATCTTTGCTTTGCTTTGCTTTCTTTTCTTCTTATTCTCTTTCTCTCTTTCTTTCTTTCTCTCGCTTTTCCTATCTCTCTCACACATTCACACATTCACATTCACACATTCACACACATTCTCTCTCTTTCCTCTCAAATCAAACAAAACAAAACCCCCAAACCCTAAAAAGCCTAAAGTATGTAGGAATTAACCCTATTCGTTTACAACCCTCACCTCCCCCAAAAATCTTCCGATAATCCTCCCAATTTGCCCAATTTTCCCAATTTTTCCCTGCAAAATCTCCACCCAACCCACCGAGAACAGTGCTGCACAGTCAATACCACCGTGTACCTACCTACATACTACATAGGCACGGCACTTCGGTACTTTCAACACAGAAACCATGCTTGCCACCATTTGCTGCAGATGTTTATGTACTGTAGATTTTCTCTCGGGAGATACTAGTTAGCATCTCTCTAGATGTGCATGCGTATTTGCCAAAGTAGATATTCTACATTCATTCTCGTTGAAGCAAGAGAGGAACATCTAGTAATATACTACAGTAGTATCTCCCAGGAGAACATCCACAAGAGAACGAAATCAAACCTAGAGCTAATCATACATACATACATACATACTTACTGACTATACTCGGGTATTTGTATAATATGATGAGACTTATTCGCAGACCTGTCTGTCTTTCTTATCCGAGACCTAACAACCGATACCTGAATTCTTACACGCACTCACTCACTCACTCATCACCATTCCACCCACCACTTGCCCAAAGGGAAAAGAAAAATATCCAATCCAGTCCAGTCCAATCCAATCCAATCGTTGGCAATTTAATCCACTCCAATATTAGAAAAAAAACAGTAAATTAATATATCCAGAGTAGCATCTTCAATCTAGTAAATACTCAGGCGGGTTTCAAAAGAGGCACACGCAAATATTAAACTTATAATTTCCATTCGATAAAACTTTAATAAAATTTTTATATATATTTTTTAAATATTATAGGTTTAGTATTTTAAAACTTGTTATAAAAACTTTATATTATAAAATTTAAATTTAGATGAATACTAGTATAATACAATCTATAAATATTAAAAAATTAATAAAATAATAAATAATTATATAATAATAATAATAATAATAATAATAATAATAATAATAATAATAATAATAATAATAATAATAATAATAATAATAATAATAATAATAATAATAATAATAATAATAATAATAATAATAATAATAATAATAATAATAATAATAATAATAATAATAATAATAATAATAATAATAATAATAATAATAATAATAATAATAATAATAATAATAATAATAATAATAATAATAATAATAATAATAATAATAATAATAATAATAATAATAATAATAATAATAATAATAATAAATAACTAACTTAATGAATATTATAGCTAAACTTATAAAAATTCTATTAAATAATAAAATAAGAGCTAAATTTTATATATTAAATTTTAGAATTTTAATATCTCAATAAATGCTTTAAAAAATATATATATTAAGCGTTGTTTTAAGTTAATACCGGGTTAAAAACTAATCGAAGAATGAAAAATATATTTTATATATAGTTAATCTTTAAAAGATTTAAATAGATTAATAAACTAATCAGATATTATAAAACAGACTCTAAAATACTATAAGATTTGAAAATAAATATTAAGCGTATTCAAATTCTTAAATAAGTCGCATACCCTACGTCTCGCGACCCTCCTTCATTTGGCTAGTATCTCATACTAAAAATAGCTATTTTAACTTATTAATAACCTTATGAAAAATAAATAAATATATTTTAAATTTTAATGAAAGCTTTTATATATAATTACTAATAGATTATAAAAATCTTAAACTTTTACGAATTTTTTATCAAGAGCAATAGAGAATTATAGAAAATTAGAATTTTCAGTTTTAGATCTGTATATAAAATTATATACAAAATTAAAACTTTGAAAAAAATATTTACAATTTCTAAACAAAAATATTTAAAAATAATCTACAAACTTTTATAAAAAAAATACATTAATCAATATATAATAAGTAAACTATTTAAAATATATATAATGATTTATAATTATTAAATAAATTAAAATTCTATATTATTAATTTAAAATTTCATTATTAAAATTTTTATCAAAAATGATAATATACGATTAAAATAATAAATTCAATTATATTTAATTTTAAGATTCTATTTTTGTATAGGATTTATATTCAAATTCAAAATTAGAATTTTAAATTTTTACAGTCTTTTATTACTTTTTATAAAAAAATCACAAAAATTTAATATTTTTAGAATCTATTAATAATTACATAAAGAAGCTTTAATTAAAAATATAAAAGATATATATTCATTTTTCGTAAAGTCATTAATATATTAAAATGGCCGTTTTTTAGTGTAAATACTAGCCAAATGGAGGGGGGGGTGGCGAGAAGTAGGGTAGGCGACTTTAGGTATGGGGGTATCGAGTAGTTATGAATTTGATTCAATTCAATTATTCAATTCATCCCATCATTTATATACTGCTTTCCTCTCTTCTCCTATCCTATCCTATCCTATCCTATCCACTCCTCTCATCTTCTGTCCTGTTATATCCAAGCACTAGTTAGGGTATCTATCAATACCATTCTATTTCATCTCATCTCTCATCCAACTCAAATCCAATTCGATTCAAATCAATGAATACCAGATAACCTCAACCTCTGACTCTTCACCCTCCACCCTTCACCCCTTCAAAGGATCAATTCTCGAATTCCTTCTCTTCTCTTCTCTTCTCTTCTTTTCTCTTCTCGTTTCATCTCCCATCCTCTCTTCCCTTCCATAGCCATTCTATTCCCTCCTCATCCCTTCCTTTTCCTTTCCTTCCCTTTTCCCTCCTCCAATCAACAATAAACAAAGAAAACATGCAACAATACTGATACTACATCAACCCTAATCCATCCATCCAAAATGAGCCATCCCAAAAAGCTCATTTCTAAAATATAAACGCCAGCTGTTGAACGGGAATCCTCCCTAGTGATGACCAAATCACTCACACAGCCAATAATTGACATCCCCATTCCTTGACAAATAAAATTATGTATATGTAAGTCGATATGATTAATTCCTCAAAACTCCTCGCATGATGTGATATAACGATAGGATATATAGCGTACAAGTCTTTGATATATAACAGGCAAGACAAATCACCTCGAATGATGGGTAATATGATGAGATAGGTTGTGTATTAGAATTGAACATTGTCGTGTGGATGCATGGTGTTAATTCATCATTATTGTTCGTGGAGGTAGTATGATGGCTAGCATTGATTCGATGGATTCGCGACTCGATTATTTACTCCTCTCGTCGCTTTCGTAGTATCGTTTCGTTTTCGCCTTCGCCTTGGCCTTCATAGAAGAAGGGTGGTTCTGTCCTCGGATCGAACCTAATGGAATTGATCATATTGTTGATCATGTTGTTGTATAAATGAATGAACGAATTCCCATTATTCGAATGGATTTCAAGGTCCACGTTGTGAAGGATCTCTTGGGTATTGGTCTCTTCTTCCAGCTTCACCTCTAGCATTAGCCCATTCTTGCGCACCACTTTGCCTACCAGGTTGTTCCGCTGGTAACTTTATATCTTCTTGTCGTGGAGGCGGTGTTGATATTTGTTGATTCGATGATCCATCTGGTCTCAAGGTTGATACCACAGATTGTGCAATTGATGCTACCACGTAACCTCTCAATTCCTTATCTTCTCTCGCATCCTCCTTTTCCAATCGAAATCTTTCATCCTTATTCATATTTGCTCTTCGAAGACCACGGATTTCGTTTTGAATGTATAACATAACTTCTTCCGGACATTTGTTTCGTGCCAGAGCATGATCGGATTTTCGGACATATCTTCGAGTAACATCCGTCGCACCTTCTATAGAGAAAGCGATACAGTAAGACATCTTCTTACCCCATCCTTCTGCATATAACCTCGGATTATCCCAAGCTTCTTCACATGCATCAACATGAATCCACCTCTTTTTCGTATCCGAGTATACCTCTGTCCAAACATGATCTTCAACATTCCAGACCCATCTAACGCGACCTCCCACTGCGCGACACAGCATACTAAAACAATTGGCCCATTCCCCTACTCGACCCTTTCTCGTTTGTAGTAATTGCCACACGTCACTATATCGAGGGAATCGTTCATACGCGAGACAGTCTCCTGCCGAACACCGATATAATTCTACCTTGGTAGCTCCGCATGCTTGTTCATCAGGTGTTGGCGCCGTCATTCCTTGCGCGACGGTCGGTGACATGCACACTCCACATGGTGGATTATTTACCCATGAGAAGAATGAACGTTTAAACCATCTGATGAAAGAAGAAGTGTTAGATGTCGTACATCATCACCATTGACAATATACGTGGAGAGAGACGTACCGGAGTAAAGCTCTAATAACACAATCCTGATAACCCCATTCTGGTTTTCGACCATCCCCCATACTTTCGGCTTCGGCTTGTAATATTTGACTTTCTTCTTCTGCTTCTCCATAAATTCTATCCAGTGGCAAAACTTGCAAAGCTTCATCCAATAACCCGGGATTTTCGTATTTCGTTGGTGTTTGGGATATCGATATTAATAAATTGCGAAATTTCTGTGATTGTACATCTGCTGGTGGAGTTGGAATCTTTGGTAAACTTCTTAAGGAAGAATACGAAGGGGGTGTTGTAGGTTTTGATTGATTATTATTTGATGAGGCTGAGGGATGATTTGAAGATTGCTGTCGTAGATTGGATGAAGATGATCTTTCTCTTGGTGATGGTGAAGCATTTCTTGATCTTGATCTATCCAATTCATTTAATCGTTTCGTCCTTAATAAACCTTCGAATTGTTGTCTTAAATCTTTCGCCCACGCTTCATCATATTCCCCGGTTGAATTTAAAGCATTTCGATCAGACATTTTGTTGTTGATATGGATGTGGATGTGGATGTGAGTGAGTGAGTGTGAGTGAGTGTGAGTGAGTGTGAGTGAGTGTGGGTGTGGGTGTGGGTGTGGGTGTGGATGGATGTAGGTGTGAGGATGTGAGGATGTGAGGATGTGAGGGTATGAATGTGTGAATGTGTGAATGTGTGAATATGGTTGGAGTGTTGGTTGTGGTTGTCGTCGTGGTAGTGGTTGTTTGTGTGGTTGTCGTCGTCGTAGTTATCGTTGCGTTGTCGTTGTCGTTGTCGTTATTGTCAAAGAATAGTAAATTAATGTCGACCAATGTAGGAGGTATGTAGGTATGTATGTATGTATAACGACAACCAAGTAATCAATCCTTCTTCCTTCACATCAACCTTTTCAACCCTTTCCCTCTTCTCACTCCTCTCAGAGATTCTCTCTTGGTATATAAATTGCGGCTTAAATTGTCTTGTCCTATGATTGAGGAAGAGGAATCTTCAAGTAGTTCTATCGTTGAGAGGTGGTGGTGTAAATAATAGATGACGAATTAATCCAAAAGAAATATAAGTACTAGTGCTGTATGGTATATGTAAATGTAGAATGGAGACCAAAATAGGGAAAGAACTGATAAATGAATAAATGAACGAATGAATAAATAAATATATAAATAAATAAGTAAATAAATATATAAATGAATATATAAATAAAACAAATAAGTCCAAAATGGGAATAAAGCTAAGTTGGGTTGTATTCAGTTGTATTCCAATGAGTCCAGTATTCTCTCTCTCTCTCTTTCTCTCGTTCTTCTTTTGTTCTTCTCTTTCTTATACACTCTTGACGGTTAACTCTTAACTCTTAGCTCTTAGCTCGTAGCTTTTAGCTCTTAGCTGCTGATTGCTGACTGCTGACTGTTGATTGTTGACTGTTGATTGTTGACTGTTGATTGTTGATTGTTGTTGATTGTTGAATATTGAACCTTTCTTTTTTAACACACACACATATACACATCTTCATTCTTTCTCTCTCTTCTCTCTCTCTCTCTCTCACTCTCACTCTCACTCCTCTTATTACATTCAAGCACAGCCTTCTAAGCAACCTTTAGATCGGAATCGCCACTTTTCGCTTATGGATTTAGGCTAGACTAAGGGATTCGTAATTATAGATCTTATCCTACTGTACTAGTATCCTTAAAACTCCGCAACCTACTACTCTGCCTGTGCCTAGGTATGTTTTGAATTACCTAATAAGGAAAGTGGAAGGAAAGAGGGGAGACAGGGGTGGCCGGGGATGGGAAACTTTTAAACTTTTAATTTGTAAGTATTATTCAACAACTTAAAACAGAAGTAAAATACGGGATTTTATAATTAGACACAGCATTGATGTTGTTGTAGTAGCTGTACGGAGTATAGTATAAAGAGTAGTTATATCTAATCGTTGTATAGTTGTGTAGTTGTATAGAGATATAAATACTCAAGTAGATGTACTCGAGTAGAAGTAGATGTAGATACATATATGTATAGATGTATCTAATTCCATGTATTAAACGAATATCAAACAAATCTATATAACAAGATAGATAATAAATAATATAAGAAACTATCTACGAGTATATCTACGAATTAGTAAATAAGATCTACGAATACAGATAAAACTAAACTGTCCACGGGTTATTTACTCAAGTACTACTTGTATCCATGAATAGCTGCAGTTTACTAGTATAGTAGATCTCATTCATCTTCATCCCTAAATGATTTCAGGGACCAAAAGAAGAGGAAAATCATTTATTCATTAAATTATACAATTTATAATCCATATAATCCATATGCCTACTGTAGGTAATCTATACACTCCACATGAATCATACAACTCATCCAACTTATCCAATTCATCCAACTCACGATCAGCAAATACAAATCATACATCAACCTCGTGGCTTGCGTCGTAATACCTCTGACAACAACTACTACTTACTATCACCTACAGACTAAGCGTCCATTCATTTTCTACTGAACTAATCAACCCATCTGAACAATGTCTTCGAATTTACTCGTAATTAGTATCCATAACACATATCTCACAAGGCACAACCCATAATTTCATCTCCATCTCACTTGACAACAAACAAACAAGCGAACCAACGTACGCGTGGTTCATCTACTCTACCTACCTCCTCTCCATTACCGACTCCTAACATACCAACACCAATACCAACAAAACCCTCAAAAACATCCCATCATGGCCATGTTGTATTGTATTAGCCGTGGAGGAATCTACTAAGCAGAATGGGTATTGCTCAACTCCAATTAGGATTTTCTTGGTTGATGGTATGTCTATGTATATGTTTATTAGATATTAGATGAATAAATACCCAAGTAGGTTTATTGTATTAATATACCTAGATGCTTGCTTCCAAGTTACCTACCTGCAGTATATAGATGCGTAAAAGCGAGTGTCGTAGATCAATCTTTATGATCGATTTAACTGAGTCCAACTTGTTGATCAAGAGTAAAAGCACACCTTCTTAAATACTACGGTGATATATATATATATATCTTTGAATTCTTTATTAGTCTGTGGTGATTGTCGATTTCCAATCTTCATCTCTCGATATCTATCTAACACGACAGAGTATTCAAATATCATCAACATCAACATCAACATCAATATCAATCAATATACCACAACCCAAACAACCAATACACATATACGTAACACAACCATCCAATCAAAGCCCCAATAAATGCTATGCCGAATATCTCACTCAGTACATAGATAGCATCTTACTAATTCCCCATCAGAAACAATAGGTGCACAATAGATAGACCGTAATGAAAATCATACATACCCGCAAGTAACGAGAAGAAGAAAACATGAAAAAGCTGACGACGATTGTACGATTTGTTTGGTGAGGTTTGGTAATTAGATTGGGGTTTGGGTATCTTGGGTGGGTTGATAATTAAGTATCCATGATGCTGGGTTTGGGTTTGGGTGGTTTGTACTTGGAGATACTGTATATTGGTTGTAGATAGGTAGATATATCATCTATATATTATGTAGATATAGATATATATGTTCCATGAATACCCATGGATGGATAGATAGATATGTTCATGAATATAGATAGATATATAAACCTCTCAATCAACCGATCATCAGTCATTAGTTATATCTCCAATCCCCTCCTCACTCGCTCACTCGCTCACTCACTCACTCATTCACTCATTCACTCATTCACTCATTCACTCATTCACTCATTCACTCACTCATCACATCTTCACCCAATCCCTTCCTGACCCCATCATAAATTCCAATTCCAAATCCAAATCCAATTCCCAATCCAATCCGAACCCTCCTCATCCATCATCTAATTACTTCACTCCCCAACCCTCCAACCCTCCCCCCAAAACCTATCCATCCCCTTCAAAAACAAAAGGCATACGCGTATCCTTTTCTTGGCATGGATGAAAGACGCTCTAAGCGGTATGGTGTGGAGAACGATTGCGCGGCTACCCCTTTGTGGCGTTTTTTAGAATGTGGGGATTTGATTGGATGGATGGATGGGGTGGATTGAGGGTTTGTACTCTGATTTGGAATTTTGGTAAGGGATGAATGATAATTATAAATTAAATTGATTAGATAAATGAATTAAAATATTTTTGATAAGGATGTTATATGTTTATTTTCTTTTTTATTACTTGGTATTTATTTTTATTTATTTTATTTATTTTATTTATTTTATTTATTTATTTATTTTATTTATTTTATTTATTTTATTTATTTTTTATTTATTTTATTTATTTTATTTATTTTATTTATTTTATTTATTTTATTTATTTTATTTATTTTATTTATTTTTTTATTTTATTTTATTTATTTTTATTTATTTTTATTTATTTATTTATTTTATTTATTTTATTTATTTTATTTATTTATTTATTTTATTTATTTTATTTATTTTATTTATTTTATTTATTTTATTTATTTTATTTATTTATTTATTTTATTTATTTTATTTATTTTATTTATTTTATTTATTTTATTTTTTTATTTTATTTATTTTATTTATTTTATTTATTTTATTTATTTTATTTATTTATTTTTTTATTTATTTTTTTATTTATTTTTTATTTATTTTATTTATTTTTTTATTTATTTTATTTATTTATTTATTTTATTTATTTTATTTATTTTATTTATTTTATTTATTTTATTTATACTTATTTATATATATCTATATAAATAATATTTATATTAGTTAAGATCTTAAAATGATTATATTACACTCCTCCCTTAAGCGCTCATATTAACTCTCTTAATAATCTTCGCTAGATGAAGTATATACATATCTTACTTTTAATAATAAAAGAACAAGACTTTAATCAACCAAATAAGTTTCACTTCAAACATCATCCTCTAAGCTTCCAATCGCGATACCACCCACGCATTTCCCTCTCGATCAAAGAAATAGTCATAGCTTCCTCGTTTGACAATACAGTACATCTGTACAGAGTGTCTATAAATCTACTCTGTATACTTGGTATTGACTAAACATCTGAATAGCTACATACTAATACTATACCTACCTAGGTACCCGAGTAATCCCAACCTCGAATTTCCAATCCCAAGCATACTTACTTTACTCATCTACCTCCCACCCCAGTATCAAAATAGATGAGGCTCTCTAGTCCCCACGCCATACCATACTACTGTACTATACAGAGTACTACTGTACGTAGTACGTACACCTAATCATCTCTAACCCAATCCACAATGCGGTAGGTCACCAACCAATTGCAACCCCCAATCCCACAACCCGTCTGGCGGCTCCTCCCCTCCCCGACAACCGAAACCAACTTCCCAACGTTCCTTCATCCCTTTATCCTCTGCCATGCAGCGTGCGTACGCGTCCAGCATCTTTCATTCCATCTACGGAGTATACTGTGCTGTATGGCTTCGCTGGCGTGGAAACTTTTCTCCCGCGCTTCTGCATGCGATTAGCCCTTCGTTATACAGTGTGTAATGCAAGGAGCGAGGGAATGGTAGGGAAGTTCGAAGATCATGATCCGTGGTCGCGGATTATACTTTTTGTTTTCATGGTGTACACGTGGTGGTCAGGGACTTGCTTGTGAATGTGGTGGGTGCTGGGAGCTGGTGGCATGTGTGCTGCTATCGTACGGAGTACTGTACTGTACTGTAATTTTCATACATGGGGCTTATGATGTGATACGAGGGAGGGAAATTGGAGGTTGGAAAGTTGAGGGGGGGCAGTGAGTAGTGAGCACTGTTGTTTTTTGTCTTTGTCTTCGTGTTGGTACATGGGTTCATGATCTAGGATCATGGAATCCTAGGAAACACATCGGAATGATATGAGAGGAAGGTTTTTTTCGTTGCACAGTTTGTGAAATCCGAAAAGCTTGTTGGGACTCGGGAGCTTGATGAGAGCTTGATGTTGTGAAGATCAGAGAAGGACTAATTTTGAAGATGGAAAACGTCAGCCTTTGCCTTCTTCCATCTCAGTCATGATGAATAAACGCGTACTGCAGTACGTTGATCTTCTCAATGGTCGCTACGAATACGCTGAATACCTCCTGTATCTTACTGATATCAATTTCTTCCTCTCAGTCGAAGTTTACGAATTCAATCAATTTGACTTTTTCTTTCGTATTCATACTTCGTTCACTGATGTTGAAAATCAAATCCATACATAACCGTTATTGTGATTATATTGGTTTCTTCATTTTTATAGAATCATCTACGAATGTCTCTATAAATTCATTTAGTTGAATATCAAGTGATATATATTCATTATCTCCAAATTGTTAGTATATGTCAACTTGAATTTTATGTCTCGGTACTTTCGGTGGTTATGGTTATCACACATTGTACGTGTACGGTAAAATGTACACGCCATGTTCTCTGATACACAGATCATATACTGTCATGTCATATCACGTCCTGATGCTGTACAGAACTGTACTCTGTATATTTCCGCATCCTGCAGCCCACCATCTACCCCTCGTCAACCCACAATTTAAGAACAGATTTTCATCAATACAGGACTGATCATGGATCTATACATCCATGATCCATGATCTATTAGATATCCCTTCCTGCATCCCTTCAACTTCATGTCATCTCAAATCAAACATCACTCCCGCAAAAGACTGCCGAAACCTCTCGCATATGTATAGGGATTTGTACTCCGTAAAGGGAAGATTTGTTTGTCAGGTGCCAAATGTGTTGCGTACACATACAGTACGCATGCATCACAATGATTACATACACCAAATGATCCAAACCTTATTTCTCCCACCACACCGGCTCACCTCAGAGTTGAGACTAGAACAGCCAGAGGGGACATGACGCGGAGCGACAAGACGGCCCGATATATTGTACAGTATGACGAGAGTTGCATGGTCAACACGACTGCAATGATATCTCCAGCCCGACCCATCATGTTTGTTGGAAAGCATTGCAGTGCCATTCTTTATACTTTCGATTGCGTGACATGCGTTCATGCATGGAGGTGGATGTCATCTCATCCTGACAATCTTTTCTGTCCAGATGGTGGTGGTTTATAGTTTTCTATTATCATCATAAACTTCAACTTTATATTCGTCATCAAAGTCATTTTTGTGCTGTCCACGTGTAATACATTATCTCCTGGTTGGTCATCTATATTGTGCATCAGTTGACTTGGCTGACTTGGTTGACAATACAATACAGTAGATAGAAAGAAGATTAAACTCCAAGTGAAGTTTATCCTCATTCTTTGATTGTGTTTACAATTCCCTAGCTCCTAGCTCGCGTGAATTTATAACAAAAGCATATCATGCATATATTAGCAATGACGATGTCTCATCTAGAATACAAAGTTTTCAGAGATCATTTTCTTCCCCTGCCCTCATTTACCTTGATGATGATTCGTGCTCTACTCGAAGAAAAAAACAACAAATCTACGGACTGGGAATATCGAAAGCTCAATGTCCCTATTCTTTCTTACCTGAATGATCTATAAGGTATACCTCATTGGTAACCCACAGGTATATGCTATACGACCAACTAGTCCCATACCCCTACTCAGAAAACAATCTCCTACCTTACGCGATGACAATTCCCCCAGCATATCTGTCTCCGCCTGTCCGCAGGATGGATAGCATCCAGAGTACCCCTTCTCTTCTTTTGTTCTCTTAGGGATATGCAATGTTGATTTACCTTTCACCCTCACCTTTAGCCTTCCTTCCGATAAATAACAATCAGATGGGTACTGCACACTTCTGGAACCAAGTCCCTGGCACGTTGCCTGGTGATAATCATCTAAGGATAGATATGGATTTTAGTGTTTTTGCTATCTGCATCTTGCAACTGGTATCTGCATCATGATAATACAACATCCACATCCAAACCCACAATCCTCTCACCGAAAAGTCCTCTTGTCTTTTTTTTTTCTTCTTTTCACAGCACCCTCGGAATCGCAATTTACTCGTACAATCGATACAAGTATAACTACAAAATACCCCAGTAAAATCACATAGTTGGTACGATCTTTAAGTCTTCAGATATAGAGTATTTAGTATTTAGTATTCGATATTCGATATTCAAGAGTAGAGCATTGAGCGTTTGAATAAGAGATACAGAGTTTCATGATTATGGTTATGGTTATGACCATGAAGTAGAAAGTAGGAAGCGAAACGGAATGAGCAAGCAGCACATCTTCCCAACCCTTCACCAACCTCCCAAAGCTCAAGCTCGCCACCCCTTTCCACCAGGATCAACAGTAGCACCGTAGACTATACTGAGATCATATGGGCCTGTGTAGGTTCGTTGTTTCTTTGGGTCGATTTATTGTTCAGGAGTCGAGACTTGGTATCGTAGGTACGCATTCATAATTCTACTCTCTCTTCTTATTGATACGGTCGGGTGTGAGTTATCATGCTCGTTATCTCGGTCTTATTTACAATATTAGGTGTTTGATATGATGTATTGCTGATACTGGTCTTGTGCGTTTCTATTTGATGTATATATATGTGTATGTATGTGTGTGTGTGTGTGTGTGTGTGTGTCGTAGGATTTTCGCATAAAAAGGGCCAAGACGGTCATCGACATAGCTAGAGAATCAAGATCACAAATAAAAACGTTTCACGGTATGGAAGATCTGGAAATATCTCAATTGCGAAGTCATCAAGCTCGTTGCGAATTGTTGTAGCCATCGCGACTAAGAATGTAGAGTATTTTTCTTGGATGAATACACAGAGAAATATACTTGGTAGTTAAGCGGAGTTTAGGAGATCAATCACGTGAAGTTGTCAATCCCAAGTGGAGAGGATATGTTTATCCAACCTCATGCCTATCATGAAAATATCTCCAAGCAAGCGAAGCCCTCTGGAGAGTATCTCGTTGTACAATATGGCTGAGCACTTTCCATCTTTCCATCCTTCCGCCGAAATATATCCTGAAAGAGGAAGCATTCTTTGACAGGACGGAAATCATTCTTCTTGATGATCGTATTTCCTAAAGAGGAAAGTACTCTCCGATAGGAGAACTTCGGTAAAGCTTTGAATGGAGACTCAATTTCTCCACCATATCGAACATATCAATGACAATGACAATAAAGATTATCAGGCATTTTCACAGACTTCATATGGAGTTTATGTTAATTCCGATTTCTGCCCCTGCGTGAGGTCGAATTATAAAGTTATAATTACTTTAAAAATACTGTATATCTCACTGATCAATAGGATTCTAAACCACAGAGATTAATTAAATATATTCCAAATAAATATATCAGACTATCACACCTCTATTTCTAGACCAGGTCAACAATGCCATCTATAGCAATCGTTCTCATCACCGGCGCAGCAGTGGCATCGGCTATGAAGCGTCAAAGCCCATCTTCAATCCCACAGGCCCTTTAATATTCTCTTTGGTGCGCGTTCTTTGAAGAAAGCAAGTCGTCACTAGCGATTTACAGAAAGAAGTTTCTGAGTCGGGAAATACAATTGAGACCCTTGAGATCGATCTTGTGAGTGCTAAAAGCAGGGGGGAATCTCTGAAGTCCCTGAATGAGAAGTATGGAACAGTTGATTCATTGATCAACAACGCTGGCAAACTCACATCACATACCCTCCACATATCAATATGCGGAAACAAAAATAACTTCCCGCGTCCCAGGGGCCACCTTCGATATCGCATACACAGATGGAGGACTGGGTCTTCGTGAATGCTTCAACAGAGTGCTTAGCCTACAATGCCAAGGTAGCTGACGCACATATCTTCGCCATAGCATTCATAAACTTCTCCTAACATCGCATGATCCTCGCTTATTATTCGCCACGGGTCTTTCGGCAATCAATCGAACTTCCAAACAATATTTCCCGACTCCTTCACAGCCAAGAGGTTTCTGGCCGAAAATCGCTTGCGATTTAATTGGGTATGCGTGCTCGAAAATGGCACTCAATATGTTGATGCTGGATTAGAATCACAAGTTGAGAGGACCAGGGGTGATGATGTCGGGAAAAGTGTTGCAGAAGATGGTATTTCGGGCGGGGAAAGTGGATTTGTGAAAGGGCTTTGCCCGTCATGATGATTCTTTTGAAGCTGCCCCTTTTTCAATCTTTGCTTTCTCGAGAGTACTTGCTCAAGGTCCCTGCATTCTACCGTGGACACTCAATCTGCTGAAAGTTATTCTCCTCGTGCCACTTTTGGCTTTTGCCAGTGGAATGTCCTGCGTTGCAATGCAATGCAATGCAATGCATCTTTGAAGATTATCGGTAATTCGTCTCTCGGGCCGAGCCTTGAATCCACTCGGATCTTGATGCTTGTTCACCTACTCACTCACAAACCAGAGTACTCCCAGAACAAACCCAGAACCGTGCGAGCCCTCTCATCAACACCAAACTCACATTCACTGCGTCGGCAACAATGACTCGACGGTAGATCCTGGTGAAAGAAAAGTGGAGTGAGGGCTAATGGTGAGTATCTCACATCAATCACATCATTACAAGAACGAGGAACCCGTAAGGGAAGTGGGTATCATAGTATTTCTTTTGAGATTTTCAAATATGAGTGGGTGAATGAGTGAATGGGTGGATGAGTGAGGGGTTTTGGGCGGGGAAACGTGTTGGTGATGGTGGGGTGGCGGGTTGGTGCTGTGCTGTGTTGCGGGTGGTTTGAATCTTTCTGGTCATGTTGGTGTGGGAGCTGGAGGGCCGAAGCTGGGGCTGGGGCTATATTCACTGTAGATTTGGATGGGGGAACAAATATCACGTTGTGGTATTTAAGTCATCGGTTTCTTGATGAGGTGTCGGTAGGTCGCTGATGTCTTTCTTAGACTTTCTTCAGGTCTCTGGAGTTTTGTTGTGGGGGATTATTGATTGATTGTTTGTTGTTTGTTTGGCTTTTTGGTCTTGGTCTCTGTCTTGCTAATAACAGGTAATTGGCCCTTTACTTGTGGGATTTCCTGATTTGGTTAATTAAGAGTATTTCTTCTCTGTCGTTTGTGGTTTATCTCACCATTGTCGGATTGTTTACGTTTGTCTATGGAGTTTTTGTTGGCCAAGTTGTAAGATTATATTTGTTGTCGATTTGCTAGGATAGTTAGTGAGGCGGAGGGATGAATTTCGTAATTGCATGTTGGGAATGGGATTATAGTCTACTCCTGCAGATTCCTAACGAGGTTTATGATTCCAATATATTGTATCGTATATAGGGAATATTAAGCTGAAGCACGATGCACTTTCTCTTCGCCTGGTATCCTCGGCTGTTTATAAAACTGAGGGGCTGCAAGTAAATGATTGCCTTGCTACAAAGGGGAAACTTGTTCGTTGCAGACCATTCGAACAATAATGAAAATACGGCGGTGACCTTGGTTTTTGGATGTGATACGGTTTTTGCGGCGCAAGATTTTTAATCAAGGGCATTAGTGTCGCCCAAACAATCGACAATAAAAGGGACTCTCGGCTGATATATTCGTAGAAAATTACTCTCCCCTTTGCAAATAATACTCACAAATTCCATTATCACTTCTCGAATAGAAGAGAACCTTGGCAACCAGTCATGGAGATCAAGTCAAAGTATTCGTTTACCTTGAACCCTATATTTTGCTTTTGACATCTCTAGGTTCATATTCTTACAACTAATTCCTTCCAGGCATAACATCTCATCGTCCTGTTCCTCATCAGCGTTGTTTCAGTCCATGAAATTCCTTTTACTATGATAAGATGTGAGGTGAGGACTCATTTGTATTGAATGTAATAATAAGCTAGTGGATACAAAGTTTCATCAAGTCAGAGGCATATTCAATCTATCCGTATGAATAGCTCGGCTAATAGAGGGGAACCAGCGGGTACAATCAAAACTTGTCACTTTCTCAATCCGCAGTCTATATAATTCAAGTCATGTAGTGTCATGATTTGATCGGCATTAATTGAAATTATCAATCCCGTTATCAAAAAACAAGGACCGAGAGATTGTCCATTTATGAACTCTTGTGTTATTTCTCGGATTTGTACACCCAATGGAATGGTTGCCATCTTTGTATAATTCCTGCGGTCCAATGAATGGCCTTGTTGTCAAAAATTAGTCTGCGTATTGTCAAGCATATCTCGATAACTGGATCCACTCCCTAGGTCGCTAAACCCTTTCTTTCAGGGCAGGTCGTTGATAATTCCATACAGGCCGTCGGTTGAGTTTGATATTGGTTGATGTGAAGAAAAAGAGGGCTTGGAGTGAAATCTTATGCGATGATACTTGGGATACTTGAGATGATTAATAAAGAGAGGATATGACGCTATCAATTGTAAATTTTTGCTATCACTTGATGTCTATTGTCATCTGGTCACTCTGTATAAAAGAAATAAGAGGTTATCATAGAAGCCATGAGTTTTGGATGTCAAAGTAGGATGGAAACTTAGGTTGTTAATTTGTACAATAGGAATTCGATTTAGAAATCTTAAAGCTGGTTCCATGGACGAGTAAGACTTCCCGAGGTCTGGATGAGTGGTGAAAGCTTTTATGTCGCGTTGGAGATATCTGTGGACAATAGTTGACGGGAATTCACTTGTAAACAATATATCTCGGGATAGGTATTATTCACCGTATTATAAGGAACGTAATGGACGAATGATTAGAGAGTTTATTCTCACTAGAGCCTGGATTTGTAATTCTCGTAACATAATATAAAAATATTGAAGTGAATCGGTGGCTCCCATTAGATCAGTGCTTGCTCGTGGTTTATGCAGCTCAATTTGGCTTTGACCATTTCGTATGAACATGATATAAGATATAAGTTCAAACCAAGCAGAAGTAGATAGGCAGAATGCGTCATTTGCGGATTGAGCTTCTATTTCCCACCTCAGAGCTATTACTGTTTGTACAATACTTCATGGGAGGATGGCAGTGGGGATTCATACAGTTATGTTTTGTAGTTGACAACAAACTCTGGAAACGCATTTACTTGAAAGCTGAATCATCGAAAGACTAGACCAAACAAAACGCACAATTCACTGACGTCGTCTGCCATTGTCTTCCTGGTTTTCCTGTTACCCACATTTAGTTGTGTTCTGCTATGTGACAGATTTATCTTGGAGGAAAAGGAAATTTATGGATAAGACGGTGTTCCAACACTAGAGCGTCTAATGAGGGGCCGTTTCTATTCACTTCTAGGCTGATTCGACTCGAGAGAAAAATACTTGATGGAAAGTCTCAAATTGGTCTAGCACAGAGGAAGAGATTAATTGACAGGAGAACACACTTGTTCGAACCCTCAAAGCTTGTAATGACTGACCTATAGTGTTGCGGCTTAGTTGTTGCAGTAGGTTGACACTTGAAATATGTTGTGGCCAGGAACAGGTAGACTTTTTGAGTGATTGCTTTATTGTTAGGTATTGATATCTAGTCGAATGATTGGAATCAATTATCGTTTTCAAAGTTTTATATTGTTGCTTATAATGAAGGTTTTTTTCGGATCACCAATGGAAAGAATTTATTTTGGAAAAATTAAATGCCCTCTCTTTCATGGAAAAACATCTATCTTGAAGGATTTTCCGAGCGACGATGAGGCAGAAACTTGCCATGAATTCAAAAAGTACTGGTCTGGATACTTTACAAAAATTATGAATCTCTATGACTATAATATTTTTAACACCAGGAGATTTCTGGTTCTCTTCCTAGCGTAAGCGAACTCACTTGGACATCTCAAGGGACCTTGAGAAATATATCTGGATACATCGGTACATGATCACAGTATATATCATCTAAACTCTCACAACGGTGTCAATTAACTGCTCGAGAGCTTTTATAGTTCACTGTTACACAAAACCTTCAACTGAAAAGTCCCAGGCACACTAGATGTGAGTAGTACCTTCAACATGGAGACCAGAAGTAAAGGACGGTACCGATGGTCAGGTACTAAGACAATGGCATAACAGCGGTGAATTTGAAAGGAGGTCTTGAAAGTATATGATTATCATCTCACCATTTCTTCACGCTATTGGAGGTAGCCCGTTTGTCACCTAAGTGGGTGCAGAAACCACAGCAGATATCAATTGATATCACTCGATGAGCAGAAAGTTGCTTCATAACTATTGCGCTAGATTCTGTTTGCTCAATTATCGAAATTACAGAGCTGTAAAATAATAATTTGCGAGTTTATTCCTTCCCATGGTAAATTATAACCGGAAAAACAAAGAGGACCAGAAGTCATTGTAAACCATAACTTCTTGTCCGGCATATTTGAAAGTAAGACGGTCGGGAAGATGAGACTTTAATAGTAGAGAATAGAAATTCTTTGACTTAACCATTGAGTTCTACTAAAAAGTAAAGGGAATTTGAATGCAAATAGGTGCGTAGGGTGTTATGGAGCATAAGTCATAATGATGATAAGTATTGAATACCACCTTTATTCAAGCTCTTTCTTCAAAGAACGGCCATTAAAGTGCTTCTCGCGCTATAATAGACTACTATCATATATTCGCTGAACACCAGTCAACAGAGTATGAACTTGGAATATGAGCGACAACTCCGAATGCTGTTCTAGAAGCATATTCTGATATTTATAACCACAAAATTTTGGGGGGAGTGTTCAATAGACTGGTTACGGATATTACTTTTGGCAACAAGACTTCTCATCTGGAGACATCAGTGATGAGCAATAGAAGAATATCACGATTCAACAAGACGAAAGTGTGGGTTTCCTCTCCTCGCCTCCCCTTCTAATAGAGAACAGGACCACTTGGGACCAGAATCATCAGTGCGATAGTATCCAACCATCCTAACAACTCGTTAAAGAGCAGCGCAAGATCTCAAATGAAGATAAATGTCATATAGTCCGTCCAAAAATCTCTCTCTTAGGCATAGCTTTAGGAGTCATAAAGAGAGGACTTTTCTCCTTCAAACCAACAGGAACACGCAGAATTCTCAGGAACTTCTCATGAACGAAGTGATTATATATATTAAACTTGTATATAATATATATGGATATATCATAAATGAGTTTTAGCCCATTGATTCCAATTATTTTCAATCAAAACCCCATACTATATTTGCATAAGGAGGAAATTCGAGTAATTCTGGGGAAGCCATAGCCGAGACAGGGGTAACGATTTTATTAATAGAATCATTTATCCCCCGGTCGACGAGGCTGAAGTCTAACAACAAGGCTTATTGAAAGCTTTCCATCAAGCTTTCCATCAACTAAACAACACATTCACACATTCAGACACTCATACATCCATACATACACACACTCACACAATAATACCGTCGTTGATAATGGCTCCAATACGTAGATATCTTCGTATTAGTAAATTTTCTGTCCTCGAATGTCGCATTTATGTTGATAATCCAGCTTTAGCAGAAAGCTGGTTACTGAATTCAAGAAACCCAATCTTGCCTCGCGTCATTGAGAAAGTTCGTCCATTGGTTCTGCCAAAGCTGCGCGAAGAACAGGAAAGAAGTAAGTCGAAAGGGAAGAAGAAGAGTGTGAAGGACGTTGTTACTGATGGTGAGTGAAACGGTTGAGGGTCCTTTTAACATCACAGCAGCAATTAATGATCATTGGCAGAGGATTTCGAGGTATCTATCTTCCTGACGGAAACTAGCACGCGACATTCCATCCTATTCAAACAAAAAAGTTTTCGAGAGACAAGTAAGAAAGCTTTGCAATCTAATTCCGATAAACTTACTGGTAATACGAACGATGCGCCAATTGAAGTGGCTGATGGCACAGCTATCATGACAGAGGAGAGTGAAGAATCATTCTCTCTACAAGACATACCTGAGGCAGGAGACGAATCCGACTTGTTTATCAGTGAAGATGAAGGATATCGCGGATCGAAACGCTCAAGAACTGGACGAGACTCTCCGGAGTCTGATTTTGCTCCTATAACGAAGCGCCGGAAAGATGAGGAAACATCAGGGGATGAGGATGATAAAAAGAAAATGGCAATGGACATGTCATATGATGGCTTTACGGTAAACGGTCGTGTACTGTGCCTGGTAGTCAAGCGTAAGGACAAGAAAGGCAAAGCTCCCGTTGCAAATGAAGGTCAAGCAATGATGGAGGACTGGATCACTTCTACTCAAATGCCACCACAGCTAGAAGATGCTTAAGGTCCTGAATTTTGATCCTGGGATATACAATCAGAGGATCTTCAGTTATTTGGCTTAAGATCAAAATTCGCATGCAATATCCAATGAATGTAGCTCTTGCTCATCGGATCCCCGCACATAGAACTGCCGAGTTCATACTTCTCGGGGAAATCCTAGATGGTCCAGACCTTCGCGAAATTCATCCAACAGGAAGAGGCTATTTGAGAACAGACCATCTTCTCAATATTTACTAGGAAGTCAAGATGATCATCCTTCGAATGTGGATAAGTTTTTGAAATACTGTACGCAAAAATTGGATGTTGACAAGCATTGACAAGTTGATTTGTCTTCGGAGTATACCAAACTCAAAGCCTAGAATGAGAATTTTCAGCTTGAAGCTTTACCTTATCACTTCAACAGCATATGGTAAGGTCATTCTACTGAGTCTTAACCCCAACACTTGTAAATTTCAAGTTAGGCCTTCACGAGAGGCTCTCAACTCCGAGTCGCGAGGCCGTTATAGATAGTCATAAATCTAGACTTTTGTCTTTTCTCGTGGCTTATTTAAGGACAGGGATAGTACTCTCTTTGAGTCCTTATACACAACATAGAAAGTTGGGCTATGTCAAGTTCAGATTCAACGCACGGCTAGCCCTCAACCGCTAGCTCTCGTGGCTACTGAGTATATGTAAGTTTCATGATAGGAAGTTGGTTTGGCTCAAGGAAGGCTGACATCAAAAACAATATCCGTTGGCGTCAATGGCACGGGATACCCAATATTATCCTAACACTATTTTCTACAACTACTATTGAATCTGTCGTAGAGTCAACTCGGTTATACTTGCTCAGCGAAGTGTATGCGGTAAGTCACAGCGTGAGCATACACCTGTGAGTAACCCTAGAACCAATGACCCAGCCATCGCAATGATCCATGTGACCGAACGCAAACTGGGTGCGTGACAGCAGTTATCTCTGCTTGCTATTCTGAAGTTCACTCCATGCTATTCTCATACAGATATTGTCCAGGTCGGCGACTACGTTGAACTCTCTTTTATTACATTGAATGTCAGGCGTCACTTTAACTTACTTAGGAGCAAGGCCGCCAAATAGAGTTCTCGCTATGTCTTGAGGTTATTCAACATAGTCCAAGCCCCAATGTCCGCTATCCTCCCGCCCGCTCCCGTCATCCCCACAAACAATACGTCACTGAAGTATATGCACATTGTAAACAAATTAACGATACGAATATAGGTTCATTACTTTTCATCTAGTGTGCACGATACACAGGTGCAGTCAAGTTCAGATCAATACTGATTTCCACGATGGCCGTGGCTACTCCAGTAATGTTGCTGATGCGAACGGGACAGTTTCATACATGTTATGTATTCCCCACAGAAAAAACCTTTTATTTTCCGGAAGGAAGACGTGAATCCTGCTTCTCAGAGGGTTTAAATTTTTGAAAAGATCATGGCGCTGAAAGTTCTTGAAAGTAGACAAGGAAAATAACTGATAACCATTGGTCGTACGTGCTGCTCCTATGGGAATCGCTAAGTAAGACATTTTGCAATCAGTCGGTGATGATCAGTGATAACCTTTCCGAATACTAGTTGAGGCCAGGTTTTCGGGCTCCGCCGATATGGTGAAACGTACAATTGATCGATACTTGGGGACCGTTAAAACAGCTGAATGGATGGAATATTCCCAGCGCCACGAGGCGATGACTGCTGCCGTTAGTTGTGAAAATGATCTTCCTTGATCGACAGTGTCATCATAAGGTTCGGCTATCTCTATGTTGAATGGTCGGCTAGTTTTTCCATGATTATCATTGGAGAATTTCCGCCATCATCTCGATACGTCTAGCGTATACGAGAATTTTGCCCACTCATATGTAGCTTTGATTACTACTTGCTCTATAGCTCCGATCATTCTTGCATGCAAAAGCTGCCAATATCCCGCTTGGACTTTCAACTGTGACACGGACTCACAGACAGCGGGATGTAGATGGAGATTCCTATTGTATATGGGTGTCTCTGGATATGGCAACGTTTTACCGGTAGCATAAGCTGCAGATCATCGACGATGCGATCAAAGATATGGAAAAACGGTCAGAGTTATCGCATTCTTTCTTTGGCATCAACCAGAACCCTGATGAATACGATCATTACTATTGTTTCCATTCTTGACATGGCCGTGCGCCATAGCCGACGCTTCCGTATAGCTGAATTCCTTTACTATCGAAACTCTAGTAGGATGAGACGAGACGCTTCACAAGCCATGGGGAAGAACTCCATAGCCGTACGTCATCGTCATTGCTGCTGCTGAGCCGGGCCGTCTATCTTCGTTTTGTCTTTATCGAAAGTGGAAAGAGGGGTTATACCTACAGGATCTGTATCTTGCTTCATTGGGTAATGTATTATCGAAGAAAAGAATTGCTTGGGCTTGAAAATGCGGGAGATAGCTTGTATCCAAATGAAGGCATATCATCACTAGTTCCCAAGTTCAACTCTATTCCACACCGCCATCACTAAGATGACTGACCGCCTTCAGTAGCATCATCTCAGCCTCGTCTACATGCAACTAACATTCTCCCTTTAGCTATCCCTCCACGTAGATCGCCCTTGGGCCAGGATTCAGATCAATCCGTACCAATTCTTTCGAAAGTCACGTTTCCATACCTGCTGTTCGTCTCGATGGTCACCACACATCCATCAGCTAAGTCTCCAGAGAAAGAACTCTTGAGATTTGTTCCAATAAGCTTTTGTGGTGCGCCATTATGATCCCTGGGCTCGGAGTGTTGGGCTGGGAACGAGACAACGGTTCTGCTGTGTACGTTGAAATAGCAGACGGTTGTGACAATGGATGGAGTTTTAGATTGTGGGTTTTATATGATAGATGGGGTGGGATGAGCTGGGAGATAGATATGAGATGTTGGGAACAGAACTCACGGTGTGTGATGAAAGGGTGCAGCTTGAGAGGTGGATTGGTAGACGCTTGGTGATTGCTTTGATATCTGAATTATATCTTTCTGTAATTCTGCAATAATGATACTTTTATATTACACAGAGCTCTCTTATGTCCCTCTCCTATCTCTGACATCTGATGCTTAATCAATCCATAAATCACCTCTGCCAACTTGGCAGCATCCCAATCTCAGTCTCTGCATCTTGACAGGTGCCATTCATATATGACGGGGCAAGGCCTTCCAAATCCCCGGCATATGTGATCAAATCCCTAGTATATCTTCACCGGCCCAGCCTACCCACCCGGAATTACCAGCCTGCAATAAAACTTTCGGGAGTGACGTTCCCATTCCTTGATTTCCATAAAGTTCCCGCCAGTTTCTATGTGAATAACATGACTGGCTGTTGTTCATGTACTTGGCTCTGAGATCTTGCTTACTCGCATTACACCTTGGGCCAAGACATCTTGACTCGGTTGCCGTAACTGTATGTGGAGATGATATGTCGATGATGATGATAGAACTAAGCGAGATGGCGAAGGAATCAGGATTGATGGACTAATACGATTAAACAAGAGAAAAGACGAAACAGAGATAAGACGGATGATGAATCCTTTCAATAGTCCAATTACCTCACTCTTGGTTTTCGAGAAGGTGCGGATCCAGATTACACGTAAAATTTGGGACACTTGTCCGCTGACTCCACGCATGAATATGGGCTAGAATCGTAACCGTAATCGTAAGCCTTACGCAAGCAAACCTTCCAGTCGCTCTAATAACAATTACTCTGTATGTGCATGGCCATTTTCAGCCTCGCACATTTTGTCGTGTTTGGATCCTCGCGAGTATTACTGTTGATGTGTTGTAGGGCTATTTCTTCGCATCATCGTGAAGCGAAGAGGCGTCTGTCTGTCTTTCTATTTCCTGTTGAATTGGAAACGAAGGATTCCCACCCGCGTCCACTGCATTTAAGGCATAATACGGACGGAGGTTAAGATGGCGCCACGACGGGCGCTTATCTTACTAGGCGTGTAAGACGAGGTCCCGGGAGATTTTAATTCGGTTCCTCCTGGCGCTTACGAGGTGGGAATATGAGTTCCAGACTGGGAGTTTGAGGGTTTATTGATTGGTGGTTGATGTGCATTTGGTAGGGCCTGGGAGGAAGGATTTAGAGCTGCTTTGTGTATTTGTACGTACAGCGAAACGGCAAGTAGAAGAATATTCCTCAACGCCGAATATTCGAATTTCTCCATGATGTTTCGGTGAAAAGTTTATCATCAGGTATGGAATTAGAAATACAGTGTGCAAAACCAGAGGGTGCACTTCCATCTCGCATCCATATTATCACCGGGGCACAAGGTCCTTTCCATGCTCGAGCTTCATATATCATAATGATCATTCGCCGTCCTTTCCGACGGGGTTTACGTACTTCTCTTCCTTGGCTCCCTCCTATTCGCAAAGCAATTTTCTCTGGAGATCTCGATCGGATTGAAGAAATTTATCGATTTGTTACATCAAACAGTACGTGAGCATCCCGCCGTACATCATATCCGCCCGTCATTCCGCTCGTAAATCGAGATATCGGACGACCAAGTTCTTAAAACCGATTTTCCAAGAGCAACATTGGTGTTGGTTCCCAGTACTGCTGAAAATAGAACATGCACTTGCGAATCGTCGCTTGGAATCTTGGCCTTGGATGTAAATCATGTAATCCGTATCGAAAACCTCTTTCCCTGTCTTTGAACCAAATCATGATTGCACCTCACCGCCTTCACAACACTCACTACCTGTATGATCCATCCCTATTACCATCTCAAGGATATCCCCTCCCCACGATTCTCACCAAATTTCTAGAAGATTGTTTTGGAATCTTGGAAACTAAGCGGGTGGAAGTTCAGGTTTTGAAAAAACGAGGTAGGACAAGCAATATCCTAGCCCTCCACGTGGAAGAAGTTGACAGATTGTTCTTTTATTTTTCTAGTCGCGGATCTTATTTCGTGAACAATACCCTATGACTCGAATTTTCCTTGCGTACCTGAAAAATGTAATTTCCACCAAGTCTCGGAAGTGACGGTGTGGTGAGTAGTTGTATGGAAGAGGAGCGGTGAGCTTAGCACAGACAGAGACAGTAGGTGACTCGTCTTTAGTCCTGTTTGAAGGATGGACGTGTTCTCCCTTTAGATCGATTCAGGGTCCAGCGGGCCGTAACTGTAGTCTGACACTGCTCTTTGGCCTATACTACGGAGGACAGGCAGCCAGCACCATAAAACATCACTAATTCGTAAGCAAAGTTGTCCAATCTTCAGTGGCAAATTAGCAGTTTCAACATCACCGTCAAAGATCAAACCCGAAACGAAAAGAAAATTACGAAAAGCTTCGCATGGCTGCAGATATTCGGAATATTTCAAAGTGAAAGTCCTCGATCCCAGATCCTAGATCAGCATTCCGAGTCTCCCATCTCCAAATGCTGATGATATCTTCGGCTTCGGCGTCTTAATGAAAAGTAACCATCAGCCCTGGGCCCTGGAGTTTTCGCATTAACACCGCAGAAACATGTTGGAAAGGAAGATTCCGTGGTTGAGATCTGTTGGATATAAGCTTCCATACATGTAATCTTCCTGAACTGATAAATTCCCTGCACATAGTCGCCTTGTTGTCCCATCTGAAGGTGGAAACCTTCTAGAAGAAATTTCGAAGGATTTTGTTGAGACTCCACAGCCTTAAGGTTCAAAAATGTTTGAAGCAAAAGAAAACCAGGAATCCCCAAGATCAAGTCAAATTCAGGGACCTGCGTTCGTGTCCGACAAGAAGTACCGTTCACCAAATTGCCATAAAAAGTCAAAAAATGTAATTTCTGAGAACCCCCAGGTGGAGATCACTCCTGTGGCTAAAGTCTATGGTACCATAAGGCGGTCAAGTTGAAATGAAATTACAAAAATTTCTCCAGCTCCACGTCGTAACTGGTCTAATGAATGAATGGCCTGACTGTTGAATTTCGCTTCCCGTCACGGCGTCACCATACTGTATGTGACAATTATCCATCATCATCCATGCCTGTTTTTCAAAAGTGGATCTTTCCCTCTGCCCCCCAAGGAAAGGAGGTTCTTGTCACAAGTGACCAACCACATGTTTTGGTGCTTCCTTGCGAACTCCTTTATTATTTTCCCTCTATCTTACATGGTTGCGCCGTTTACTGGTCAATGGTGTGTTACCTATCTATCTTTCACGAATAATAACTGACTGAGCAAATCAATGAAGATCTGAATTTAATTCAGCTTATGCGAAACGTGAAACGAGTTCGCAGTTGGTTGTCTGTACTGTGCGTGCTTGTGGAGCGCTAATGCATAACAGTTTAGAATTTTCGCTTGCCCCCTTCATTTCATCTCAAGTATGAAATTCTGGAAACTTCCGAGATGTGGTTTCAGAAGAGTTTGATATTCACCGACAAGAGGTCAAGGTCACGTTTTGATATGATGAGTCGCATGATGTGCGTGTAGATAATTTTTAAAATTGATCTGAATCCATTATTCTCCTGACAAGTTTGCTGCTGAGGACTGGAAATCTCATGTGCATGCATGCAGTGTATGAAGATGTACTCCGTACTCCGTACAGTTCGTTATACAGTATGTGCATATGGAGAGATGGATCAGGGTAGAAGTGACGTGATTACAATCCTGACATGATTTCCTTGTACGGTACTGTACTCCGTGTGTGCCAGCTTGCCAGCTTGCCAGGGCATCAGGGCCACACGCAGGTACAGCTTACAAGACAATGACTGTCAGTCTGTCACTGATGATACTACAGTACAGTAATGATAATGATAATCCGGTGGATCAGAACCCTGATTTTCTCAATCTGCGCTTTTTTTTCTAGAATTTTTCTATAGATTGGTCAAGCAATTAACTCTCCTGCTTGATGATTGGATGCATTTTGCGAGGTTAACTCTTTTGGTGATTCGTCTACCCTCTCATATAGTAGTTTTGTGTGGGCGGAACGGGTAATCCCTGGTCTGTGGGGATAACGGTACGGAGTGACCGAAATGGGGTTGGTCTTCACAATTATGTTGAGCAGATTATTAAGTTTTTATGAAGAAGGACTCTTGATCTTGAAATGCTGATTTACGTGTGTAATTATACTCTGGCTTGTTGGCGTGTTGGCGTGTTGGCTTGCTAGCGGATTGGCCTGTTTACTTTTTCACCTGTTTATGTTTAGTCAATGCAGTAGGAGTTCTATGCAAAAAGGGGTTCATAAGATGTATGGATGGAATGAACTTCGTGTTGATAGTTACAGTAGTAAGACCAAACTCTATTGTGTTTGCTGGCACCGTAATTTTGTTGGCGTCGATGCTTATAGTTTGCGTTACATTGCCAGCGACGATGAGTATGATATCGACAGATGTGTCCTTTCGACTTGGAGTAGAATGAGGGGAGATAGGTGCCAAAGATCATACAATAACATGATGAGGAGAACCTAAAGTGGCATGCAAAGAGGAGTCGTGAGGAGAAAGATGAGGGGCTGTGCGCTATCAAAACGTTAAGCTATTGGATTTCATTTCTCGGTTTGGCATAATTTCGTCTAAGCAGAAGAAAACCTGAGGTTCAGAACTTCAGAACTATGGTGATCGGCGGTAAACTATCTCGATCTGTTGAATATACTCGAAGTTCGGCGATATGTCAAGGTGTCACTCGATATGCGAACGAGTGAGTAGCTATGGACACAGATAATCTCAAGGGGAAGTGGACATACAAGCTCAGGAACGAAGTTTTTGTACAGTACTGCAGTATGGTAAAGTTTGACGCCTAACTGATATCAACATCAAAAAGTGTATTAAAAATAAAGTATGACTGTATGAACCATTCTTGAACTATTCTTGGAGATCTTGGAAGCTTGGCATGTATACAAGTAAACCAAGAGGTAAACGAATTAGACTTGAATTAGACTTGAATAATTGAATTAGACTTGAATTAGACTTGAATTAAACTTGGATTAAACTTGGATTAAAACTTGAATTGAACTTATACTCACCGCCTTCAGAGCGTCTATTGAATATATTCTCCTAGAGCCAAATCTAGCGCAGGAACGAGAGAGACCTTGCAGTAGTGAAATCACGGTGACTCTCGGTGACGTTTCTTTCCAGTCGAGGAATGTTGGATACTCGTGCCATCATAAGGTACTCAAATCAGGACGCTAAGATAAGGTGGAAAAAGCCAATCATACCAATTGCTTTGGAAAGGCTCCATGATTTGAAATTGAAGGTTCCAATAGAAATCATTGCAGAACTCCTCTATGGGGCCTTATCGTGTTAGCGTCCTGTATTTGAGTTCTTTCTGGCAGCACGAATATCGATATCACGAAGTTTAATCTTAGCGGTGAGGGGAGATTCCATCTTCTACATTATCTTGAACGCCGGTGGATGGGAAATGAAAAAAGCTTGATGGCAGCGCTCCGCTGTTGCATCATGATGTACTGATTTTCTAGGTTTTTTCTCCGCATCGGAAAATCATTCGGTAGAATTAAGGATACAAGAGACTTCTTCATGTTGACAGGCGAAGATCTGATCATTGAGGTATCATTGCTTAATCCCTAGTGATTTGACGAATTTAGCGGAGCGGGTATTGACCCAACTTGAGCTTGCAGACATTTCTTTACCCCAATATACTGCTGATACTGATACTGATACAGTATGGATACCGAGCCGTCACTCAGTCGGGCCATGGGAATGATGTGATCAACAACAGTCTGAACGAAACATAACAAATGAAGTCTTTGTTCTACTTCAGGGCTCTTGCGATCGGTTATCGAGGAAGGCAGATGTTGAGACAAAAGGGAAGATGATGATCTCCTCTTCTTGAAAATACCATCAAAATCGCGAGATTAATGTCCGAGAGCTCAGACAACGACAGACAAAATCTCCAATTTGCGCGCCAAACGCTGTGAGCACTCAGCTTGTACCACCAAACGAAAAAAAAAGAATGGGATGCTCATTTTATTCTCCGCAAGCTCTCTAAGATTATCCTCTTTGAGCGCGGGAATGCCCTCATTGAGAAACGGACAAGTCCACTTCAAGAAGTGAAATCTGGCACGACATCAAAATGGATTAGCAGATAGATTGATTTCAATAATCTCAAAACTCCATCTCCGCTCTCCACCCTGATACTTGGAGGAGGCAAAACGGAGCCCAGAAATATGCGTTTCGGCCTCTTCGGCACTCAACAATCGACAGGTATCGCGAATTTTGCAGCAAGGGAAATTCTTTTTAATTTGCGCGACAAACGCAAGGGCTGGGGTTCTACCTAGGGAAGATGGTTTATGACTCGCCTCAGCCTTGTATCAGGGGTTTCTAGCGAGAAAAGATCGTACGGTTATTTGGAGGTGAAGTATACATATCCACTCTACTGTCCAGGTGACCTATGATCCTAGACTTGGCATTTTATGGTTATGGGCCTTATGGAGATGTGATTTTTGAAATTTTCACATGTGAAGTTGATTACGAGATATCTAGGATTTTGAGTTCGTATGTTGTTGTTTTTCCTTTTGGTTGAGACGATGAGACTTTGGAAGGAATCGAAAAGTTTTGAATACGTAGCAGGTCAGCTTAGACCATTCCCTGATCATATCTATTGAATGTCAAGCCCTATGTCTTTCGTATCCCGAAATATTGAAAAAGCTCGCTTGATTACTTGGTTACTGCTCAGCCACTTCGCATAATGGTTTCAAAACCTCAATGAGATGAACTTGGTCACGAATATGAGTTTTGCGGGAAGAATCGGAAGCATGGGCTCGAGAAACAATTTAGGTAAATTTCTTATTATCTTCCTTTGTCTGATATTCAGGTACCACAGCCTCGAGAACGGCGATGCGAGGGGTAAGATGGTGGACGGGAAGGCAAAAGGAAATCTATCAACTCCACGTTTTGGGCATGGATAAAAGGTTGAAATACGAAAATTTATGCGCGGCTGTATTTAGCCAGATCTGCTTGTATATGCACGCCCAGATATCGTGAAGTGAATAGCCGTATACATATTTAGAATTGACTGCGCGGGTGCTATGCATGCACATAGCTTTAATTATGTGTATGATATATTAACCAATCATTTCCTAGTATTTAAGCACTGGATTAACAGATCTTTTGCGGGTATGCATGCATTGCTATCTGAATTCAGTCATGATCGAAGACGGCGAAAGGGGCTAAAACGAAAATCAAGCTCAGCAGTCATCCTGTGTTTTATGATACGTGAAGAATGAATGACTAACCATAGACCGTTGACAATGCCCGTTTTCTACACGCACGATTAGATGTGGTACCTACAGTAGCTTATGATTGATCAAAGTACGAACGACGCTTACGAAAATGAGAAATAAGAGTGAGAGACACGGCAAGAGATGAGGGGGAAAACACGGGCTGTAGTCTATCCCCATCGGCATATGTACACCCCACATTTGATATCATGGTGATGTAGGTAGGTATGAATTTGGTCTTTTGGTTATTGCGGCAGATATCGACGAATGATCATATGATGATCTTTCTATTCGAGAGTCGGAAATAGCCTTGGAAATACAAGCTGCGGCGTACTATTCGAGCGTACATGAACTTGCAAGGCTGCGTATGGACACGATTCCTCACGATCCTTGGCCTTTTTGTAGGCTGAGCACCTGGCGATTTTATTGGGTGTTGCCTACTCGAGTGTACTTCATGGAAGATACAGTCAGCACTATACCGAAGCCAACCCCGCAAACTTCTTGGGAACTATTGATTGATGATGATAACAAATATACGAATAGAGATCATGGCTGGATACCTAGCTATACTCAGCTACCTCTGAGTCTCTGACGAGGTAGATTGACGATTTGGAAGGGGGGTTATCTTACTCTATGATCATCGATATCAAATCGTCATTTCAGAGAGATTTCAAATCGACCTTCAATCAAATTATCTTCAGCCTGATCACTTCCTAAAATGTGGATTGGCATTTTGGAACGGACAAGGAATTTAACGGAAATCATTCTGCCACTTTTTTTCTGCCATTGGGTCAAACTATTTTTGGTAAGTGTACATATCCCCTGTCGCCGTCTATTGTTACCAAGATAGTACGATTAAATGAAGAATCAAAATAACATGATTCACACTTCGCACGTAGACTTCGAATCCTGAATAGATAGCTTGACAATCGATCAACAATGATTTGTGCTTTCATAGTAGGAGATGTGAGATATACTCAGGTCCATGACGAACAAATTCGTCATTGTGTGCGAAGGGATTCAAAGGAAGACGTTTTAGAACATTCTTCCTCTGGTTCTTTTGAATCGTGATCTTGAACTTGAACTTGAACGTGATCTTCCCCTTGTTCTTGTTCTTGTTCTTGTTTTTATTCTTCATTCCTATTACTGTGTTCCTTACTGTATTATCAAATTCTTCCCTTTCCTTCCCTATGGTTAGCCGCTTAAGTAGTTTTCGCTAATAGCTAAACGGAAATTACCCCTTCATCAAGTTTAGGCGTGACTTAGAAGTAAAAATGATGAAAAAGCCCCTTAAAGCGATAATCTCATTGAACTAAATGCATCTTGCCGACAGAATAATTAAACCAACAAGCTGAAGCTGCCCCTGTTCAAATGTAATCACAATGCAAGCATTTCCATGGCGTTATACATGGCTTCAAACTAAAATTATTTTACATACTAAGCTTTCCCTTTCTAAGAAACATGAATTAATTTTCATCCTGGCTCTGTATGTATGCATCACCCATAATTATTTTCGAAAATGAATGCTCCACATTAAATCGTCCAAGTGCAACAAGACGACTTTGAGACCATTGTACCTGGCACCCTACGCAAGTGCAGCCCAAAATGAAACACGATAGCGTGGGATGCTTGTAACGCCCTGGCAGTAACTTTGACCAGGTCAGGTCCAAACCTTCCGACGCTGATCCAAAGTCAGTGAGCAAGGCAATATGGACAAATTTCCCCCAGGTAGACTGAACCTGGTCTGGTCTGATGGTGGTTTGCATAGCAAGGTGTGTACGAAAATACATAAAGATCCAGGACCCCAACTTGCAGCAGGGAGAAAATAGAATCAACAAGTATCACAATAACTTTTACCAAGCGCTACTACTAGTTTCAAGTTACATCTACAATAGAAACATTTTTTATATTGGGAACAAACATTCATTATCACACATCCAATCACCACTACTCCAGATATATAACATCCTCTGCCTCCCACTTCACGAGAGAATCATCAACAGCTTCAATCATCACCTCATCTGAACCATCCCTCGTCTACACAGAACAATCAGTTCATCCTGTCTCACTCAATCAACATGCCTGCTCAACACCGCCCAACCAACCTTCCTCCTTGCCCAGGACCACCACCCAACCGTCCCCTTCCTCCTCTTCCATCCAAGTAAATTTCAGTCTCTCGATAAGACACACACTGAAGTTTCAAGGGGACATGGAACGAACATTGCACTCGCTCACTACATTCGAAGAACACATTCCGATATCATCTAGAGAGTGAGGGAGCCGCCGGACCCGCCTTTGAGAGTTTCAATTGCACCACAGTCTGACATGCATACCAACCATCCCTGCCTCATGCCTTAGGATGGCCATTGATCTTTTGGCACCGCAAAACGCCGACATGGTAGTTTATCGTTGCGTCATATAACCTACTCTTCTCTTCGGCGCTTCTCTAGCATCGTGCATATATCTAAGAGGCTTTGCAACCCGAGTACATGGGTGTATTCTACCCATCGGGCCTATGTTGGACAGGATCTCGGAACGGCGTAGCGAACTCCACTCGCTCACCTCAATTCTACCACGACACGACACTTCTCTTCTCGTGCGGCAGAGATTCGAGCAGGCTCGACCTGCTTGCACTCTACTATATCTCGATACCCTCTTATAACACTCATAATTTCTCTTTGACTTGAGTTTTTATTGTACCAATACACACAAATCCATTGTACCGCGGCGATCGGTCTTGGTTTCGATTTCATACGAGCTTCTAATATGGATTTCCTTTTACACCCTATGTATCAACAACACTGGCGTTTTCCATCACATCATGGTCTTGGGACGGGGGGGTTATCTGATCTAGGGACGATTGGCATGGGGATATGAAGCATAGGCTACCTTGTTGCCTCCGGGGCTGGGAGTTTTGAGGGATTGGTAGCATCACCACCATGGATATGGAAAGATTTGCATCATGTACTGTTGGATTTAATGGATGGATATGAAGCGCAAGGATCCTTATCAGAGGACCAACTTAGCTATGACTCGAATGGAGAGATGATGAAAGCAAGACAGAAACAATATCAAACCTTTTTTAATCTACCAAACATAATTTCCCTCCGAGGCTGCACCGATCTGCTCGTGATGATTCTTGATCCTTGATACTCGTGATATATACTTGGGTACGTATATCGGACAAATTCTATTTGATGCGAGATGCGATTTGATTGGCCACCCGGGTTACTGGGCTGACGTCTATCTTCCTTGCGTGCCTGCCCAATGCCCAGTCGGTCGCCTTGTTTGTCGCCCCTCATGCTCCATGTCCATGTGGTACGAATTGACAAGGCATTGGCTCAAGGTTTCTTGTCACGATACGGTGTGGCTCTTCATCCATTGGCTAGCTAGGGCCAACAGGGGAAAGAAGGATTTCCATGTGATGATGTGAATATTCAAGCGGGAGGGGATATTACTGCTGCACACAGTGCACAGTACGAATAATGAACTATATTTAATGATGCGATTGATACGAGCCTGGCAATCATCGCTCATCTGACCCATTTTCAAACTCTGATCATGATACAGTATTGCTTCGTATGACTATGACTACTTGAGACCCATGCTGTTGTATATATTTCAAACAGCTAACCAACACATCTTCCAAGTACTGTAGGGCTCGTCATGTAGAAAAAATGGAGATATACCCGTGCTCGGTCGTTGTGGATAGTAGGCGATGAGAATGATGATCACATAATCCTTCGCGCTGTTCCTGCATCTGAGGAAGGTTTAACGAGGACGACAAGCTCACTTGCACGGGGTGGTGGATTGCCTCACTTGCTTTGCTGAGTGAGAACTGCGTTTCGGTGATGCCCCCGGAAGAGGGAAGTGGTGTCCTTCCTGTTGAGTATGTAATTGGCGTGAGCAGGCGGGGACCCCTACTCTGACTTTATTAATCCTGGGAGAACAACGGACTATGACTACAAGACATTGCGTTGAGCGGGCTCAGGCTCCCAGCTCAGACTCATCTTTGATACCAAATGCAAGCTGTGGAGCTTCTGAGAAACTCTGTGGAAGCCTTTCGTAGTCGGTGAGGAACCCAACCCAAACTTTCCCACCTTGACCCATAACCTTGCTTTGCATAAGCTTTTTGATAATGGGGACGTCTACATCATAGATCATTCGAATGGACCATGATCTGCAATTGTGACGGTCTGCATGTTGAATGGGTATGTTTGAGCCCGAGAATGCGATATGGTTGCTTTTGACGATCTTTCGTTACGATTCCTTCGTGTTTGGGTAATGCTCGGATTGACTTGCAATTTTGCATTCATCTATTATTATATCGATCCATCAGAGACTCAGCGCATAATGAGTTGGATATGATGCAAGGGGTGATTGCAACAGTTGATTATAGCAACTAAACCCTACCCGTTGCACAAATTTTATTGACAATTTGCAGCATTTCTAAATTTGATGGTCTTGGTTTCTGATATCTGATATTACAACCCTACCAATAGGCTCACGCAAACAAAGAGCATGTTGGGGTGAACATTCGATGAAAGAAGATGAATGTGTCTCACTCTGAAGTTGTGTGACCGGCTGATTCAGAGAGGTTATGATTATTCTGAGTCGAAAATCCAATATTTCATTAGGTACATGAAGTATGAAGTATGAAGGATTCCGTGGCGTTCACTGGATAAGGGGAAGAAGGCTTAGCATATCTTAAGTTTGGGACTCTGACACGGTCAAGTAATAGTAGAGGGTGATATCGAAATCCGGTGGTCTGGGTTTCATGGTTAAGGTTGCGGTTGAGATTTAGACTTCTTCTCTGTATGTATGAGGGGGGCACGAGAACACGGCGAGACGGATACGACGCAGATATTGCATGTCACTTTATGTCGTGTCACTGTTGCTTTGGGGGCGGTTTTTGTGTGTTTGTGCGTGTTTGTGTGTGTGTGGCAGGAGGGAAGTAAGCACACCTAAATTCCGATAGGCCTTCTAAGTTAGAGCCGGCGTTCATAGATTTGTTGTTGCTGTTGTTGTTGTTCTTGTTGTTCTTGTTATTGTTATTGTCGTTGCTTTTGTTTCTGTTGTTGTTGGTGGCGGTTGTGGTTGTGGTGGTGGTGGTGTTTGTATGGATGTGGTGAGTGGTTGGTTGTTGATCGCCGAGCAGGTGTGAGAAGAGAATTGGGTGGGTGGATAGATCAACAGATGGATCACGTGCCAGCTGATTAGGTCAGCTTTTACTCAGGAACGCCAGGAACGCTCTAAAAAAAGAAATGACGGGAGTGAGCGAGAAATGGGCTTGGCAAGATTACATACCGACTACTCCATGACTACTAGAGACAGTCAGTCGTCTACTAGGTAGTACTTCACACAGTATTGTTGATTTGTACTCGTATGTTGAATTTCTTATCGATAATTTTTTGATTTTTTGACTTTTTTTGATAACCGACGACATCAAACGACGACAACATCAAACGACGGCAACGTTCACCCAATTTGCATATCTATTACTTCCAAGGTTATTCGGCATCTTCACTTCTTTCTTTTACCGTTTGCAATACATGCATATGCACCGTTTGAAAATATAAAATATATATCAAATTACTTGCATATTCACCTCACATCACATCGCATCACATCGCATCACATCACATCGCATCACATCGCATCACAACTGCAACCGCAACTGCAACTTCAATTACATCTGCAAGTTTTCAAATAAGAAAGCATAACATTATTGCATAAATGACTCTTTTGAACGACCTGCAGATTTCAATACATTAATCAAGAATTCGTTCTTCCTCAACTTCTCCTCTTTTGCTCTTATATCCCTACCCCATACCTCAAATCATAACACACCTGGCGCAAACACCCACGCAATACTCACCCATCAGTCATGGTTCTTGAACTCCATGTTTGGGGTCCATCATTCGGTCTTCCTTCTATTGATGCGCAGTGTTTAGCTACGATTGCATACATGCGGCAAGTTATCCCACGTGGCCAATGGTTCCTTGTTGCTAGCAGCGATCCAACCCTAAGTCCCACGAGTACGTGACGCATAAAATGCCTCCTCAATGATTTTGAGGCGTTGGAAAAAGGGAAAAGTATTAGTTACTAATAGAATTCTACAGATGAATTACCTGCTTTGCGGAACACCCAGAATGGAGATTGGATCGGGGGATACAGGAATATACTGAATTTTATTACACAATATTCATCTGGAAAATGGGATATGGATGCCAGCTTACGGGGGCAAGAGGGGGCCGATTGTACAGCGTAAGTAGTGAGAGAGCGGGTAGAGAGATCCTAAAATGTGATGAAACTTATTGATTGGCCGGTTAGATATTCTGCATTTATCCAAGTGCATGGGCAGCCGTTACTTGATCTTTCACTCTACGTTTCCTCACACAATTATTCCGAAATAACACGACCGATTTTCAATACGATACAATCTTTTCCCCTACCATATCTCACACCACCTCATCTCCGAACGGAAGCCAAGAAGCGAACCGAGTATTTAGGACTATCTTCTCTTGACATAGATACCGAAGATGGAGATAAATCGAGAGAGCCAAGCATTATACCGGAATCTCTCAGGAGGGGTAAACAAACAGTCTCAAGTTTACTTGCAGCCTCCCCTGAAACCAATGCGCAAATCCGACTGGATGCATTGGCGACCGATTTCTTTGAATCTATACAGGAATTGAGAGGAAAAAAGAAATATCTTGTTTCAAATTCTTATATGTCTAGTGTAGATTGTCTGGCGTTGGGTTTCATGTCCCTCATGTTATACCCGAACTTGCCGCAACCATGGTTGGCCAAGACGATGAGGAAAAAGTTTCCAGATCTGGTTGAGTGGGTCGAGGAGCTGAAAAATGAGGTGTTGGGTGGTGCCGTGAATGTGGATGATGCAATGCTTACAAAATCTGCTAATGCCAATGCAGTGCAACAGAAGAAAATGCATTTACCTTGGCAAGCGCCTGAATCTCGTGGTATACTAAATGTCGGGGGCGTATTTTTGGCTAACCTTGCAGATTCCATGCCAATTGTAGGACAGCGCAGAAAAGATAATCGAATGCGACGTTATAGTGGCGAGGAGACGGGGAAAGATACTGGTAGTCAGCTTTGGAGATATGTTGCCACAGTGGGAGGTTTAGTTGCTGCTGTTGGACTGGTTACGGGTTATGCGTTACATCAAGGGTTGATGCAGTTGCCTGAAAAACTGGCCCGGAAAGAAGGATGATGAGAGCGAGAAGACTCAGGGTCTAAGCGATCTCGGAGAAGCAGGTCAAGCACTTTTCGCTTTTGCGGATCAAATGGATTCGAGCGTGCAAAGACAAAAGGAGTTGGAGACAAGGAATGCGCCGACTGTTGAGGTTGATGTTGATCTTGGGCCGGATGGGATCGCACGGGATCGACTTGGTTGAGCAATACTCGGGTGTATATCGCCGGGTGATTTATGTTTAACGATATGATGATGGTATGATAGTGCTTGAAATGATATACTATGTAGGACCACTTACTCTCCGCTTTTTAAGGCTTGTTCTAGTGAGATGCTGATCGTATATGTTTCAGGTAGGTTGCGGTTCCTCTGTCTAGGAATTATTATTCCCCTATTTTCTCCCGACGTCATTTCTGTCTAACTTCCTCGATGTTGCACATTGGTATCTTGAGTGTGCGAAGCCTCGGAATTTCCGGTATCTTTAAGAGAGAAGACATCGTGAAGTAAAATATGTTTCACAAGACTGGCAGATTTAAACGGAGGATACGAGTCAACACAGTGAGTTTGTGGTGAGAGAACTAAAGATACAAGAAGCAGCTGCGCATGCTAAGAGACTGATGCTCTTCGAAGACCACTCGAGCCACTTTATCTAACTTGTTGTGGCGAGAATCTAAGTCTTTCACTGGTACGATAATGAGGCTTTGAGCATTATCATTAAGGAGAAAAAACAAAATCATGGAATGATATAAGAACATCTGTATTGAAGATGCTGGTTTTTGTTTCGTGGCTGGCTTCTTCCCCCAATGGAGGCTAGACTGCTAAGTTTTGATCGTTCTTTGGGATTTCTTTGATGAACTCTTTTCTTTTCTTATCTTATGTTTTAATTTTCAAAAAACGCGTTGGACTCCGTTAGATTGATATACATTATAGGATGACTACCATTCTTGCTTCAGAGAGGTCAAATTAACTTTATACCTCCGGCAGTCCTTGGTCACAATGGTCCTATCAGATTACACTACATTGGATGACTGCCATATAAAAAGACCTCTTCTTTTACTAGGCAGGCAATTTCATATCACGGTCACCAAAGCTAAAACCTTGAAAGTATATTTATGAATGGTAAGCCAACTTTTCAATTACCATCGGTATTCGTCGAGCTCTCGGTAAATTCGGGATGTTGTCTGTATAGATTATTGGGTTATTGGGTTATTGGGTTATTGGGTTATTGGATTATACTTTAAAATGACATAATTCATGATTTTGAACACTCATCCAATGTGTTGATATACTTTTTATAAGCCACGATGAAATTTTCCATCTCTTCTCTTTCATGTCAAACATTCTTCGGAAGTTGTCGGTGTGTCCCATTTTGTCCGACCACCCTTGGTCACTTCTGCAGGAAGATTATTCAACATCGGCAGTAAGATTAACAGCAACAACAAAACTGCCCGCGATTTAGACTCCGACAAAAGAGAAATCCAATCCAAATGACCAGAAGACACTCAAGAACTAACAAGAAGGTTCGATTTTGAATCTATTCAGAAACTTTAGCAAACCTTGGAACTCTATGAGGTCATCCTTGCCAATCGTATCCACACAACAATATCAACTACGCTATCGATATCGATATTGAACAAATTCGGAGAAAATCGGCAGCAGACTTCCACTTTAATTCCCATCTCTTAAATTCGAATTATTCAGGGAAAAGTTTCTCTGGTATTCATCATATTTGAAGTTTATGTATACTGGTCTTGGAGAAAACTGTATATTCGTTTAAGTTTCACATGATGAATTGCATGATAACGACTTCGAAGCAGACTTCCAGAGGTTTGCTTTTGCGCGGTGGGAGAGTTTCTTCGGCGATATCATCTCCCCAAAGCCTTAAGTTACGGAGCTCAGGCTCGAGGAGTATATCAACTAGTGAAACTCGATGCTTCAAAAGGCGGTTAGTATTGTCTCTTCTCATCATAAATATGCTCTCCTTCTTTCCCACACTAACTTCGCGAAAGATCGCGAAAGAGTCCTCATCCTCGGATCAGGTTGGTCAGGTTTCACACTTAGTCGGCAATTGGACCCCAAGAAATATCAAACTGTGGTGATCTCCCCGAGATCTTATTTTGTTTTCACCCCGTTGTTAGCTAGTACGGCGGTGGGGACATTGGAGTTTAGAAGTGCGCTTGAAAGCGTGAGGGGGAGGGGAAGATGGAGAGGCTGGGGATTAACTGGTGGAGGATGGGGAGGTTGGGGAGCTAGAGGAAATGGAGTTGAGTTTTGGCAAGGCTGGGCCGATGATGTGAATTTTGATCGAAAGACTATCAAGGTGGAGGAAAATGCTATTGAACGACCTAAAAATGCCAGCGATGTGGTAGAAAAGACTGGAAAGGGGAGGGTGTTTGAAGTTGGGTATGATAAGTTGGTGGTTAGTGTTGGGTGTTACAGTCAGACATTTGGCATTGAGGGGGTTAGGGAAAATGCACTTTTCTTGAAGGATATAGGAGATGCGAGAAAGATTCGGAAGAGGATTCTGGAATGTGAGTTGTGTTTCTTTTCATCGAGCCATTTGCCCATTCTTTGCAGATTTTTTATCGCATCGGCATTAGATGAGCTTCCTCTGTTAGAGCGACGCGATGAAGCCTCCACGGTAGTGATCAGCATTTTGTCACTCAATTTACTGAATGTGACAAAGAGGTGGAAAATATGAGACATGCATTCACTAATCCCCAAGATAGGCTTCGAAACAGCAGCATTACCAACCACTTCCGATACACTCAAAAAACAACTACTAAATTTCGCTATCGTAGGCGGTGGCCGTAAGCTCCCTTCCCTCATTTCAATCTAATCGTTCCCGGAATCCTAACACCTTCTAGCAACCGGCGTCGAATTTGCAGCCGAACTCTTTGATCTTTGCCACGAAGATCTTTCCACTCTCTATCCCTCCCTTGTCCCCTTCATAAACATCACCATATATGATGTTGCACCTAAGATCCTACCTATGTTTGATAAAAACCTCGCTAATTATGCCCTGGAGCATTTTAAACGCGACGGGATACATATCAAAACAGAGCACCATATTCTTGGCCTGAGCAAAGGACTGCCTAATAGTGGTGTTGAGGGAGAAAAAGATGCAGCGGAAACCGAAAGAGGCTTTACCTTGAAACTAAAGGAAGAGGGAGAAGTCGGGGTCGGAATGTGTGTTTGGAGTACAGGACTGATGATGAATCCTTTCATTGAAAAGGCGTTAAGTTCAGTGCATACTTATCCAGCTAGATCTGCGACTTTAGCTGCGAGTGCTAGCGTTCAGAATACTCGCAGCGAGAAACCGGAAGAGGAAAAGTGGGAGTTGAAGAGAAGCCCGAAGACCGGTGGTTTGATGGTAGATGAGCATTTCCGAGTGAAATTGGCAACCCGCTCTGCATCTTCATCTTCCACAGACGCAGAAGCAGCAGCAGCTTCAGAGCAAGCCCAACAAGAAGCGACGATGAATGATGTTTTTGCGTTGGGTGATGTAGCGGTCTTGGGAAATATGGCACTACCGGCTACGGCACAAGTAGCAAATCAGGAAGCGAAGTGGCTTGGGAAGAAGTTGAATGGTTTACGGAAGGGGGAGGATATTGGTGGTGGAAAAGGGTTTACATTTAGGAATATGGGCGTTATGACTTATGTGGGAGGGATGAAGGCGATTATGCAGACGGATGGGAAGGGGGAGATTAAGGGGTAAGTGGGATTTCTTCTCTGCCCTTTGTGTCGTCTGTTTTATCAGGACGAGAGATGCAATAGGAGTATTCGGCAATCGAAGAAGAAAGAGTGCGCTAACCATACGTTCAAATTTAGGAGAACGGCATGGCTCATTTGGCGAGGTGCATATTTGACCCAAACTATTAGTTGGAGAAATAAATTATTCATTCCTATGTATTGGTTAGTATCCTACCTTCTTTCCCCGCCCGCATCTTTGGAATATGAACTAACGATGGCAGGGCGATAAATTGGTTATTTGGACGGGATATTTCGAGATTCTAAACGTTTTATGGTGAATGGTGAATGGGTAAGTGCCTGTCTGACTGGGAAAGGAAATGCATAGCGATGGCTCTGTTTGTGTGTTATAATTACATAGTATATTGTATTCTCATGTATTTATACGAAAACAATCCATGTAATTCGATCATCTATCTATACGCATTTCATCGGTCCATGTCCATAAGAAAATCTATTGGCTGGCATAAAATACTATGAAAGGGCGTTAATCGTGCTCAATTGATCGCTTCTTTCTCATGCGCGGTCGTCGCTCGCTATTCACCTATTGACCTATTATTTCCAGCGTGTGGTAAACCTATTCGTAGCTGGGCATTATGCTATCTATGGTAGTCCTGGTGGTCTCGCTAGGTCGAGATTCGATGTCTGGCTTCAGACTCGTTGGTGTTAAGATAGCATGTTTACCTACTCGAAAAGGGGATAGCGAGGAAACATGTTGCCGAGCAATGCATGTCCTCCTTGTCTTTTTCCTTTTGGGAGCAGGGGAAGAGACATGTTGATTGCAAGGTGCAGGACGCTTTGGGTAGCTTGGCTTTGGTTGGGGCTTTTGATCTGTGCTGATGTTGTGGTTTGGCTGTTGGCGATGGTGGATTTTTTTCCGTTGTCGTTTGGCTCGGAGGTTCACCGGGTGGTTGTGGATTGGTGCTGTTGTTCTTTGATGAGTGCTGCGTCTTCATCTTATCTGCTGCGCTTTGTGGACATGCTTTGAGAAAGTATCCCATTGCCCGTGCTATGTGGTGGAAGAAGTTGCACGTAGGAATTATCAATCACTCTTTTGGTTTCGTGGAAATTGTAATAGTGAGGAGTGGATGGGATGCATGGCTCGTATGTGAGGTGGATGTAACGTATGGCTGTGGGTGGAAAACAGCTCGTTCGTGACATACGTAGAGAATGTGTCAAGATCTTCATGTATATGCGCCGTGAGTGATAGTTCTACCGTCCTTACGGATGTTTGTTGCTTTATCGTGCTGTTGTGGACCGCAACCTGTGGCTGATTTGGCTTGTTGATGGATTGGCATTGTGGCTGCTTGGACCTGCTTTGGCGAGGGTGGATGGATTCTGGGTTTGATCATTCTTCTGCAATTAGAATCTGCTTATAAAAACTCAACTTTGAATTGAATAGAAGGTTTCTTTGCATGGGGAGTCAAGCTTCTACTCCTGTAATCACAGGAAATTCGCGCCTGAAAAATGATTTGGGCTTGAGATATTTCGTTTCGTGAACTGATGAACTAACTGGGTTTTGGGGAGTGGGAAATATTAATGGTTGATGGTTGATGGAAAGAATCTTTGATAATGAGATATATCTGCTTTAGTTTCTCGCTGTCTCTAATAGTATTACTGTCTTTTCCCTTCTCTTTTTTTTTTCTTCTTGTCTTGAGGCTTTCCCTGAGACTACGAGTACCTAAGTGCGGTACGCACGCCTTAAGGACTTCAAGTGCTTCTGGACAAGCTTTGCTTTGGTCTATCAAATTTGGAAATAGGAGATCTTAAGCTCTGCGGTATGCGATATTCAAATATTGGATCGTGGGTTGGGATTCAATCATGGGATTCGATGGCTCGTTGAATCCTAGATGGATTGTTCAGCTCATGACTGTCTCCAAAATCACTGCTGATATATGGATGCATCTCCGTTCCGCTAAATTTATTTTGTTGGAAGTTTAACATGGGTATTCAATCTTCATTTTTCTAGCCAAGGTTTTCGATGAAGGTCTGGAAGGGAGGAAAGATAACCAGACTGGCGAGCAGGTATTCTGATTTAATAGCCGTGGTATCTCTTGCTTAATATTGAGTTTGTTGTCGATGGCTACATTTTATTTGTGTCTCCCATCTGATGATCGATGACAACAAGAGTCCCTTGGTCGATGACAGTGGGTGAGAAGGGCGAGATTGAGACTTTGACGGAATCCGATCTCTCATGCTATACAAGCCAGAATCTACAAAACTCAAAAGTCTCAGTGGATAACCTGGAAGCTTTAGATGAGTTCGCACGGGTATTTTGAACCTTGCAGCCTCATTCTGTGATTGAATTCCAGATTTCTGTGGAGGGAAGAACAGTACTGTTTGACTTTTTATAATTTCTTAGACTACCTTGCTATGATATTATTATTCCACGAACAAGGGATGTCGATCGTTTTCAATATGTTCAAGTAGATATCTCTGATTTTGGTACGTGAGAAACTCCTGAGCTTCCAGAAGCCGAGTTCATAGAGACTTGACTTCTCACAATCATAACAGAAAAATTTTGTACGCAAAAAGCTTTATTTTCCCTAATAACAAGCGTTTTCTCCAAATTTGAAAATAATTCACACAAAATCATGAGAAAGGTTGCCCACATATTTTGGCATCGTTTATGAGACGAAATGAGAATGAAAGATAACTGTTTTGCCACTTTTCTATAACAAATACGCAATAGCGACAATCAGAATTCACGTCGACATCATGCAGTCAATGGGATGCACAATGGAAATCAAAGCATGTGTCGAACCTGTGGTAAAGGTACTATCCTGCTCAAGTAGAACAGACTCCCCCTAGGCAGTTGTACTTCCTTGTATAGGAGCTCGCTTGCTTTCTACAACTGGTGCTGCTCAGACTGAGTATTTATACTCCGAATGCCCTGGAATATTCACCCTAGACGCCCATATACTTGCGAAAGCTTATAGGAAGGTATGGGTGGAGCTCGTTTTTCACTTCTGGATTGCACAGTAAACATTCTTTTGGATGGCGTTATGTTGGTTGGAGGCAGTGATCAAGTCATTCTCAAAGTACCACGCTGCCCCGCTGCCTTCCATTCACCGTCAAACATTCTTGATACTGAATTTGGATACTCAGCAGCTGATTATTTAATTCATCAGTTTACTGAAAGAGTAAGCGGCCATGTGCACCGTGATATTACCAATTGACATCAGGTATTGGAAAAAAACGTGTTGCAAAGTACAGGAGACATCTCTTCTCATTTGGTACTTACATGTCGATATGAACAGCGGTAATACGCATCGGAGGGGGCAAAAGCTGGTAGTGACAGTAGAAAGCCTTAGTGAATCATGATTCTATCATTATCACCAGTACGCTAGATACATAAACTATTTGGAGATATCCTATCAAGTTAGTGAGTATCAGTGAATGAATGTTATCATATATGCACAGTTTCCTATGTTATTCTTCTCAATTTCATACTGCACTCTCTGCTTCCAATAAGTTTTACTCATCCTAAGTCTTTGAGTTATCGATGAATGGCTAGGGAGCCCTTTTTTCTATGCTAAAAGGTATTTGATAGCCACTTAGTTTAGGTCCATGTGCACTAGGTTTCAACTCGCAACCACTTGTACGGAAATATATTCGAAATTCCTATTTTATCCACAGCTGTCAGTTTCAAACTCCTGATATATTGCTGCGTGGTAATCAAGATATCTGATCCAGTAAAAACTACCCCTGAAGCGCTGGAGGGTTATGAGCTAGACTTCTATTTTATGCAGTGATGTCGATGAACTTATTTCGTAATCCATGTGCGTAATTCTGGAAACTGTAATGCTCTTCCCACAACAATCGTGATTGTGAAATTATATCTAGGAGATAGCAGTCATGCGGTCTTCAAAATCAGTTCCCAGAATCACTGTAGATTGGGCTACAATTATATTTCATCTGGCTGCCGGGCAACACTTTAATTCTAATACAACAGATGCCCCGATTTCTGCCAGATTGTTTGCCGTTAATCTAGGACTTCTTGGTAACTAACGTCTTCGTATACTGGTGATAAAAGAAAAAGAAGCCTTGAAATGCCGAATATACAAAGTGGCTATTCTAAAGTGGTGGATGGTAAGCCACTGTATGGTATCCAGACATATATACTAAAAATCACCTTTTATACTGCTTGAATAAAATCAGTGAGATCTCATGAAAGATGTCGGTTTACCCTAATTATCGTGCAAGGCTTCTATAAGAGAACTAGCTCAAAGATCCTCAGGATGGTTGCTGAGATTGGGCTGATAAAGAGGTAAGGTCAAAGATGTAGGCAAAGTACCATGTATTTTCAGTTCTAGCAAGTTGTCATAATCCCTAAGTATTTTGGGTGAACTTCATAAGTTTGAGGACTCAAAGAGCCTCAGATTTGGAGGATAAGAAGATAGGAACATTGATCAGTCTACTAAATACCTATTAAGGTCAACAAGAGTATTTTCTGAGAAGCACAAAGGATCCTCCTATATTAACGTTCCTTCCCCCCCCTCTGAATCATAGGGGTAAGAAGATATACTAAGGATGCAGCTGATTCAAAGGTTCATTTAAGCACATTCATTTCATGCAGGGAGTGATTTGAGCGCTTGGAACTGTGGAAGTAAATTGTTCCAATCTATTGCAGTAAATCTTGCCCAAGAAAGGTTTCTCCCAAAGTCCAGATTTCTGAAATGCAGTGGCAGGCCCAAGGTCAAACATCACCGACTTCTTGAGATGGGACAACAATGGCAAGCTGAGAAGCTTCGGTGTCTATATGGGACATACAAAACTTGAATCACACAATTATTCATCATCCAATCATTTGCTAAAGAGGTTTCCCCAGCTTGGGGGGGGGGGGGAGCGCAATTTTAGAGCATGGTAAGTGAATCATGCTCAAGAACCGTTCAACATCATAATCTATCTATATTAAGCTTCACAATAGCAAGATGAGCCAATAACCTTTCGAAAATTAAGACTATCAATATTCACTTCAATAGCATAAGAATTTTGAACAGATAGATTATAAATATAAGAGGTAACGAACCTTTATCCACCCAACATTAAATAATTGATCTATATTTAACAGAAATGTACAGACCAGAGACTTCCTTGTCACTTTAAGCACCATTCAATACTGAGGTTCAGACGAGAGTTATAGGCCGAGAAAGCTCATTGTTACATTTATAAGAAGACAACCCTCCAGCTCAGAACAGGATCTTGGAATGGGAATTTCAGATCTCCCTCCATGACCAAACAAAGAAAGAGGTTGAGAGGAAATACATGGGACAAGAAAGTTCATTCATATATATCGCACCGTGCAATGGACGATCCATTGCTCAGTTGACTTGGGGTGAGACTGGGTTTGTTTATCTTGGTTTCCAATAGTAAATACAGATATTCACCACATTATTTTACTAGCCACGAAGATTTGGCCACCCCCTTCGCGTAATTCACAAACTGAACAGAACCACTTCATAATTCTTCCATCTGCACCTTTCACATATTTCAGATCCTCAATAATCAATCAACAAAAATTCCAAAAATACATATATACATACACATCATAGCGATGGGTAAAGGGGAGCTTTCATTTCGCGGAGGCACGCCTACTCTTCTCTGTTGGCCCCCTGCGAGAACCTTGAACGGGCTCAGTGATAAAGACAGAAGGGCCTACGACGCATTGGTTACCTGTAAGTCTCAATCTAATCCGACAGAAAGTTGAAGGGCAATCTCAATACCATCTCAGGCTAACTAAGTGCTATTGGCTTTAGGGCACATCATCTATCGTCAATTCCGACATGATGTTCCCGAAGGCGACGAGGAGCTTCTTCGCCTTGGTTCAGGCAACTATCAGCGGCTTTTCCCCGACTATCCAATAATCAATACACTATCAGGCTTGGAGAGCCGTCTTTACTCGGTTCGGCGGGGTCTGAGACGATTGCTAGAGAGGAATAACATAGCTATTGGAGTATATATTTGATCTAGGTACGGTTTTGCTTAATGATAAGTGCTAATGATCGATAGTTTATCCAAGATACTACTACATCCAACCCCTCAGCAATTCTACTTACTCCTCAGCAACAACAAGAAGTTCAAGCTCAATCCCACGCTTATGACCAAGCCGCTGCTGCTACGTCTCGTGTACAGAATGCCACCGAGATTCCTCTTCAGGCGAGCAGCTCTTCTCGGAATCCCAACTCTCGTCTACAGAGAAAAAGGCGTAATGCTACTTCTAACCACCGTCAAAAACGCTTGTCTATGAACTCAAGAGCAGTCGCCGAATTTTACTCCGCTCAGGGATTGACACCTCCAGGACGTCGTCTCAAACCCTACTCGTCTGCTTCCGCTGGCACTGATACAGCCAATAAGAGTCTTCGAGTAGCGATTAGCAATAGTCGGGCAACTCCAAAAAGTCCTTTGTATAATTTTTCATCAAAACCTGAACGATCTGCTGTTCTTTCTGCCTCTGCGCAACAGGCAACTAGCCCAGAACAGGAGGCCAATCGCCTATTTAATGCCTCTGAATTTCGAGGAGTCGAAGAAAATAGTACTGTCCTAGATAGCAAAAATCCGAAATCGACATATTCTACCCATCAAATGAGTTCTCAAGTTCCACCAACTGGTGAAAGACACCGAGTAGATACCGAAGTATCAAATCTTCCTATTATCTTCAAATCTCAAATAGATACTGAAGAAACCGCGACTCCAAGTGGCAGTAGTAAATTACCAACTTCTCCTCACCGGTCCCAAGTACCCCATCAAGCCCAACCCACAGTCTACAAACCACCAATCAAACATACCAATCCCGTAGCACCGCGACCTGAAGATGTTATCTGTCTGCGACAGATGGAACAGTCCGAGTACAGTCTAAATCCGGGTGCCCGGCCATCACAAGAGCGAACGACCCTCCCACCTCGACAACCTTCTCATCATATCGCCTTCAACCAGCATAAAACAAGAAATCCATCTCAATGCCAAACCTACGACTCCGATTGTGATCCTTACCTTCCACCGGTAAATGCGCAAGGCCGACGACCTCTCCCCAATTCTCCAATCCGAAAAACTTCAGTCCGTTCCATGACAAGATCAAAGAGAGAAGCCTCTACCCTTGCTCCTGCTCGGAAAGAAACAAGATCTAGAGGTACTACCGACGAGGGCCTAGATACAGATACACAAACCGATACTAGTATGCCTATGAGATCCGTATCTAGAACCATGAATCAGTCTTGGCTGGACCACCAACCTCCCACATCAGATGCAAGATCAACAAGAGCGGCAAAGTCATCAGTACTCCGGGCAAAGGCACAAACTCTGGTAAAGGAAGATGATGTAATGGCAAAATACTACTCCGTTCTTGATAATAGTGTGAAGCCGGACTTGTGGAAACACAGTCACAAATACAGGGAGTGAAAGACGAACGATTTCTGATGACAACGCATGTTGAGATGGTATTCAGTGGTGTTCATATTTTGCTGGATTCCTTTCTATCCAATCATCAAATGGTGCACAGCGGAAAAGTGTTGGAAAACCATCATCTGGGTTACAACTTCAATAGTGAATGGCACTAGGTCGCAATTAAGTTCGAGAAAGATGGGAGCGCAGCGTGGATTGATTGCGTATTGGTTTGGTTTCTTTGGTTTCGTGAAGATGAGGCCTACTTTTGAGAGCCGACTATGATTTGGCTGTACATAGTGGCCTTCCAACTCTGAGTGTGTTGATGAATCGTTTTTTTTTTGCCGATAAGGGCAAACGGAATGTATAATGAACCAGAAAATAAATGAATAAAGGAATTTCTCAGGCGCGCAGTCGGGAAAGAATAATGTTCAGAATGTCAATGCCTTAATGCTAAATCTTGATATCATCAAAGAGTTGTCAACTCCCCAAGCCCATTCACCCACCCATCATCAATGTATGCATGCGATCTAAAGAATATTTACCCCATGAACTCCTATCACCTAGCAGTATCGCAGTTGATATCCAACCCATCAAAATACCGTAACACCACTCACAGTCCCATTCTTCAACACTTCAAATACTAAGCCTGGAAATCCAAACAGAGTCGTATTTCCAAGCCCTTTCTCATCTTCCTTCCCAGCATTTCGCTTCCCACCTAAGCTATCTTCCCAGCCACCTAGTAGTTCACAGCTACTTCCGGGACTGTCACCCCAGTCTCGATTAAGTACCATACCTCGTTGCCTTTGCTTTGCTTCTTCGGCATTGTCGTAAATGCTCTTCCATTCATTATAAAGATTACTTTCAATTAATGGAAAAGGAGTCTCAGAGTTAATGATTGTGACTTCAGATTTAGGTTTCGGAGATAGGTATTCGATCTCCCAGCGACAGCGACGATGACGATTGAAGGGATATGATCCTGGAACATTGCCATGCAATATGACTTTTGTAGCCACTAGACGAGCAGTTGCATCTGCAGGAATCACTCGATTGTTTTCCTTCTGAGAAGACATTTTAGATGGGGGAAGTTGTGAGGGTGCAGTGGGTGTAGAGACCAAGACATCAAATCCGTGGTAGAAATAGTTGTAAAAGCATTCCCCAGTAACATTTCCTGCTGCTTCCCCTTCCCCACTTTCATCATCAGAATCATCCGTCGCTGTATGGGCCGAAGATTGGTCCGTATCGGTAGAGTCATCCCGTAGATCTGTTGAAGCCGGGCGTCTACCAGTGCTACTTGCGGTTCGAGCTTTATGTATTGACATTTTTTGATCATTCTTTCGATATATAGCATCCGGTGGTCCTAGTTCAGCTACAAGCTCCTGGGGAGTTGTTTCGCCGAGAAGAATCCAAAAAGGGGTGCTGTGGAAACGACGGACCAGCTCAAGTCTGCCGCCACCATAGAGCCGAACAAGGCCAATTTCTTCCGCCACCGGTTCTCGACCTTTTGTCAAAGGAGGAAATGTCTTCAAAGGCTCTAGGGTCTGTGTGAACAGGTTGTCTCGTGCCTCGGGCCAGGATTCCCCTGAGAATATCGCCATGGAAGAAGCGGGCTGGCTGGCGGATGAAGAAAGTAGTGAAACAACATCTTTCCCAGGAGACCAAGATGACTTATGAATAGGAAACGAAAATGCGACACCGGGATATGATAATACATATAGACCCATTCCAGTCTCATCTCCAACTTCTGGCTTTATATATTCTCCGGGAAACGTAGGCCCTATCAAACTCTTGTAAATATGTCGAAATGTTGGTCCCGTCAGGTACCCAGTTCCTGCGCTATTTGGCGAAGCAGTTCCGCCAGACCTTAAAACCTCTCGATCATTGTATGTGAGTTTATTCTTCGTAAAGTCCAACACTTCTATCAGTCGCAGACGTTGCTGAGGTCCATCAAAGCGTAAACGGATGCCGTTGGAGGGTAGACTGAGGATAACGGGCTCATCGACAGGAGCTGAAGGCTCAAAAGTTAAGTCAAGTTTAGGAAATCGTTGCGGCTCTGCTTTTATTCGTGTGATAATGTCGTGAAGTGAAGCCCCGAGGACTGAGTATATATTGTAAGTTACTGTTCTTTGTCAAGGGGGACATTGAAATTGTCTATATACCTAGGAAGCCTAGAGCTCGCCCAGGATGAACTTGAGCACTGAACAGCGACATATCTGCTACATTTGTGTGTTTGTTTCTGTACTTGAATTATCGGTATAAGTAGAGGATGGCAAATATTGATCCAATGACTGCAAATCACAAGTACGTAGGAGGGAGACGGTTCGAGAGTGATGGCATAATTGGTGGGGCATGAAGCTCGTGATGGATGATTGTACGGAGTATGAGTGGGAGAGATACTTGATCATGCATTAGTTTGGTTGCCGAGGCAACAGTTTGCAAGAAATGTTAATCAAAGAAACTCCATCTGATGAATAAACATCAACAATCATTTGCGACAACAACACCATACAGAGTACTACGACATTATATTTCGATTGCTAAAGGGGAAGAATTATTGTAGATCTTCAATTTATACAATAAAGATTGAATCATATCCTCTGATATTACAAAATCATCTATGTGCGCGTCAAGTTTTGAGAAATTGACCCGATCCCTCACATAAACAAGAAGAAAAACAATCTTCGCATTCGCACTTCTTTCCCTCAAAAGACAGAATTAGGTTTCTTTGGGGAAACACGATCGCCAAGTAATGGCAGGAATACCTCGAGCAGCAGCACCAGCTGTAAACAAAAGGGTAAACACTATGCGACCCCCACCAAGACCTTCAAGTTCCCTAGCAAAAGCTTCAAACTCGAGGGCGAGCTCAGCAATGCCACCTCCGTCGAGATCTCGTGCAGCATCGCCAACAGGATCAGTAGTGTCGGTTGCGACATCTACGACAGGTACGAAGAGGAAAGATAGAGACTTTGAACAGGATGGAGGTGGGGAAACAAATATCAACGTTGTGGTGCGATGCAGAGGCCGGAACGAGCGCGAGGTCAGGGAAAACAGTGGAGTGGTACTCTCAACGGAGGGAGTAAAGGGCAAAAACCTCGATTTATCTATGGGACCCAGCGCTCTTAGCAATAAGAGCTACCATTTCGATAAAGTCTTTTCAGCTGCGGCAGACCAAGCGATGATTTTTGACGACGTTGTAACTCCCATTCTTGATGAGGTAATTTTAATCCTATTCTTTTCATGTGGCTCTTCTGATCAATTTAGATGCTTGCGGGATATAATTGTACGATATTCGCATATGGCCAGACTGGTACCGGAAAAACGTATACTATGTCTGGAGACATGAGCGATCATTTTGGAATCCTTTCAGATAATGCTGGGATTATACCTCGTGCTCTTCACGCGTTGTTCAACAAACTCGAACTAGATGACGCAGAATCCTCCGTGAAGTGTTCATTTATCGAACTGTACAATGAGGAGCTACGTGATTTGATATCGGTTGATGACAACACCAAGCTGAAGATTTACGATGACACCAGCAAAAAGGGGAGTTCCAGTACCATAGTCCAAGGCATGGAAGAATCACACATCAAGAGCGCTAGGGATGGTGTTAAGATTCTTCAAGATGGATCCTTCAAACGACAAGTTGCAGCAACCAAGTGCAACGATCTGAGTAGTAGAAGTCACACGGTCTTCACAGTCACTGCCTACATTAAAAGGACAGCAGAAAATGGAGAGGACTATGTCAGCGCTGGCAAGCTGAACTTGGTCGATTTGGCAGGAAGTGAAAACATTCAACGCAGTGGTGCCGAGAACAAGAGGGCTGCTGAGGCTGGTTTGATCAACAAGAGTTTGTTAACTCTTGGCCGTGTTATCAATGCGCTGGTCGATAGAAGTTCTCGTGATGTTCACATTCCTTATCGTGAATCGAAACTCACACGTCTCCTCCAAGATTCGCTGGGTGGACGAACAAAAACATGCATCATTGCTACAGTTTCTCCCGCTAAAAGTAACTTGGAGGAGACGATCTCAACTTTGGATTACGCATTCAGAGCGAAGAACATTCGCAACAAACCTCAAGTCAACCAAATGGTCAACAAAAAGACACTCCTCAAGGATTTCACCTACGAGATCGAAAAACTCAAGGGCGAACTGATTGCTGCCAGACAGCGAAATGGAGTCTACCTTACGAACGAGAATTATGAAGAGATCACAGTCGAAAGTGAGTCCAGAAGGATACTCAGTGAGGAACAAGCAGCGAAAATCGAGACCATGGAAACGAATCTCCGAAATAAGGTTCAGGAATTGTACTCCTTAACTTCGAATTTCATGACGATGAAGAAAAAAGCCGAGGCTACGGAGTCAATCTTAGATGAGACAAAGGGCGTCCTAGAGCAAACTGAATCGGTCCTTGAAAATACTCGCCGGACTCTAGAGGAAGAATCTGTGCTCCGAAAAGCTCACCAGCACACCGAAGAACAATTAAGTGTTGTTGGTAACGAGCTTCTTTCCACTCTGGGGCGCACAGTAAATGATGTCGGCGGTCTTCATGATAAAAACAGGCGAAAGTCAGCTCTCCAAGCTTTGAATCGAAATGCCTGGGGTCTTTCGCAAGCTCAGGTCTCTGAGGTAACAAATCTCGTGGAATCACGGGTTGAAGAGTTCCGAGCTCAGCAGCAAGAACTGATGTCTGCCGTCTCAGGCCGAATGCAATCATTCGTCGATGGCGAATTGGAAAAATTAGCGGCAACACAAGCATTCCTCGAAGAGAATGTTGTCGCCTTTGAGAACTCTGGAAAGGAGGTTTCTGAGCAGACGGATTCGGCTAAGGAAGAGATGAATGCAGTTCTAGAGGAGATCAAAACTCTGCGGGAAGATGTCAAGGCTCGAGTAGGAGAAGGGCTCCAAGGATTGGCAGTTGCAGCAGAAAGGATTTCTGCTGAAGTTATCAGTGAACTTGGTGCATTTCATACTCAGCTTCATGGATCATATTCCTCCCTCGGCCGAGATTTCAAGTCAATATTTGAAGACCTTCTCAAACACGTCAATGCACAGAAGGCAGAAGCAAATGAACTGAGACAGCAGCTTCATGCCGCTGGTGAAGCGGCTATAGAATCAAATAGTGCCATCAGCTCGAAACTCGATGAGGTCGTCCTGGAAGAAAGAAAGCAAGCCGCTGAAGATCGTCAGAACCTTCTTTCGCAAATCTCGACTTTAATTATGGCCCAGGGTGAAGCCCAAGACGCACGCCTCTGTGATAAAATTGCTGTCATACGAACGGATATCCAATCATCAAACGAGTCTTTCGAAGCAACTCGAGCTCAGTATAGTCAAGGTATGGATACATGGAATGATAAGGAAGAGAAGCTTGTAGAGGAAGTCTTACGATCTAGAGAGACCTTGAAGACAAAGTTGAAGGATGATTGGATGGCTGCGAACAAACACAATGCATCGATTCAAGCTACGACAAGATCTGTACATGATGAGACTGTTCGTATTGTTGACGAACAAATGAAAGATATCAGCACTCAAATGCAAGCGCTCGATGATTTTGTCACTCGCGCGCGAGCGCAAAATGCCGAACACCACGATCTACATGCACAATCCCTTCAAGGCTTATCAACTACGGTCAAATCTTCATATGACAATATCGGAACCCATTTTGCATCAACATATGGCCGTGTTAAAGATCTGGGCGATGAGATGACGTCAAAGACACAGGCTTTGGTCGAGAACCTCACTCCATTAGATGACAACCTACGACAACCACTTGCAAATCTTCGTACAAACATTTCTAAAACGACGATACAAGAGTACGAACCAACAGGAGAGACTCCCCAGAAGGTTCAGTATCAATATCCAACGCATTTACCTCGGACTGAAGCGCATGAAACACTCCTGGCAGCCCTTCGTCAGCCACAAGCGATCGAATCACCGAGTAAAGTTGTTATCCCAATGGTTTACAATGATTCTACGCCCACTGGTGATAAAGAGGTAGCTTTTGTTCCCATTGCAGAACCAGAAAATAAGCCAACTGGACTTAGGGAGATCGACGTGAACATAAGCGCCGGAACACTGAACTCAGAAACACAAAGCCTAAGTCAAAGCCTAATGTCAAATAGTTCAGTCAATTCCGTTGATTCCGACGGGTCAGCCCCGCCTTTCAAGAAGCAGGCAACCGGTAAAATACCAAAACCAAGATTATCAAAAAAACCGAGCGTGGTTGCTTTAGAAGGAAGAGAAAATACATTACTGGGATCTGAGCTTTTTGCGCAGAGTACAGGAAGAAGACGGAGCCCGAGGACGGCAGGATAGGGGGAAATGTCTTTGAACCGCCACCATAGACTTATCGCATTATTTCGGTGTTGTTATTATCAGGAGTTAGAACGGGACAGGATTGGGTCACCGGGGTCAACTAATGGTGTTATGGTTATTGTAGGATATCCAGCTTGTAAAGTTGCTGCTGATGAATGAATATTGAATATTTCTCTGTGCTCCACATATTACATTACTCGACTTTGATTCTGGGCATGCTAGTGACTCTTTGAACGTTTGAAGATACTTATAAAGTTAGATAAACGTTCAGTTCGTGGTAGTTCATGGTATGCAGACTCATCGACCATAGCTCTCCCAATGTATAGGTAATGGTAAGGTTCGTAATGGATGGCTAGATGTGATTGATTTCCACGCGAGGTTCGTTCATTTATGAGAAAGGGGGAGGTCACGAGGTGATAAGCAGGGAGCGATAAGGAGGGAAGGCTGAATAACTCACAATATTGGTAAGCTAGACAGACACAAGGCGTGCCCCTCCTGTTGCTTCATCCTTTATCAAAAGCTCATCAAGCAAAATCAATGTTGGACTTGATACCATCGCCAGTACACAACAATCAACCAAATACGAATTTTCCTCTTAGTAACGCAGATGACGCCATGTACTTCTGCAAATCTGGTTGCTTCAACCTAGGTATCCCAGCAAGTACTTGACATAACAAGCTTTAATACAATCCTTTCGTTGTAACGATGTCAGCCTCATCTACTACAGCTTCAAGTACATTATCGAGAAGCAGGGGAGCAATATTAGCCATCACCACTTGTCTCGCCGCATATGGAATATTCTTTGTCTATAGCACATATGCCACCGATACCGAAGGCGGTGCTAGTGGCGGCAGGCTACATCGAAGTAATGCGGTTCACCGGCGACGACGCACGGAACCAAATGATGATCTTACAGCTACGCAATTGAGACCTATCCTACCAGGCGAAGATGATGATGCAAACATTGTCGCTAGGCCATTGACCGATGGAGATACAGTGGTGAATGGTGGCCCGGAAGATGAGGATGAATTCGGCCTGACAGGAAGGGCGCCGACTGCAGAAGAGGAACGAAACGGTCAAAACATTGTTCAACTTCTCTTTCGTGTTTCCGAAGATGCTACAAGACGAAATGCATACGTACATAGAGGGTGTGGCTGTAACGCTTGCGGAGTAGTTCCCATTCGAGGAATTCGATATAGATGTGCAAACTGTGCAGACTTTGATCTGTGTGAATCATGCGAAGCACAAGGTGTACACATAAAGACACATATATTCTACAAAGTTAGAATACCAGCACCATCCTTTGGACCCAGGCAAATTCAACCGGTATGGTACTGTGGAGAGCCTGATAACATGGACCGGGTCAAGATATTGCCCAAAGAATTGATTACAAAGTACTCTCGTGAGACAGGCTTTGAGAGACCAGAATTGGAAGCATACTTTGAGCAGTGGAATTTTATGGCAAATACACCTTGGCCAGAAGACCCGGATGATATCCGCCTAGCTATGGATAGAAGAACATTTGACCGCTGCTTGGTACCCAGTGGCGGTTACAGAAATAATACCCCAAGTCTCATATTCGACAGGATGTTCGCCTTCTATGATAGCAATAGAGACGATCTTATTTCATTTCCAGAATTTCTCCGAGGTCAGGCATACCGCAAACAAAAGGATAAATGGCGTGTGATCTTTGCAGGTTACGATATAGATGACGATGGCTACGTTGACAGGAAAGACTTTTTGCGAATGTTTCGATCCTATTACGTTTTGTATCGTCAAATGCATAGAGATATGCTTGAAGGTCTTGATGAACAGCAGATGATGAGCTCGGAAGCACATGCTCAAGTCAATAGTCGTGGTGCTCTCGGGCAATTGTTTGGTCAAGGTCCCAATCCATCCGTAGAATTGCGCGCTGGTGAGGGCAAATCTATCCGTGATGGAGAGCTAGAGATTCATGATGGAAGGGGCGTGTTAAGGCCTAGTGCTAATGATACTGGGAATCGAGATGATACTCTTATCAATTTTGGTTTGGCATCAACTTCTGAAACGCGATCCATTGAGAGAACACGAGGCTACTGGCGATCTTTGATGGAACGGCCAGTCGAGCAACGTATATCTGATGCTATTGATGACATTACCGAAGAACGGCTAGATGAATGCTTTGCGGGTTTGACTACAGGATTCAACAACTCTGAAGATCTAATCGTAGACGCGACCGAAGCAGCGTTTGAACGCCGTCGACGCGATTTGAGTATCACCGATGAAGATGTCCAAGCAGTTTGTGGACCAGAATATACCTTGTCAAACATTCCAGAAAATGCGCGCCCCTTTATTATAAAGCACACTTTAAAAAGACACAAAGCTCGAATTGCATTGCACGAGCGGTGGAAGCGAAGACAATTTTACACGGATGAGGAAGAAGGAGCATCACCACCTTCTGACTGGAACGAGGATGAAGATATTTTTACCCATGGCGCTGGAGGAGAAACCTCCAAGTCTCAATTTCAGCAACGGCCAAGTATACATTCTCGGTCATCTTCGAAAGTAAGATTTGCAGAGGACATGGACGATTTTGATACTCGCTCAAATCCTTCAACATCCTCGCGAAGCGTGCCTGAACGATGGGGAGGTATAGAGATACCCGATGCGGAGAAAGATGTGGGCAAGGAGATCTTATATCAAGTCACACAACAAGCATATAATGAGCTTCTGGATCCATTTTTCCGGTCCAAGGAAGATTTGGCGGTGGCTGTTATGGAGACAAAAGAAGAACGCGACAAATACCGATATATTTTCAATACCGAGGAATTTGTGAAGTGGGCTATAGCAAAGAGGATTGAAGAAGAGAGATCAGTCAGTGATACATTTCAATTAATTGGTGGCAGTGTTGTTGAGAGAAGAGATGTCCGTAATTTTGATCTCAATCCACGGCCTGTATGGCCCGATATTCCCGAGGTGGAGGTCGAAGATATACGCGAAAGGCAATTAGACGAACTTCTAGCAGCAACGGGCTACGAAGTCGAGGAGTTTATTGAAACCAACGCCGTCAATGACGCTGGAACTATTCCAGACTTTGATCCGTCAGCTCCCTCACTCCCAGAATTTGACCTCGAGATGGCGGAACGCCAATTTCGACGGATTCCCTATAGTAGAGATGATCCTTTGAGGGCATGGAAGACATATGTTGATCAATGTAATTTCAGCTTTGATCACCAACGTGCTCTTCTGAATGCTCTGCAACCTGTTTTGCCGCCAACTCTTTTCTTTTATATTGACTTAAATCTCAAGGAGAAGGAACAAGAGCGCGCTGAGGCTTCTAGTTCTACTGCCCTGCACTTGTCTGAATACAGAGATCCTACACTCCCTCAGTTCAGACCAAATCATATTTCTAACGATGCTTTGGGTGGGCCGGGTGGAGATTCTCAATCTAAATTTGAATCATCGTTTATGGAAACTCCAGCTGCGAGCTCCCCCAAAGCAGACAGACAGCGTGTTGAGAAGGAAACAAAGAAGCCAAGTTATGAGGCTTTATACAAATTGTGGGAGATAGAAAGTGCGGAACATGAGGGCAAGGAGAGAGGTGGATTGGGGAAAATAAACTTCGAGGAGTTTGAGCAATGTGTTAAGAAGTTGGCGGAAAATGGGAAGGGGAATTCGATGGACTATTTGGGCAGCTGGATTGAGTTCTGCATCCCTTAGGTCTTTCGTTGCAACCCCATCCCTGACTTTTTCTTAGGATTTTAAATGAACCTTGGATCATGGTTTAAGACCCTTCAATGGTTGTTGATGGATGAAGAGTCTAATGTGCGGATTCGGCCCTTGGTGTAGGATAGCCCAGAGATTGCGCAGCTGGATTGTCCTCCGACCTCGATACCTATATGGTATTACAATGGCTGCTACAGATTATAATATTGACAAGGGAGGCTTGTCAATGGAGTAAGTTTTATGTTATTTGAAAATTATGACTAGAGAAAGAAGGAAAATAGAGGTATGTTACGATGGGAAGAGACGATGGGAATGAATCAACGGGTGAAAAAAATGTATGAATATAACAAAATTATGATAAGAAACCGATTAAAATCCCTTCCAATATTCAATCGCCCTTTTGCTGCGGATAGCGCTGAGTATGGATAAAACTTTACAGCTTGCCTAACATCAAAAGTTTACCGAGAAGATGTCTCATACGTTTTCTTCCAAACCATTTCTCAAGATTCTTGTCACTCAGCCGTGGAACAAAGTCACGAGCTTCATCTTTTGAAGGTTCAAGATTGTTCTCCAAGAATGGCGTTGACGTACCAGAATACATGCCATGATACCAAGCATATACCTAGGAAGTCCCATTACAGAATTAAGCCCACGAAAGTCCGCAGTATTTCCATCCCAAAACGTATCCATCAAGCCTGCTTCATGCAAATAAGTGCGTATATGTATTTCATCGGCGTGTTAAAGGTGGCTAGGATCGACTTCTGGCATGGAGAGATTGGATGGGGGAAGGGGAGGGAGTTGAATGTTTGGAATGTTTTTGGATGCTGGGGAGAGAGTGATGAGTGGTTGTAGATGAGGAAGAGGAGAGCGCTGTCAGTGCAAATATGGAACTTGGAGGACTCAAACGGCGAAAAGAGAAAATAATGCAGCTTTTGACAGGTGGGGGAATTTCTATGCATTCTTTGCATTTCGATGGCTTGAAGATTTTAGAGATGGTCGAAAGGTTTGCCTATGTGGTTAATTATTCTGCATTGTTGAAATAGCATATTCACCTGTTCTTCAAACGGTTGAGGGATAAATGAAATATCATGATTTGGTTGACTATGCATGCGTTGATCGCTGAACTTCGAGCAACATACATACATACGCTTAGCTAGACATTGTATAAACAACATCAGTCACGTCCCTGCATCCACCATCAATACACAAATCCTTATGCTTTCTAAAATATCTCGAACTCAAAGTTGTGCCAGCGTGTAAACTTTCATGGCTGGATGCCCCGAGCAGTGATGGAACTCGCCGCAAAAGGTATCACCAAAGGTTCCTTTGAGCCTACCAAATCCTCCAATTATCTCGCTGCACCAAGAAGCGAATATTCATCATCGTCATGACGACCATGTGCACACCCTCTCGCTCACCCACTTCTACTTCCACTTCGCGTCTACACTCACCTTCACCAGGAACCTTGGCATACACGGAAGAAAATTGCTCACCTCGCGACATATCGAGCAAGAAGGACCAGACAACAAATCCAATTATCCAAGATCCGGCGAAGACATCGACGTCCTATCGCCAACGAACCCTCGACACCCATTGCTCAATAGCATAGGAAGCCACGCACCCACCCACCCACGCACATCTCTATCTCTATCCAGGTGCGCCAAATAGTACAATCCTCACTCGGCAGCCACTTCGTCTCGCCTCTCCAATCCACCGCGATCAATCTTCTCACTTCCCCCACGACAACATCCCACCATATACCGAGTACACCATATCCATATCCGCTAATCCACAACCCCCCCTTCCCGACATCCATCTAATCCAGACCCGCACCGCACCGCTCAAATCCTCCCAAAACCTCCATCGTCCAACTTCTCGACTTGAATCTCAGTACCACTCACCCCCCCACAAGTAATTGGACGAGACGACCACCAGGGACATCTATCCAGGAGGATATCAATGAATCAACAGTAACTAGAGGCCAAAAGCTGCCGAGACTACAAGCGATGATGTATAGATTGATGCATGCATGCATGCATGCATGAAAGGAGTACATGGTCGTGTAAAATTTAGGTCTGTCTATTCATCTATTGGGATTGGTGCATTTTATGGATATTCAGGGATTTCTTTCGTTGGAAGATTGGCGTTGGCTGCGAATCGATCTATGTCTCATCTCGAGTTCGATGTTCTCTGGTCGGAGTATCTAGAATTCTATTTAATTTTATTTTATCGAATTGAAAAGGGGCATTCGCAATAGTAGCGATCTAGAATTACATTTTTATGGGTTGGTTACCTGAGGTAAAAATTAAGAGGAAAAAAATACCATATCACACTCCAAAATCTTATGTGTTTCTCTCGATAATTGATACTTCCATGATTTACATACGTTCAAGGTGGTCGTCAATGAAAGGAGTGGGTATCTTTGATTCATCAACATACTAATATAATCCTACACAACAACTCTCATACAGCAGTAATGTTGTCACATCTCCCACAAAGCTCATCTTCTATTGGAGCCAAATATCTCCAACACCTTGGACATTTCTTGTCCTTGGGAGGTAGAACCCACACCTTTCCTTCCCCGTCCTGTTCAGGCGACCCAGGTGGAGATAAGGGAGCAGAAAACTTCCAATCACCCCTATTAACATCAACATCACCACCAATCTCCACAGATGATACGACAAAGATACTTTCTAGCTCATCTGCATAGCGCTTGAACACTTCCTGACTTTGGGAAGGTAGATCTAACAATACGGATGATTCTAAAGACGAACCAATAATTTTCTGAGAGCGAGCTTCTTCCTGGGCGGTTTTTATGGCAGTATGGGCACTCAATAACCAGGGAATGTCTTGTTCGATCGATGGGATCTCTTCCAGGGAAAGTCGACTTGGAGAAATGATCGAATCATTGGATTCTCTATGAAATGGATGAACCGGGTTTTCGGCAGCCATCCATGCAGGTAAATGATTCCAGACCTCTTCAACAAGGCAAGGGGTTATTGGAGTCAGCATTTTCAGGAGGCCATGGAAGATTTCCTCGAGAACACCTCCTCCATCCCCGCAGTAAAGCCTGTCCTTGCTAGCTTCCAAATAAAACGCAGAAAGATCTGTATGAATCCAGCGATTGATTGCACTAATGGCTTTATGGAATTCATATGAATGATAAGCAGAATCAACTTCAGCCATGACGGAACGCAATTGGACCAATGCAATTTTATCCAATTTAGTCACTGGTGAAGTTCTAGCACTTTCATGCATTGATCCCAACAACATTTTGAAAGTAATACGATACTTTAGTAATGCAGAGTTCACAGATGCAAGAACTGGTTGGCCGATGACAAGATCCTTAGTATAGTCGCTGCTGGCAACCCATAAGCGCAATGCATCGGCACCAAGTCCTTGAGAAATATTTCCACCCTTCTTCTTCATTTTTACAGGTGGGAGAAGTGAGCCATCCATTATTTGGCTTGGTGCTATTGTATTTCCAATTGACTTGGACATTTTGCGACCACTTTGATCGAGTGTAAACCCATGCGTAATCAATGTTTTGAAAGGGGCTTCCGAACTATCGGCAACGGCAGTGTGAGTCAACAAACTTGACTGGAACCACCCTCTATGTTGATCGGTCCCTTCGGAGTACACATCAGCACGGCACTCAGTCTGTGTCCAACTGGATCCGCTGTCAAACCAAACATCCATAGTATCTTTTCCTCGTCGATATGTACCTTCCATTCCAGCTGGGATCCATGCGGGATCGTTTTCTGGGTCTGACCACCATGCATCAATCCCTCGTTCGTCGATAACGGAGAGAATGTGCGCAACACTAGTATCGGTCAACAAGGCTGTACCACTTTCGTCATACAATGCAGGTATGGGAACACCCCAAGCTCTTTGTCTTGAGATACACCATTCACTCCGAGATTTGATGAAGCTTTCTAATCTTTGTTTCCCGGTTTGAGGAATGAACGAAACGTCGTCCAATCTCTCTAGGGCAACACTTTTGACATCTCCGACATCTGCAAACCACTGTTCTGTAGCTCTGACAATGACGGGAAGCTTTGTTCGCCAATCATAGGGATATTTATGTTTATACTTGGAGATCGATAGTACCTGATCTCCGAGAATTTTCAAAACCTCCATATTACCATCAGTAAGTACAGATTTACCTAACAGAACACTCGGGTCGTCAGGAAGAGCAGCATCTGTAAAGCAGCCAAGATCATTCACAGGGGCGACAGCTTGGATGCCAAGGCGAGTGCATACTTCATAATCATCCATACCATGCCCAGGAGCGCAATGAACCAGTCCAGTACCTGATTCAGCCGAAACAAAGTCCGCATGAATCAAAGGTTGACTATCAGAGTTTTGCCCGCGAAGTTGATTTGTATAAGTCAGGTTTTCGAGAACAGAGGCAGCGATATTCTGTTGAACAACCTCTATGGCTTTATCCTTAAAGCATGACTCTTGTAGAGCAGACAGCCTAGATTCCGCAATAATAAGGTGATCATTATCACATTTGACAATCGAATAATTTAGATCTTGATGAAACGCTATAGCTCGATTCGCAGGAAGGGTCCAAGGTGTAGTAGTCCAGATGAATGCCGAGAGTTCATTCAAATTTGGTATGGAGTGTTGTAATTCGTCGGGAATATTGGTGATAGGAAACTTAACGTAGGCGGATGTAGAGATATGTTCGTTATTGTACTCAAGCTCCGCTTCTGCAAGAGCTGTTCTCGATGAAGGTGACCAATAAACCGGTTTGTAACGTCGAAAAATAAGGCCTTTCTTAACCATTTCCTGGAAAACCGCTAGTTGTTTGGTTTCGAAGGTTTTATCCATTGTCTTCCAGGCCTTCTCCCAATCTGCCATAACACCCCATTCTCGGAATCCTTTCATATGTTCCTTTACGGTTTTGCTTGCTAGATTACGGGCAGCTCGTCGTATCGCAATCGCATCCAGAACTCCTTCAGCATTTTTGTTCTTTTCGCGCTGTTGCTCGAGGGCCTTGATCTCGATCGGAAGGCCATGGCAATCCCATCCTGGAACCCACACAATCCGATGGCCCTGTTGAAGCTTGGTTCGGCAAATGATATCTTTGAGAAGTTTATTCACGGCATGACCGACATGAAGAGGGCCATTGGCGTATGGAGGACCGTCATGAAGAATGAATGGTTTCTTGTCGGATCTTTCCTGGGCTTGCCATTTATAAAGATCGTCGGAACATCGTTGCAGGTACTTTTGTTGCTCTGCCGGGATTGGTCGAGGACTGGTGATGTTGGAGTCAATTGATGGTTCGCGAAATTATCAACAATTGACAAACCAAACCAAAGATGTTGCTTACGGAAAAGAAGATTTAGGTAGTCTTAAAGTCGAAGACCATGACTTGACAGGAGGGCGGATTGACATTTTCTCTTGTCCATGGCCTTCTTTCTCTTAGAGCTTCTGAATTGGGCGCGGGGAGCTTGAAGGTTGCAAAATGAATGAGTATGTATGTTCGTGATTTGGGTTAAAACTATAACGGCCTAATATATAAGGCTGCAAGAGCATTTGGCACTTTCACCTGGGCAGATCAACCTGCAGGCACTTGCAACTCGTCGACATTAACATCTACAGGTTCAACTTCTCCATCGTCATCATCACCGGGAAAACCCTCACAGATTGAATCCAGCTTTTCTGATTTCTGATTTGTGATTTCTTTGTCAACCCTCTACCAATTGGACCATTTATTTGAATATGCTTATTCCTAGGCTCTATCGACAGCACCTTTATGTCCAGTTTCCCGTGATTCAAATTTTGATGAAATGCAGCTGTGCTCACAGAACCCAAAGAGAACGATACGTCTCAAGGGATCTATCTACTTGGCCATATTTGACTTTCAATATACATGGAAGATGATGCCGCAAGAGTAAGATGTCTTCCATTTGTTCAAGCAAGCCTCGAGAACTATTTTATCAAGCAGAGGTTGTGAACTCAATCACAATGAGAAGAAAGTTCTTCTATGGCTCTACTTGTAGCTTCGCATGAGTCCATCTACATCCAGAATCTTGGCGGAGTGATGAACTCAACTTGCATTGAAAGGTTGGGTCCATTGAATCATGAAGAGGAGAAGTGGGGATGATTTGTACGATATTACAGTATCCTCCTACTTTGCAGACCCTGAATTGCCCCATATCTTTATGGATTTCAGATAAAGTCAGATTACCATGAACTCTTTGGCGTATACGGAGTAGTATCAATTTTCACTTGATACCTCTCTAATTGCAGTGATTGTGTTGAATTCCGGCACTTGTACTGCATCATACTTTCACAAGCTCATCTTTTTGAATTATACGAGAGCTCCATGATGGAATGCAAACGAAATGAAGTCTAGATGGACTTACTTCATCTTAAAGAGCATATAAGATACCCAAGATACCCTTGCAGAGTTGATGATAAGATTTTGTGCATGGTAGACCAATACTGTACTGCAAGAACTGATAAGCATTAGCTTTAACAAAGTATTTCATGAGTATCGATACAGTAGCATATTTCCAGACAATCATCGTGAAGATTTGCCCCGTCAACTAGATCACATAACATAGCAAAGAACCAAGAAACAACCACACAACCACACAGCACCAGGACAGAATATTGCCCTTCACAGCCACACCAACCTTACTGGTGGTGATCATGGTCAAATCCCTACCACTGCCCCCAAAAAGAAGAAGGAAAAAAAAAAAAGCTCAAGCTTGGTCAGCTCTTAGCTCCCGAAGTCAAACATGGCTCGTCATGTGTGACAATCAAAACATGTGGTGTCAGAGAGTTGGGAATAGAGGGAATTATCTTCTCCCCTTTCATCTAATGATGAATCTGATAATTGATCTATCCGACACTAAGTTTGAAGCACCTGTATTATCAATCAGCCAATCGACGGATAATATTGATTCTTACCAACATGATCAATACGATACCCGTGAGGATCCTTCTTACCGCCGCACTCGTACAACTTCCCTTCCAAATGCTTCCTTCTGTCGGCTCCCTTTCGTATGAAAGAGTGTAACGATGGATCATGGCCCATGGTCCATGGATGACCATATAAGGTTTTGCCAAGCATTTCCACCCCCAGGACAAATGGACCTTTGAGGTTTATTTGGCTGATTTGCAAGGCAGTGCACACGACTTGCTTAAGGTTATTAACCTTATGGATAGATCCGGGGATTTGAGTTTGAGTTGAGGGGTAACGTGATGGATGAATGATTGATGGTGGGAGCTGCCATGATCAGTTAGTTGATTTTGGTAATAGTCGAACAAAAGCTGTGAGATGAATCAAGTATTGTGAAATGATTGAACTGATTCGAATGCTGCAGGCAACAGTTTTATTATTACATGGTATGGATGGACGGATGGATGGATTGATGGATGTATATCCAGTATGATTACGCGTTCAATGTTCAATGTTCAGTATTCGATGTTCGATGTGACCCATGGCGTTAATAAATGCATCTACCTACCTCCCTACCTACCTACTAACCTTTCTTTATTTGCTGATTCAATCCGCGTTCAGCTGAGTCTATTTGAACGAAAGGAATGTTAGGAATGTCAGAAATGTCAGAAGTGTCAGATCTATTGGAAGGAGGAAAAGCTTCGTTGCTGATGAAGGAACTTTGATTGGATGTGATAAAGCCGTACATTTCCCATGAGACCATTCTGAATGCTTTTCTTCTTTGCCCAGATGCTTTCCGTTTTATCAAGCGCCTTCAAAGTCTGGAACGGGAATACTGACTTGAACTGCATCATTGATAATGGCTGGGGAAGGAATAAAGGAGAAATCACCCTCTCCCTCTCTCCCCTCCTTGTGAATACTTAGGATGCAGTACTGTACTGTATACGTATCTATCTGTCTAGGTCATCCCCTGGCAAACAGATGGGGAATCGATGAGATGAAGGAGAAAGAGCTCATATTACCAGGATTTCACATCTATCTGGACGGATTATACTTGAGTAGAGCATCATTGCACTTTTTGATGTTCCATTCCATTTTCACTCAGATTCGTGTACAAATTCTATATCAATCAATAATTAGAACTATAAATCATCCGCCTGAGCAGTGTGTATAGATAATATGATATAATATAATATATTATATTATATATATGTATGTATAACCTTATATATACATATACATATACATATACATATACATATATATAAACATATATGCATATATACATATATATATACATACCTACTTACACATCCATACATATACAGATAAACGCAAGAGGTTACAGCTGTACAAACGGACGAGAAGTAATTGCATGGAATCATTCAATCAATTCAATCAATTCAATCATTTCAATCATTTCAATCAAACAACACGGGCGAGCGGGTGAGAAGGCTTCCTTCCTTCATCCAAACTGGATTTTAGTACGCTTCGACTTTCCATCTACTTTCGGATTAATACACAAAGACCAATCCAATCCCATCCCATCCAATCCAATCCAATCCAATCCAATCCAATCCATTCTCCCGGGATCTTCAGCTTTTCTCTTCTTCAATCAGTCAATCAATCAATCAATCAATCAATCACTCACCCACTCACTCACCCACCCACTCACTCACCCACTCGCTCATTCACCCACGCAACGAAGTTTAACCTTGATTTTGAAAACGACTATACAGAATATAGAATACAGAACTAGTCAAGTCCGTCGTGGTTTCCTTGGTATTCAACGTAGCTGAATTCATATACAGTAGCGCTTTTATATCACTTCGACCGAGCTTTCCTTTCCTCCAAGATCCAATCGATCTCAAGGATAAGGAAGCTACTGCACGTTCACGATTCTCTCTACTGCACCTCGCCACCAGCCACCGTGACGAAAGAAAGGAAGGAGGAAATACAATTCACTCATTTTTCCAAACCTCAGCTGTCTTTCTTCTTTTATTCACAAATTGACAATCCTTCTCCATCTCTCAAAACCCTCCTCCTCCCCTCCTCTTCCTCCTCTTCCTCCTCTTCCTCCTCTTCCTCCTCATCCTCTTCTTCCGTAATCTCCTGCTACTATTTCCATTCGTCAATTTACAACCATGGCACGGGCTACAATAATGTCAGCCTTACTCTTGAGCTCTTCGCTTTCGAGCTTTGCAGGCGCAAATACAGTTCAAATGGGAATTGCCAAGAATCACGCCCATGAAGCTGCACAATTACAAAAGCGCCAACAATATCTTCAGCGTCGGGGTATGGGAGGAGTAGTACGAGTGGAAGAAAGAGCAGATACACTTACGGCAAGTTTGGGAAATGCTATAACCAGTGGTCTATATTATGCAAATGTCACAGTGGGGACACCGGCACAACAGTTGAGCCTGCAGATCGATACGGGAAGTTCTGATGTTTGGGTCCCGAGTTCGAGTGCGACTATTTGTGAGGATACTAGAGATGGAGGATGTCCAGGTGGAAGCTGTATGTGCTTTTTATACTTTCACAGAAAGCTTACTGCGGAGAATGGCTAATAGAGTTCAGTTGATTTCTCCAGCTCCAAAACCTTTGTCGATGTAGAGCAAGATGCCTTCAATATCTCGTATGTAGATGGTACTGGATCGACCGGAGATTACTTTCAGGATACCTTCTCGATTGGAGGAGGCACAATTAAAGGCTTTACGATGGGCTTGGCTACAGATACTTCCATCTCGATTGGAATTATGGGGATTGGATACAACAGTTCCGAAGCAAATATTCAAACGGGAAATGGTACAACGTACCCGAATTTGCCAAATGCTCTGGTTTCTTCAGGATTGATCAAGACTAATGCGTATAGTTTGTGGTTGGATGATTTGCGTAAGTTTCTTCTGTTCTTGGGATAGATTTGGAAATGATACTAACATCCAGATAGAAGCAAGCACCGGTTCGATATTGTTTGGTGGTATTGATACAGCGAAATACACTGGTGATCTAGTTTCAGTCAATGTCTATCCCAGCTCTCGAGGGGGGTCAGTAACATCCTTCACTGTAGCCTGGACATCTCTCTCGGTCCAATCCTCATCCGGAACTGATCAATTGACCCCAACTGCCTTCGCTCAGCCAGCTATCCTTGATTCTGGAACTACCATCACTCTTCTACCTGATGAGATTGCCGCTGTCGTTTTTGAAGAACTCGGGGCAACAGTCTCTCAACAGCTTGGTGCGGTAGTCGTTCCATGCGCTCTTGCTAAAAAGTCAGGAAGCATAAACTACGGGTTTGGAGGAGTGAATGGTCCTACCATTAAGGTCGATGTATCACAACTCGTTTTACCTCTAACTACAACTGATGGACGCACACCAACCTACAATAATGGCGACCCAGCATGTCAGCTCGGTATTCAAGCCGCTGGTTCAAACCCTACACTTTTTGGGGATACATTCCTTCGATCAGCATACGTTGTTTATGACCTTGAAAACAACAGAATTGGGCTTGCGCAAACCGATTTTGACTCTACAGGGTCCAATATTGTACCATTTGCAAGTGAGGGCGCACCGATTCCAAGTGCAGCAAGTGCACCAAACGAAGCGGCCGTTACCCAGACAGCTTCTGGAATTCCAAGGATTGGTGTAACCGCTACTGCGACTGGATCTGGCCAAGCAACTTACAATCCTACTGCCACAGGATTGAATGCCGAGAGTGGCTTCACATCTACGGCAACATCAACTAGCACGAAGAAGTCCGCAGGATCATCAGGTCCTGCACCCTTCGAATGGGCTAGAGTTTTTGTCGGTGGTATCGCAATATTAATGGCTGGTGTTGGAGGTGGTATCTTTACCCTTCTGATGTAATGAAGTTTTGATTATACGATAAGGAGTAGAGGCAATACATAAACAGAATACATTGTACATGATGCGCTCAAACAAGCTTGTGTATCACTACAATTCGGTACGATAGGGGATATCATATTTGGCGCAAAAGGGTTGTTTAGCTGGTAGCGAGGGCATTGATGGGATGGATATATCGTTCATAGGTTGTTGAACATAGGAAGAGAGATTTTCAATTTTAATGAGAAGAATGAACAAACAAAGATGGGATATAGAAATATATATTGTTGTCAAACATCAATTCATCAACCCGCCGGGGCAAGTCGATGTACTCCGTAATTGGTAGATCCAATCCTGGTGCTAGTGATGTCATGTGATGATAAGATAGCTTCCAAGCGCCAAGCCTTCGATAACGCGGTTATCAATCAATCGCCTGGAGCTTCAACTAACTTTCTCATAACTCTTAGGTCCACGGGTAGTTTTAGTTTCCCAAAGATCTTGTACCTCAAGAATCCCCGCGATCACATTGCACGACATATGCAAAGCTGTACCAACAGAAGTTTATAGCCAATATTTATTGCAAGAACAGCTACCTGACGCCTGCATCCTCGTCATTACTCCCAACAAAACAGGCAACTTGAAATAGTAGAGACAGCATTCATCATGTCTATAAATGATCCTGATCCTCTTCGTCCCCCATCCTCCCAAGCTCCAGATTACACCTCCAACTTATCTACCTCTCCTCGACATATTTCTACATCTTCGCAGATTCCTCAATACTTGTCAAACTCCCCACAAGAGACTAGATACTCTACCTCTCCTTTAAATACTCTACTTCCTTCTCATGATCAGCGCCTCTCTGCCTCCCCAACTGCTGCAGAATTATATATACACGGTGAACCTTTTCCAGAGCTCCCAGATCATCCGGCACACGTAGTAGACCCATCTATACATGTGCAACAACCTTCCAACGAACAAGACGAGCTCTCACAGATGGCACCATCACAACCTTCCTCTTTCGCACCGTTTTTTACTCTAATAACTGATTCTACGGTACTCACCGATGGCAAAGATGAAAACCCCCAAACGCCTACAACGTATCATCCTAGCAGAATACATTACATATTTTCCGATGATGAAGATAGTGAAGAATTGAAAGCTGCTTGCTTGAGATGCATCCCGGATGCTTCCAACACCTCAACTAGTAATTCTTTCATCAACAAGAGTTCTGAAGAATTACGTGCTTCGAACTCAAGTTCAAGACCGGGGCTATCGACGAGGAAAGGAACTGGCAAGGGAAAACAGAGGGAGGAGAGGGTCATCATAATCGATATGAACGAAACTGGGGATAGAGTGGTTAAGGCACAAAGTCTTAGTGACAAATGGCAAATCATGGGCTGTGAGATTGGAAAAGCACCAATTTGGGAGAGTGCAGGAGCGGAGGGCGAAGATAATAAGGAAAAGGGGGGTGGAATGATGCTGAAAATTGATGGGGTGGGAATCCCGATTTCAAAAGAGGATACATCTTTGAGTAGGAGCAGGGAGAAAGGAAAACGGAAGGAAACAGATGATGGTGAAGATATCAAGGAATTGGATATCAGTAAACTACTCGCTGGATTCGATAAGAAGATGGACATACTACGCAAAGTTATCGATGGCGTAGGCTGGGATCAGGGGCATGGTGATGACCATGGAGGAAGTAATGTTGATGGAGTGGTGGAGGAAGAAGACGAATTATCAGCGGAGCCAGAAGCAGAGGATTTACAGAAGAAGAGGGAAAGGGACGGAGAAGCATTTGAAGCTTCATAATTATTATGATTGGGAAATGGTTTAATGACAAACTGATATATGGGTTTGAAGGTGGAATAGGAATTGGGATTTTATATGCATCATGGAATGGCACAGCACGGCACGGCGCAACATCAATACAGACAGACGCGGGATCAAGGGTTTTAGTCAAGAAAGGTTCATGCGGCATACGCAGATTTGGAGGGACTGGAATGGGAACAGGAGAAGAGTATATCTAAGGGGTACAAGGATTTTCTTTTGTCTCCAGGTTCTCGTTATTTCACATTACATTCTATTAATCCACATCACATCACTTCACTTCACTCCATCAAACGTATGTTTCATTACATGTATCTCTAGCAAATATTCAAGTCCAGAATTGTATCCTATTTTAATAATACGTCGATCGATGAAAGTGAAAATGATTAAGGATTAAGAAATAAGAAGATCAAGAATAAAGAAATTGATACTCACAATGTGAACACAATAACTTTAGGTTTTAAAAAAAAGCGTGCAAGTGAATAAGGAGAGGAGAGTGAATGGTGAAGTAATGACGCGAGATAGTAGTCTCCAAACACCTACTGATCAAAAAGCTGGATCGAATAGATAGATAGATTGATCAACGAGGTAAATTGTGAATTGTGAATTGATGCAGTGAATGAATGGATGGATGGATGGATGGATGAGTGCATGCGGGAGGCGAATATCAGATTAGAATAGATGGATGGATGGATGGATAGATGAGATGGATGAATAGATGGAAATAAGCGAGCGACGACCTTGGAACCTTACGATGATGAAGGCACAAGATCCGACGAGATATGATGCGATGAGAAGATGATAGGGGGTAGCGAGGAGGACTTGGGTGGTGAATGTTGGGTTGGGTTGGTTTGGCTGGGTTGTAACTAGGTTGGGTTGGGTTTAACTGGGAGGTTTATCAGGGGGTAAGTGGAAGTGGAGCGGGAGTGAGTTAAGTCGTAGGATAAGATAGGATAGGATAGGATAGGATAGGATAGGAGAGATAGTGAGTGATGTGAGTGATGTGATGGATGTTTGAGTGAAAAGATGTAGATATCTAGGTAGGGGGGGTGAGGAGGTAGTGAGGGTATGAGAGTGAGGATATACAGTAATTAGTAAGTAGATGAAGGGAAGGACATCAGATGACAGAAGAGGGAAATAAAACATAAGAACATGCAGACTTTTCCCAAGAAAGGAAAATCACTAGAAACATCGAGGTAATATTTGCAAAGGAAATTCATTACAAAAAGCTAACATGTATTAAATCCACACTACAATAGTATTCTATATATCCATCAAACCGACGACGACGTCTTCTCGAAACTAAAAGCTAAGGAAACAAGAACTCCCCTCCCCGGTATTTCAAATGAAGTGAATGAAAGCAACAAGAGTGACAACTAGAAAAAGTATGGTATAATTTCCCCGCCGATATGAACCCTTTTTCTACGCAAAGAAATGATTTGTATCGAGGCACCTCTCGTAGTGCGTGTAATCGCAAGGTCGCAATCTCCTTCCCTTCTCTTGCTCCTCGGTCCTCGAACCGAGAAAATTCATCATAGACGCCCAAATCTCATGCACAGCTCATTTGACATGAGTTCGGTGCAACATGCTTGCTCGCAGAAAAGACAAAAGAAACATCAAAGTGCAACTGGGCCGGCCATTTATACAAACATGATCTTCACTCGCATTTCTGACTCGATCCCCCCCCCCTCATGCGGAAAATTTCTTCCACTTTCGAACCACGGGCGTAAAGTCCTCGCCGGGAACAACTGCTTTGTCTTCACTCCATTGGTGGCCTGGAACCATTATCTTCGTCTCCGTGAAGCTGGCGCCCGGTATGACTAATCTATTTGACTTAACAAAATCGACGGATCTCTTGGTGGTAGTGGTATTGTTGTTGTCGCTACTCTTGTTTTGACTGGTGAAGTGTACAGCTAATACGATTGCAATAATGGCCACGATAATGACTGCACGCTTTGTTAGTAAGTGGAAGATGGAAGTAAGGGATGTCCCATGGTGGGAGAATGCAAGGGATACATACCAACAATTCCTAAGCAATACCACTTCTTTCTATTTCTTGATCTCGCACTGACAATTGCTGTGTCGATTTGTTGAACTCCTTTGTCCATGTTCTCTACAACTTCTTCGCCCTTCATTTCGATGTTTACCACAGCAGCTTCTTGTTGAACAACCAATTCCTCCATTTGCTGGAACAATGTAGCAATTTCTATGATATCCCTTTCGATCTTCTTGATAGGCCTCATTTCGTTGTCTGACAGCATTTAAAGTTGTGTTGGCTTGCCCTTGTCTATTGCTCGTCATTAAAGCTTGTTGAAACATTTGCTGCGGCTCCGAGTCCGGTACAGCAGCAGCAACTTCTTCTTCGGTAGCGTCTGCGTTAACAATGCGGTATTCTCTTCTCATTTGGTCTCGGACTGCGTTCTTGATCTGTTGCTCCTTTGCGCTGAATTCATTCATGGTCGTCTTGAGTTTGCGCTGCACTCTGCCAATCTGTTTGGTGTTCATATCGTTGCCAGCATCAGGCATGAGTTTGGTCTTTCGAAGTTCTTCAATCAAATTTCGGTGCTGCGACATGGTTTGGGAAGAGATATCTTCAAGATCTCTAGTGATGCCACTTTGATCAACCTCTCTGTTAATTCGACCACGGAGTGCCTCCAAAGCTCCAATTGCTCTCGCAGTTTCGTCGATATCTACATCGATTTGACGACATCGGTTGAGGATGGCATTGGGGTCGTATTGTTCTCCGGGTTGACTTCCATTCTGTGCTAAAGATGCCATCTCGACATTTTGACCTGCGTTGATGTTAATTGGATGATCGAGTCAAGATGCTTGATTATTTTCTTGGAGATGCTCACCCCCATAAGAATCTCTTCCCATCGCTGCTCCATTGTCGTATTGAGGTGATTGAGGGTAGCCCGGTGATGCTTGTTGAGCATACGGGTTTCTACCTCCGTCGCCATAACCGTTTCTATTCCATCCTAGTTAGTGACTGGATCGGGAATCATATAAGAAGTTTGAATATGCTCGTCAAGGTTCATGAGTATGGTGTATTGAAGATGGTGGATAACGAACCCGTACTGTGCCATGATTATTAGTAAATTGCTTCCAGAGTAATTTTATTGCTTTTGAATTGTTTCCAAGACTCTTCCAATTGAAATGTATATATTGGATCAAGAGATGAAAGAGTTGGAGATCTCTTGTTGTGATCATGAAACCCCTTGAGAAGATGTGAGTGAAACTATGGACTCACACTCATTTTTACACGCTTCGACCCCTAAACACGATTCGACTTCAAAGTTTGGCGAAAGGACCTTTTCTGCCACTAAGAGTTTCTAAACCGTCACGCCGTGAAATATCTGGTGCACCTTCTTGTTTCGTATTATTAAAGATCGTGGGGAAACTTTTAATAGATTTGTTTTATATAATCAAGTAATAAAAAATAGAAATATAGAGAGAGAAAGGAAGAAAGGAGAAAAACGAAAACAAAAAGAATTCGTTCTTTTCTTCGGAGGACGAAATGAAGATTAAGATTAAAGTCAAATAGTATACACGGGTTTACTGTTCCTGTTTGTGCAGAGTAAGAAAGCGATTTGTTTGAGAATTATTTCTTTTCTGCCGGACTTGATCTACATACAGTAAGTAAAGTAAGTAATAAGTAGAGTACAGAGTAAGTATATGAGCAGTCTGCGCCTAAAGCTACTCGAAATTAAGTTTAGTTAATTATGTTTCAAAGTGGAATAGCTCAGGTACATCCTTCTTTACTGTAATTTGGGAAGGGGAAGAGGGGTGAAGTGGAATCTAATTGGCCAATATGGAATCTTTAAAGGGGCGAATCTCGAATGTACTCCGTACCATTGAAGGGTTAAAATACATACTGTACATACAGTACCGCATACAGTACACTAGTATCAAATCAGAGTTTATCTACTAAGTAGTAGCCACATTATGGATCTATCTACTTCATTTTATAGGCCAAAATCATTCCGTCGGATAAACAAACTTATTTAGGTCGTATTCCGTAGTCAAGCCTCAACCCTCGCTTACCTGTCTATTATTAGATTGCATGAGCCTTACAGAATACGTACCGACACACCCACGTATTTGGTAAAGAGGACGAATGAATGAGTATTTGACAGCACATACATAACTGAAGAATGATGACTGTATTCATACGGGCCTACAAGCAGGCTTTGCCACAAAGCCAAACAAGCCTTGTTGGTTCTTTGCCATTCAAACCACATTGAAGATCGACACAACGGCGATCGTTTTAAGCAGCTCGGATGTGGCAATGATCATTCTACACAAAATCGCCAGATTCCATCTGCCGCAGCTTAAGTTTATTCATGCATAGCCATTGGTCTTGGGAAGTTCACCGTCCCGTCATCACACACCATACCGTTCACGTTTCATACAAACCAAACATCTACCATCGCAATGATCGCATTCACACAAGCAATCGGATTATTCTCAATGATGAAACGCTGCATGAATTATTTGGTACTATACTCCCAGTATTCAATGCACATCTAGGAATCTGCTTGGAGCTACAGTATTTGCTTATCGCCTGAGGTATTGGTTTAGAATCGAGAATCGAGAATCGAGAACATGGAGTCCATTGGCCTAAACTACACATGACATCAAACAACATAGGGTGACTTATCTGGCTGGCAATCGGTTTAGCACTAAGGATCAAAAGTGGCAATTGGACGTCATATATTTATTAGGACCCTTTGCGAGAGACAAAATAAATATTGTCAATAAATTTCATCCACTAGCCGCATCTCTCCCCACATTTCCGAGGACAGTAACCAGTTCCAGTTGTTCGGGCCTATTTTCTTTACAGTATTATATCCAAGAAATCATGAAGTATATTGTTACACTTGTTCATGAGCTACCTAAGCCTTGTTGTTGGATGGCGGTAACCTAATACCCCCACCTCGTCCGACAAGTAGATTTAGTATGACCTCCTTATCCGCCAGCTTACCTATGCTATGCTTAGCGGCCTCTAAAGCACTGCCCCAAAACCCCCCCGCTACATCTTTTACACCCAGGTCTAGCAAAGTTTCTACTATTGATACTGCTCCTTGATATGCAGCAGCTTGGAGGGCGGTGCCGAACTTGCCTCCTGTCAAACAAGGATCTGCCCCTCGATCCAACAAGTATCTAAAAGCCTCCTGTCCGCTAATTATGGCGGCCTGAAGTGCATTACCATACCCTCCGCCATTCTTGTTGATGTCAACACCATGATCCAGACATATCGCCATAACTTCCAAATTCCCTTCCTTTGCTGCGGCCTGAAGAACATTTTCGTATCGTCCACCACAAGCATCAATATTGGCTCCATAATTGAGTATTAGCTCAAAGATTGCTTTGCTTCTCACTGCAGAATGAAGAGCGATTCGGTCTTCCCCATGATCGCTAACGTCGGCCCCAGCATCGAGAAGAATTTTGACAATCTCAATATAACCTCCCTCAGCAGCCGCCTCCAACGGGGTGTTGAGCCCGGGTAATTTACCTGAATACATTTTGGCCCCAGCTCGAAGGAGAAGCTGTACAGTTGACTTGTGGCCATGATAACAAGCGCTTGTGAGAGCACTTCCATAAAGCCCATCAGAACTGTTGATTGAAGCCCCGCATTCGATGAATAGCTGCACTAGTTCGTCTTGGCCACTCGTCGCAGCTGCCTGAAGCACCCCGCCCGCTATTCCACCTCCAATATTCACATCTGCTCCCTTTTCCAGCAACAACCGAACAACTTCCAACATGTGAGGTTCGAGAGGCCGCCCTTGGCTACTAACAGCAGCTTGTAAAGCAGACCCATCTTGTCCTCCTTGAGCATTGATATCCGCACCTTTGAAAATAAGGTAGCGTATGAATTCAATATCCGGCTGGAGATGTTGAGCATTGACTGCACTTTGAAGAGGATTGCCATACCGGCCTCCTGAAATGTTAATCGAAACTCCCATCTCTAAGAACAAACTGCCCCCGTTAGTGCCTGCGGCCAAGTCACAGATAGTTAATTCATGGAAATGCTCACTCAACAAGTTTATAGCTGCCCTTATGAGCTGCAGCTGAAAGGGGATTGCCAAACAGAGAGTCCTTATGCTCTTGAAAAATGGCACCATTTTCTAGTAAAAGTTTCACGACCTCCACCCTACCCTCCCTCGCTGCGCTCTGGAGAGCATCTCCCTTGATCCCACTTGGTGTGTTGACTGCTGCACCAGCTCTCAACAAGAACTGAACCATATCCGTCATTCCAGCTCTAGCGGCTGTTTGCAATGCATTAGCACCTATAGAGTCTCCATCAATGTCGGCCCCCTTTTCGAGCAAGAGTTTTACAATTTTCTCATGCCCCTTTCTAGCGGCTAAATCTAGAGGGGTACTGTGGTCATAATTCGACTGATTTATAGATGCACCTGCACCAGCTTCTATAAGCATTTCGGCTACTTCGACATGCCCATTAGAAGCAGCATAGTGCATCGCCGTCGTATTCCATGAATTAGAAGCCATCGCAGAAACACCTCTTTCAAGAAGAGTTCTAGCTGGGCCTTGCAAATTAGCCCCAGCGAAAATATGTAACAATCTCACTTCATCCGGAGCGTCGTGTCCGAAATAATTCGATTCAGGTGGTGCATGAGAAAAGTTGAGCCAGATTTTCAGTAAACCGTAAGTCTCAATATTCTGTAGAATGTTGTTTTGTGAGATGCCTCGCCTCTCAGCTAGTTCCGCATGTTTCAACCACGATTCATGAGCGTAAACTCCGAAAGCGTACGTCTCGTATTGAGCATCCAACTCATCGGGCGATAATTCTTCACTCTTGCCTTGACAAGCAAGCTCTCCGCATTTAAAAAAGCTTGTGCAAATTCTTGCCAATCTATCATGACTTCTTCCTACAATATCATCATCCGAAAGTTCCATCCTATGCTGCAACATCCCCTCGGAGCCGGGATAACAATCTACCGCAGAAAACAAGAACTTTAAACCATCAGAGGTCATGAATTCAACCACTGTCTGATGAATAAACTGTACCATATACTGACCGGAAGTGTAGAGAACCACTTCGACAAGCCCACCAGACAGGCTTTTTGTCAAAACCTTCATCCTCGCATCACTTTCGACGAAATCTTCGCTATCTCGGCAACTCATCTGCCCTTCTTGTAGCGGTCCATCTAATGCCATCGCAAACCTCAGCTCGATGAGATTCAAGGGCCGCAATGCGAGTGCAACCCATTGCATCAACAACAATGTCTTGGATCGATATTCAGCTTTAATGACATCAGTCAGTATATTTCTGTAGACGCGACCCAAATCATCGGGTACCTTATCCAACATAACATGAACATCCTTGAGGCTTGCCGTTTCATTGTATGTTTCCGCAGCCATTTGAACCACAATCTTCACCCATTGGAAAACACCCAAAGATTTTTTCACAATCGCTTTTTCCATTTCAGCCCTACCCTCGATCGCCACTGGATCATCGTCCCAGATCCGCACTTTTTCATTCAATGATATATGAACAAAGATTGCGATATCTCGCCTATTATAAGTTTCCACGTTTACTTCGGAGCCTTCACTCAAGGAGACATTCGGATAATGTCGACAAGAAAATACAAATTCGTATGGATCCACCTTCTCCGGATACGGTTTTTTTCATGTCGTCAAAAATAATTGATCAGAATCCTCGCATTATCATCGCCGGTTTCATCAAGTGCGTCTATGAATATTGCGACGGGTTGTAATTTCGCAATCCAGGTGATGGCATACATTAGCCAATCTCTCAATTCGTCTTCAGCCCAAACACAATCATCATCTGATTGTCTCAAGTTATTTCTCTCAGCGAAAGACTTTCGAAGCTGTTCACGAATCGGAGATGCTTGAGAATAGAGCTGATACAATAATTGCCTATACATTCCCTCAGGACTCTTTTGGAGAGAGGATCCGCGACCATGGAAGAAAAAATGCAGAACCAGGATTCGAGGATCGTGATGGCGAAAATTCGAGAGGATATGTGCCATAAGGGTGGATTTACCTGCACCTGGTTTACCTTTAATCCACACCAAACTACGATTATTATTTTTCCAACTAAGGTAGGCATCATTTTGGAATATCCAGTTACAGGTACCTGGGTAGGCGCGGTCCGCATCGCGACGTCTTTGTATCATCTCAGGGTATTGTAAGGATGATAATACGGCTAAATATGTGGGTTAAATTGGAAGGTTGTATAACATTAGACTGCTTACCTTCGTCCACGTTTGTCAGTTCATCTGGGACCACTGTTTCATTGACCATTAGCATTTCGTGTCATAATTTTCTCGGTTAGATAGAACTGACTTATATTTGCTTCATCTGCATATTCTTTTAGAATACCCCAAACCATCAAGTAAGAGTTGCTCTCCCGTCCACTAAACCTGCATATATTTCGATGATCACGGCCTATCATTGGTATTACTCGCTCGCCTGGCACGTGTAACTGTGCACTCTCCTTATCAACTATCAAGTGCTTCAACCCAGGAGTCATGTTCATTTCTTGGAAACTGGCGATCCTTTTTCCTTCATATAGCTTCCTTTCTTTGAACTCATTCTGGATGGCTGACAGAACAGGCGATCCTCTGGCCAGAGGAGTAATTAATTCATCTCTCATACGACCACTTAATCGCATCGGAAGCGCAAGAAGACAGTTGAAAACATTGGCGATAGATAGAGGAAGATTTGTTTCATCGGAACCCAGATGTGGCGTGGCGAGGAAGAGAATGGCTGATGTCGAGTCATATATGTTTTTATAGCGTTCATCTGAGACGGCTCTGATGAGTGCCTTTTTTATGACGATCCCTCCCATACTATGACATATAAAAATGATGCGACGTTGCCGATTCGCATCACCACTTCTCTCTCTCAGTAAGTGACCCAGAAGAGTCGTTGCAAATTCTTCGATACCGCCTGTTGCCCGGCTAAAGACTACAGTGGCATCATATCCATAGGAGAAAATTCTCGCGCCCGGTAGCTCATCGGGCAGTTGATCCCGTAACCATAGATTCCCATTCTTGTCTGTCCATGTATTGTATGCATGTCCTTTTATACCATGAAGCGCTACGATGTCAAGTTTGTATGATGGTTTCCCTTCCCTTGGAGGTGTAGGCTCTGGATTCAAGAGGAATAGACCAAACCTTTCAGTACGTGCAGGAGGGAGTCCTTTGTGGGGATTGAGGGATGGACTCAAATTATTTGAGGTTGGAGAACTATCGCCCGGATGCAAAACATTGGAATATGTTGGAAGGTCGGCCGTGATCGATTTAGAGCGAGTCTTTCTGAACTGCATTAGAGCCATCAGGTATATATACAAAAAAAGGAAAAACGAAAATTATATCGAAAATAAAGATAAAAGAATACTGTAAATTTCTAAATTTGCACAATAAAACAAAAAGAAATACAGCGAAAATTATTATAAAAATGAAAGAGGAAAGCAAAGAGAAGATAACCAGATGCTTATACTCGTCACTCAACCGCCACACGCCGTCATGCATCCATATATATAATAGCCAACCTCTAATGCTTGCATACCAACTTCTGCCCTACCATTGGAACGAGGCATTGCAAACTTAAGAGACAGACGCAACTTGCGCCTACTCCGTATAGAGTTAGGAACCTTGATGAGATATGCATGCTGGTGTATCAGAATTCCTTCATCCCTGGTATAATCTGATTCATTGGGTGGCCATATGCAACGTAACCTTTCTTCAGCCCTGAGCCAAAGTATTGGGAAAGGGAAGTGGAATTGGTTGGGCGCTTATTTATGAGAATGTTTTGAACTTGTGCTGTGCAGCAGCGTAAGAAGTAGAATTTAGATGTTGATGCATGCTAGACACATTTATTTCTAAGAGAGCAAATTTGAAGATGGATATATAACTTCTAATAGAAGTCCATAATTCCCACATTGAATGAAATATAGTTTTATTTCTTCATGCAGAGATGTTGTTGTTGTTGTTGTTGTTGCTGATTTATGTTTAGAAAAACGAAAAAGAACCTATAGCTACCTAATTAGTCGGTACATGACAAAGCATGTAAGTAGAGTAGCTAAAATGGATCTAGTACCAACCAACCAGTTCAACTGACCGCCTAGACTTTCACAAATGGCAGAACTTTTCATTTTTGTTCCCAATGATACTAAGTAATTTGATAATTTATTTTTTTATCACACCTGCAACAGATACAACATATATGCGATCGTTTGCTACTTCTATCAATTACTTCAGAAGAAGTCGAACTACATTGCACGCTGTCACTACCCGGCAGGTAATATCGTTCAATAAATTCTATTCAACCTCCACCATGGATACAACATTGCCTGATATAACAGTTGCGCCCGCTGCTGATCAGCATATTCTTCACGACGGAAAAGAATATACTACAGTCAAGGAAGGTCTCGCACACATCCTCATACCCGCAGAAGGATCAAAAGTACCACAAACAACTCCTAAAGGACAAAATCAAGTACAATCTGTTTTCTACAACCCAATTCAACAATTTAATCGAGATTTGAGCGTTCTCGCGATCAAGGCTTATGGTGAGAGCATATTAGAAAAAAAGAGGAAAATAATTGAAAGAGATAGACAGAAGAACGCTGCCAGAAAGGAGAAGAAAAGAAAGAGGGCTACTGAGGAAGAACATGATGGACCGAGAAAAGCTGGTAAACTCGAGAGTGCAGGAGCAGCTGTAGAGCTTCCAATAGCCGTTGCAAAACCCGAGAATGCCAGCGCCGACAAGGAAATAGAAGCCAAAGAACTCGAAGCCCAAAATAATGCGGAAAATGTGAATGCTCCAAAGGCCAATGGGGAGTCACATACTGATGCAACAACGGAGACGACTGAAGTATCAAAAACTAAAGAGGACCAAGAATCTACAAAACCCGCGAATCCAATCAATCCACGATTCAAGATTTTGGATGCATTATCTGCCACTGGACTCAGAGCTCTTAGATATGCCCAAGAAATCCCATTTGCGACGTCCATTACCGCAAACGACCTTTTACCCGCAGCCACGAAAACAATTGAACTCAATGTGAAGCACAATAAGCTCGAGAACAAGATCAAGGCCGTCACCGGAAATGCATTGACACATATGTACAGCCTTGTAGGTGACGATTGCAAAGATGGAAGTGGTAGCAGAAAGTACGACGTAATTGACCTAGACCCTTATGGCACAGCAGCTCCGTTCTTGGATGCAGCAGTACAAGCTGTCAGAGATGATGGAGGGCTTCTGTGCGTTACTTGTACTGATGCTGGTGTATGGGCTTCTAATGGATACCCTGAAAAGGCATACTCTCTGTATGGAGGAGTTACGGTCAAAGGCCAGCATAGTCATGAAGGTGGCTTACGACTTATTCTGCATTCAATCGCCACATCCGCCGCTCGATATGGCCTGGCCATGGAGCCACTTTTATCTCTGTCAATTGATTTCTACGCACGAGTATTTGTTAAAATATACAAATCCCCCTCTGATGTTAAATTCTTGGCCGGAAAGACCATGATGGTTTATAATTGTGATACTGGCTGCGGGGCATGGACAACTCAGATGGTTGGAAAGAATAAGCTCGCACCCAACAAAAGTGGTAACGGCCATTTTTGGAAACATGTCTACTCCATGGGACCTTCTGCAGGCGAGAACTGCTCCCACTGCGGTATGAGAACCCATCTTGCTGGACCCATGTACGGCGGACCACTTCATTCACCCGAATTTGTTCAGAGGATATTAGATGATCTTCCCAATGTATCCAAGGATACATATCATACAACAGCTAGGATCGAAGGAATGCTCACATTGGCCCTCGAAGAGAATCTGCCTTCCTTAAAAGATATGCCGGACTCCCCAACCGCTTCATCAAAGACTGGTAAATACGATCCTGCCATTGTTGATCAGTATCCATTCTTCTTTATACCATCCATGCTCGCCAAAGTCATCCATTGCGTCACGCCCCACGAAAATGCCCTTCGAGGAGCTTTAAGGCATCTCGGTTATAGGGTTACTAGGAGTCATACAAAGGGTGGTAGTATCAAGACCGATGCTCCTTGGGATGTTATTTGGGAGATTATGAGAGAATGGGCCCGACAAAAATGTCCACCAAAAGAGGGCGCCATCAAGAAGAATACAGCCGGGTGGTATATCATGGGCCTGGACAAAAAGGAACCTACAACCCAAGAGTCAGATGCTAAGGATGAGGCTAGCGGTGTTGCCGCAAATGAGAAAGACACATCGTCCAATGGGAAGAAAAAGCTCGAGATAGTTTTTGACGAAAAACTGGGAGTGGAGAAAGATACGAAAAAGATAGTGAGATACCAAGTTAACCCTCGAGAGAACTGGGGCCCGATGAACCGTGCCAGTGGTCATGCATAGATACAATCTATGCACTAATATACCCTGTTCTATGAATTTATACCATGTCATCCATTACTTGCTTTCAATGGGTGATTTATCGTTGTTACTTGACTATTAAGGATATCAGGCATTTGGACATTTGATTGTTCATAGAGGTCGAAACACTCGCTTTTTTTTTGGCTCGATTTGGATTTATTCTCTGCGCAAGCCGAGCACCTTTCGTCCAAATCGTTTTATATAAGATGGACTTTTCGGTTCTTGCTCTTGCACTTCAGGTATATAATCATCCCAGGGTAGCTGTCTCACACTCTTCCTGATTATTGCCGATTGCCTATCTTGTGGCGATACACAAAGCCTCAGAGTTACCTCATCATCCTGCCCTATGACAACTTTCTTCTCCAGATATTCCGCACATACGCTTCTAGATGCTAAGAAAATCCAACCTTGCGGTGGATACAATTCTGCCACTGACCCTTTTGGCACATATACTGTGAGTTCTCCCGTGCTACTTGGTTCGTGTATGTGAATGGCCACGGAAATCTCTCCTACTGCCGTTGAAAGTCGATAATCCACAAATGCGAGTCCTGCAAGTACAGGATTCACTTTCCACCGAGACCAACCTGGATTTAATGGCTCAACTCCCGCCAGGTATTTCGGGAGAATTGAAACGGGCCAGGTGGATCGCGCTTGCATCATTGACGTGGTGGCAGAAGTTGGTCGCCCATCTGGCTTCATCTCATTCCAATGTCCTCCTGAGTATTCCAAATTTTCTGGATCTACCATAGGACCCCATACCTTTTCTACTAGTTCCACTGCATCAGTTCCTTTCCCAGCCTGGAACAATGCTTCTGCTGCCATTCCACAAGTATAAGGGCTCACAACCTTTACATCTTTTACACCTTGTGAATCCTGAATCACTCGCGGAAGTTCCCCTATCTTTGAAAGTCCCAAAAACTGGTCCGAAATTTCATTATGAGGTATGACACCAAGAGTTCTTGCATATGCATTAACTTCGTGGGATATTTTTGTTGGTGGGGTGTGGTCACTGAGACGTAAAATTCCTGTTTCTTGATGCCAAAAGTTCGCCAAAATCTTTTCTTTGAGTACAATGGCACGAGAATCGTACTGGCCTTCCACCCCGAGCATGCTACACATTTTGCTCATGGAAATCAAAGCATCATAATATGCAAGGTTCAATTTCGATGAAGCGCCTACAAGTATATCATGTGACATGATATCCCCTGTTAACAACAACGGTTAGATAATGTGCATGGTACTGGGTAGGGATAAGTCTTACTCGACATGTTTGGCGGAGCAACAATTAATCCTCGTTTATCTTCATAGAGCATTGCGAAAGTCATCGATTTTTCCATCTTGTCCCATATCCTGTCCACGATAGAGAAATCACCCGAGTACATCCAATAATCTTTCACAGCCACCAACAATTGAAAGTTCAAAGTGAGAGAAAAAAACGCGTAAGTCGGGGATTCAATTTCTTCATTCTCGAAGAAGGTCTTTTGAATTGGACTTATATTGCCGAGATAGCCATGTTGCTCTTGGTGGCTAGACAGCAATGAAAGGCTTCCCAAAACCGCCTCTAGATGCCCTGTCGAATGATAAATGGATCGACCCATAACGAACAAATCAGCGGCAGAGCAGATGCGGGGGCCTTTTGCACTGTCGACTGTGCATGGTATCTGATTTGTTCCAACTTGGAAATCGGACAGAATGCGCACTTTATTTTTGAGTCTCATGTCATTCTCATAGAGGACATTATCATTGAAATCTCTCACCACCAGAGATCGATATGTTGCGAGGTAATGTTCAGGACCACCAAATGCAATAGAACCAGTGTTCGGTTCGCCTCCAGGCGAAGGGTAGATGCTTAATCGTTTCATAATTGCAATTTTTTTTGTGGTTGATTCTCACAAGAACGCTCGAACCTCGAGCCTCTATATCGATTCGAAGCCAATCAAATAAATCAAGCCTACCAGGAAGGTCCCATGTTCCCCTTAGGGTTGACGGTGGGGTATCTGAAGTACCTTCGAAGGCTGACAACCTCCTTGAAGCAATGTCAATGGAGAAGATCAATCCACTTTCCACCATATGAATACCCCAACTGGCTCCACCGGACTCAATTCTCACCCTGAACTTGATTGCCTTATCCTTCCATCGTGTTCCATGTCGACATGGTGCCCATCGTTGCCCTGATATTCTGGTGCCAAATTCACCTACAGTCCATATCTCTTGTACTTCTCCAGCTTCCACTGTGCATCGATCCACTGTATTGACGCCGTCTCTCCATATCTTGTTGAGTAGTTCATTTGAAGATACAAATCGGCTCTCCCCTATCGTTTGTGGTCTCAATTCTCGGAACCCTATTGATGAGATTGCTACTGAGCAGTTCGGTGTTACAAGAGTAAGTTTTTGATATCTCTGAGAAGTTTGTGGGAGTTTAAAATTCATTAATTTGAGTGTATTTGAAGGCGCGAAGTAAAGAGATTTTGCTCGGTAAGTGTCCATTGCATTAGAGAACCCAAAGAACGGTCCATCTCCTAAGGCACATTAATACTGGGTTTGATGATCTGTTGGTGCCGGCTTACCTTTTCTTTTATTGTGAACTCCGATGCTCGTTTCGCTATATACGACATCCACTACAGCGGGTCGTCCATTACTAGTCACAGCGACCGTTTCGATGAATGGAATTCCACCTACACTTCTTCCGTAATCGAGTATGATTTCTTGGATTCCATCACCCTGGGTCGAGAGAACAAGAGGCTGATTTTGGGCCAGATACAGCTCACGGCCACCAATTTCTCTCCAGATCTTCAAGGGAAATTTAAATCCCAGAATACTACCCGGGTCATTTGGTGGTGATCTTCTTTGGATAGGTGACATGGTATGTAAATGATTTGCAACAATCTTGATACTGCGGAACAACGAATTGGGCAGGTATAGGGAAAGAGAAATACCAAGTCAATATAGCACTATAAGCAATGCACATCAGAGGAGGATATCAGTAATTGTAAAATACGAGTATCAAAACTTGCATAAATCTCCGGTACTTCTTTCATTCCATCATGGAATTCCCCGACTCCACGCAGTATGATACTGGGGATCGTCAAACTGTGACATATCACGGCATTGCCTTTCAGCAAACTTCTGAAGATATTGAACCGGAAGGTTTAAATTTGACACTTATCACCAGTCTAGATTAGTATTGACTCTTCGCACATTTAATGGGCAAATCGATCCACCCCGCTCTGGATCGAAGACTTCCAAGTGTGAAGAGCTTCATCATTCGTCGATACGAACGAGAGAGGTCCAGACGACCTTGGCATGGATATCAAGGTGGATCTTATTTCAAGAAAGTGTAGGGTCCTGATCGACACTGCCGTGTGGTGGCATCGTGAATGGGGACTTATTGCTTCTCCCGAGACAGTCGTGATCCACATGTCATCATGGAATCAACAAGGTTCAGAATATATGAACAAGTGAATAGTATATGGGTAATGCCGGTTTTCGACGGGAAATCATATGTTGATACTTCCCGAAAGACACGGTTGCGAAGCAGCGCGAAGCATACTGCATTGATAGTTGAAGGCTGAATAACCACTGTTCATGGGGTATTACCGATAATTCATGGTGAAGAATTGTCGAGAAAAATGTTACTTGGAGATTGCACAAATTCTTTGATTGGTTGAATACTCTCAGTGATTCAGATGTTATCCCGTCCGTTTTTTGATGATTATCCCAGAAGATGGGAGTTTTGAGGTTTCAAGCTAGGACCGGTCGATTGTTTAATGACTGCAGAGTTTAAATGACGATGAAAGCCAGGATGAAGCTCTCAATATCAGGAGGGAAGTCCACTCCTTTGATACCAATACAGATTTAGATTTGGAGAAAAGGAAAGGACTGAAAATTTGCCAACCCCATTGAAGGCAGCCATCTCTAGTCCATACCAATTGTGTTGCCACTACAATCATAAACGGGTGGTACCGTTGGTGTTAGACTTCTTAGCGGAAGCTGTTCCGCCCAATAATTTACTATCAATTTTGAATATTCAGCCGCTAATACAAGGATACCATAATCCGGCTTAAAATGCCGACGAATATATCACATCGGGATGGCTCCTTTGTTGGTTCTTTCTTCATGTCACAATCGACTTTCGGAGGATCATAATTTCCCCAGTCAACAGACCTGGTATTAGTCTTTGCGCATCACAATATCTCAGGACTAGCAAATGGCCCCGAGAAGCTGTCAAATCTGGACACGGGCCTGGATTTCAAAGAAAGCTGATACGCTAATCCTAAATTAAATGCTGGGGCATCCAAACTTGAGATTCTAACATGAAAAGTTTTCATGTTTTAAAGAGGCACTTGGTCAATTAGGTCTTGTTTCCGGCAAATCAAGCTTAAAATCGATTGTTTCTCAATTAGGTCTTTGCTATATATAATCTCCTCTGCGAAAAGGATCCGCAAGTGCCGATTCTTGAATTGAAATTTGATAGGAGAAAGATATCAGAGCTCACGGACTTGTATGTGCCAAAAGAGTTTTGGGGATCAGTGGTGCCGTCTGCGGGGACTTTTTCCTAGCGTTAGTTCGAACTCAAAATTTCAGGCATAATGCAGCTTTTCATTTACGCTAGAGATAATACATACCCGCAATTCTAATGCCGAAATTTCCCGTCCAGGAAGCGGAAGTTGTTTGTTGGTATTCGTAATTTTTCCTACTTTTAGGGAAATTTACCATTCTACTCAAGGGTCAAAGCTGAAGAAGGGCTTTATAGTCCTGCTGCATGACTTTCAAGCTGCTATGAGTAACGAACAGTATAGATTTCCGCCACAAGAATATCTGTCTCTCATTCATACACGCATTCTAACCAACGTCAAAGCAGTTCTTATCAGATGAAGGAGAAATGAGATATCTGATCTAAATCTTAGGTCACTATTTTAAGAGCTTTGCTTGATATTGCGAGTTGGCCTTGAGACTTTACAACACACACGAAAAAGAGAGAAATTTTACGTCAATAGGTATATCACTCCACAAATATGAGGCTAAATGGCGAGCTAGATTACTGACTAAACTGTTGGAAATTCTTTTGCTTATCGTTTTAGTCTAGGTCCATACAGAGTACAAACCGTCGATGACTAGCTCAGCCTCAAGTTCTGATATGTGGAGAGTTCATTAAGCTTAGTACCTACTTTGGCTATTCTATAAGATCTTCTTATATGAATATCACGATTTAAGTCTACGAGAATACAAGGAAGATTACATATCATCTTCAGTACTTCTCGCTTGAGAGATATTTGTAATATTCATATGTCGTCATTGACGGGCAAACGCATAACCTTTGTGATCACATGAACGCCGTCATTTTCGAGTTTCTCCAGTTAACGTTGGTAAACCATGATGGACTATCATTATTTCTGTTGAACTGGGTAGTTCTTGAGTCGTCTATTGTGATTGTAAGTGCTGAGTTCTTACTCAAGGATGCCGATGACGTTGCCTAATGATTATTCAATTCCTTTAATCTATAGGCTCTAAATTGCGAGCCTTCATGTTCTAAGCGGGATATTGGAATATTTCATATGACATTATTCTGAAAGTAAGCGTGCTGCAACATGTAGCAGTAGGAGAAAATGTTCCTTCGGTTCATAATTCTCTTTCTCGCCGATCGTTGGGTATCAATGGGAATCCTAACCTCAAGTTTTGAATGTGCAAGTGCCCACTTCTACAGACCTATTGCTGGACTCAACGCCATGAGCATCTCAAAGCGTAAAGATTTGAAAACATGTCGTTCCCATTTTTGTATGACCATTTGATTTCTATTTCTCTCATTGTGCACAAGGACTGATCAAAGAACCCCCCAACCACTGTAAAATACAATCACATCTCACTTCAAGATGTTTCGGGGGGAGAATGCACGAGGCGCATGGTCCAGAATTCGTAGCAATGCTTTAGGTAGTGGTAAGGCATATAGAAGTAGCCACCCTCACCCCAGTGGGCTCCCATGAGTTGCGAACAATGAATACCTTCTCCGCCTGGTTGTAGCCAACCGCCAGCAGCGAATGCCTATGCTCGTCTTTCATTTCCTTTGCTGTTGGGCTCCCTGCAGAAAAGATTGTTAGATATTGAAGAGTAAGCGAGGCGAAATATTAACAAGTTACAACGTACTTAGTCCACGGCCATCTGAACCAATGTATTTACTGCTGAGCAGACCATAAGTTTTCATCCCGAATATGACAGGGAATCCCGAATCAAGACAGTGTATAAGCGCTTTTTCAGTACCATGCTCCTGGAATGTTTTATAGCTTGGCGCAGTGTGTTTATGGGCATGTTTTTCCACACGAGTCGGTGGTTTCTTTGCCGCTTTAGCACCAGGGCGAAATTTATGCGTCTTCTTATCGCTCTCGGCTACTTCGTAGGACCAATCATCTTCGGAGCAAACACCATGTTGCTTCAAATCAATAGACTTGATGGCATCCCTTATATTGCTACCGACGTTCTTCTGGGTATCTCCAGGGTTACCTGACTTTGCGCGAGCGTTGTACCAAATGAAAAGTCTGGAGGGCGAAAACTCGGGTAGACCCTGCTTTCGAACGTCGAATTCAAATGCAGCAGCAACAGCGTGAGCGGTACAGCTGCACATACTTTTCTGGTCGTATACCTCTGGGCAGTTATCTCTTAGATCTACGAAGTGGGCAACAGGCTTGTCGATAGGCTTGTAGATATGGTCACGAGAATCCGGGCGGGAGGGATAAGGCCCTTTATCAGGAGAGGGAGCACCTGGCAGTTCGTCATCTGGCTCTGTCTCTAGGTCCTATTCCACCTGTAAGTTCTTCGAAATATCAGCCCTACCGCCACCTCAATACTTGCCTCTTCATCATCGGGATGTTTGCTTGAACCACTGTCTAAGTTAGAAACCGTTACACCGCTTGTAACAAGGCTCAACATACTTGAAACTTCGCAAAAATCCAGCAGTCCAGCGCCCAGATTCGCGCACAATGTTCTCGTTTGTATCATAAACCTTGTCATTAAGATCCTTAATGGGAGTAGGTAGGATGCCATTAATGCCGATGGCATCAAGAACCCCATTCTGGGTGCGGTGGGCAACGTCGACTGCCTGGGCGGCTAATTCGGCGTTATCTTCGACAGAGTCGGCAATGATATTGAAGAACATTTTCGTCGAGAGATGATAATTAATGGTAACGTTAGTGTTGATGATGTTGATGAAAGATAACATAAGGTTATTAAAACAAAAGCACGTATACTTGTAATCTGTTGAATGGATAACTGACTAGGAGGCTATGCTTTGATGCCCGAATGACCAGATGACGTTCTAGCCATTGCTACCTACTTACGCAACAGTTGCAGAAAAATGGTTAGCCGGCTCAGAAGTGGTAATATCGACACAAGCTAAAGCCCACATAACCATTCCTTATCAAGTTCTCAAAGCCATTGCGACCCTGGCTGGCACGAGGAGCTGAAGAGATAGCCTCAGATAGGGTGATAAACCTAATGAACTGCGAGCGCCACGTCACGAAACAAGAGTATCATGGTTTATTTTCTGACTACTGCTTTCCTACCTTGTCTATCTGCATCAAGCCACTTGTATTTGACATTTAATCTCACTGCGAGTATTGAATAGCATTTAGGTTCATCCGGTAGACCAACTTGATTTGTATTAAATGAATGCTTCGTTCCAGAAATTTCAAATTTCCACCTTTCAAGTAACAATCATCTTAAGAAACAAACCTTAGAGTTCGAAACAAGAAGAGCGGACTAAAATGTCAGTTAACATCTAGTGAGTCTTCCTTGCAATTCCGAATCAATTCATTTCTCATGGCCAGTAGCGAACTCAAGCTTGCAGATCAATGGGCTGGTCTGTATATCTACCCCGAGAACAATCCCCAGGGATGGAGAACAGATGGAGAATCGGATTTCACTCTAGAAACCGAGGAAGAAGACGATAGGGTCATTATCCGTGGTAGCGGTCATGATAAAGTTGGCGATTTCACTTTGACTGGCCACGTTGACAGGAATACGACTGTTCGTTTCCAGAAACATTACACTTCCCACTGGTGGGAGTATACCGGCTCCATTGATCCGGAGACAAACATGATGTTTGGCAGGTGGGGAGTTCACCAGGAAGGAGGAGGAGGGTATTTTGCCTTCCACCTTGTGAACAAAAATGACGAAGATGTGGATATCTCTGCAGAGTATGCCGTTTTACTTACTAGTATACCTCATTAAACTCCACTGAACCTAAGGAGATGTCAATGCATGTACTAACATGGTGGCAAATAGGGATCAACTAGACAACATCAACGGCGCCTGGTCAGGATTCTACACCACGACCGAGTCAGGTACTAGTCGGAGATGTGAATTCCAATTGGATGGTCGACCAGGAAACAATAGCGACCTTCTCACAATTAAGGGTCATGGAACTGCACCGACGGGCGAGTATAAAGTCTCTGGTGTTGTGTCCAAGTCGGGCCAGTTGACCTTTGCCAAGGTATATGGGCAACATACGTATCTCTATAGAGGAACATTAACAGCGGATGGTTTTATGAAAGGTCATTGGGCTGGCAAAGGGGCTTCTGGTACATTCCGTTTCGGACACTCTTAATCACTAGTAAAATTTAGTGCTTTGTTGGAATATGATACTATTGAACCGGGACATCAAAGGACCAGGACCACACATCAAGGCTGATCAATCGAGTATATTCTTAGCTCCAAATGAGGGTAGCATCAAGGCTAGCATAAAAATCCTTGTATTTCAGTAGACAAATCACAAAATCTGCCATCTTGCAATTTTGGCTTATACTGACACGTATCTTTGCTACCATTTATATCTACCTAGATGTTCGATTTGAATTGGTATATGACGTTGACAACCTAATATCTCACAACGCCCTATTTATTGCCCCATGGGTCCCAATGCAACTACTGTAACTTTAAAGCCAAACGACAACGGCTGGTTCATCGCTAGCTATAGTACAGTGGTATCGCAGGGGCTTCTCTCTGCAAAGACATTTTACTGGAAGATTTTGGGCGTGCAGTTGACCAGGTTAGGATATACAAAGCCCACAAAATATTTTCAGCTGAATACAGTACAGTAGTTTTCAAGCAGCAGTATGGGTTGTTGACAAATTTAAAATGCCCTTCTCGCCTCGTGATTGGTCCTCTCCAACCAAGACCAACGGCCGAGACTTCCACGTCGCCAAGACAGTTAGCTAGCTGGACAGCATGTCTTCTCGCGATTCACCTAGTTTACGTATATTTGTTGAAAGAGGCTGGACTATACTTCCGGCATTCATGCATTCAAACCGCTATATATACCCGCTCTCTGCCTTTCTATGCAGAGTGTAACCAATCCAGAAACCTTGCTTTCACTATCCCCTACAAAGATCTACATCCTACATACTACAGTAATCGCGTTTTCTGAGCTGGGAGAAAATGCAACCTTAAACAAAGATCATTTCCATACAGAAACTCCATCCGTTTTCAAGGGTCACATTTTCGGCCTTACATGCAGAGATCTGCGGTGGAAAGCAAGTGCATGATGTACAGTGCAGCAAGCATGCTGAAAAATATTTCTCCGAGTTGATCATTTTCGTTCCCCAGTTTCGGCATCCTGTATCGGGAATCAAGGGGTTCATGAGCCGTCTTCAACGTCGTTGTTTTCCGACGATTATCCGCTTGTCGTTTATGCCCTTAGCTTAGTACAGTATGTTATATCCTAATCATAGCCATACAGGGTGATGGTAACATAGCAACTTCAAGACAGTAGATTTTGCAAGTACTGTACGTAAGATTATTTGGTGATATTTCCTATGGATTCAGATACCTCGACATCTAATTTTGAGCACTCATGACCTATACTCCCGGAATATATAATCATAAATAATAAATTCCTTTTATACCATAACCTTGAAGATTAAAATCACAGAAGTTTTCTTCCTCGACAGAAGGCAATCGAGGTCTCATGAGTTATTGATATCACAAAGAACTGCTCTGCAATAAGAGAAGCAAAATGTCAAAGCATATTGTCCTGTAAAGCATTCTTATGATGATTCAGAGAGATCAGTGAAGAGAAACAGTTTTTCAAAATTTGAAGTGTACATATATATTGATGGTTTGTGACGAGAAATGATGGTAGGGGCGGGAAAGATATCAATAAACGTGAGGGACACCAGATAGTCATGGCAGGTGGTTTCAAATGATTAATGCTGCTAGATATAAAGGTATGTAATGTGTGCTTGAATGTCTCTTTTGTAGCTATTTACGGTGAGATATATCCTCAGTATTGGAATTTGTATGGATCTTGGTGTTGAGCGTTTTATGGAGGCGGAATCACAATTTTATATTGATTAAAGAGCTGTCGGATGAGATCCCATTTCAAAGTATCTCTTTGCAAAGTGATGAGGTTAAACGTGAAAGAGAATATCTTTCTAATCAAGCAAGAGATTAGTATTATAAATCAATGTCTTAGGTCTCGAAGAGATAACCTATACTTCGCTTCACTCAAGTAGTTACCGGGGAGACATGATGAAAGCTTTCCTCGCTCGAAGAAAAGGTAAAAGTATTTGCGTCAGAAAATGCTACGGGAATCCCGGATTACCATTAAAGTCTCATAAAACACTGCTACCATGAAGCAGTGCTTTGCAACAAGGGACGCAAGATATCAAAGCATATTATTATGTGAATAATCCAACCATAACGTCAAGAGTATGGGGAAGAGAAGTGTGATCCTCAAGTTTGAAGTGCGCGCATACTATCATGAAATAAAGAAATGTCATAATCACTATAATTGAATAGATCAAGATAAGTCACCACTCCCTAGTTCTTGAGCCTTAATCAAGTAGATCTATATGGATGACTCGATAACATGGTATTCGGCGGCTCATCTTCGTTTCCCGTTTATCAAGATAATCCCAAGCCCAATTCAACAGTTTCCATTTTTATATGATATCGAGCATAGAAAAATGCACGAACCTGAAGAATATTCCTATTCTTGGAAACCATCTCCGACAGAATCTCCCGAAGCAAGAGGCGCGAGATCTTGAAGAGCGGTGGCTGTCGCTGGCACAACTAGTGTCACCGCCTGCGGTACAAATAAAGTAACATCCGGGGATATTGAATCAGGAGTAGGATTAGAAGATGGCAAAATAGCTCCCAAGTTTACCGACGAAGATAAACCCTCAAGGGTGGATAATGTGTTACCCAGTGTCAAATCATTTCGACGTCTAGCACGTGTAGCCTCGATAGGAACCACAGTCACGGTTGAGAATTTGGTCGTTGTGCCGGTGGTGGTGTCGTAGAATTGTTTGACATCCGCATCCAATGATGATATAACGGCGTTATCGCAGGCGTAAATTTGCCATCCGGAAGATGTAGTCGCTGGAGAACAGGCTTTTGTAATTTTACTTTGGATCTCTGCCAATTCTGATGCGAGATAATTTCCACGTGGAAGTAGAGGTTCAGGAGTAGTCGCAGGTGCATAAAGTGTTATACTTGACTCTTCTCTAGCTGTGATGATGGCTGTGATAGTGGTTTCGATGGTACGGAGTTGTGGGAGGGCAAATACTCCTCGGTGGGAAAAGGCAAAAAGAAGAACGAGGGAGTGAGAGAAACGCATTTCGATGAGAAAGTCTGGTAAGAGGTGATGGTGTAGTTCTTTTTGATGCGACGGTCTTGTAAAGAGTCTTGAAATTTCTGATTCTGTCGTGTGTAAAGTTAATGTAAGAGATAGGATGAGTTCTGAATTCAAGCTGAGGATTAAAGCACATTATATATTTCATTTCTCAGGTGCGATCGCACAATTTGATGGCAAGACATTGCGTTGACAGCATGTTGCTTTGTCGTTGGAATTTATTTGATATATCATCGTATCAACGAAATTTGAAGCTTGTAACTCTTTTGATTAGCTACAGCCGCCACTATTCCTACCCATTTTAGCTAGTCATCCGTATTCTGAGAGTGAACATCTGCATACCAAAATATCTTAAATAATTTTTCTAGTTATTATGATCTTGACTTCAAAATCGAAATCTAAATCAAGAATATTAGTTTGGGGCAGTGTTGGTGGTGTTCAAAGCCTTCATTGTGCCGCAAAATGGGCATTGGCAACAGTTGGAAATTTCATGGTTGTCAAAAAGTGCCTCTTGGGCGAGGAAACAAGAGCATTTGCTAACGTATCCCGATATATTCTGGTGTAGCTTCAATCATGTTGCCGTTCCTAATCACTAGAATTGTAGAGAAGTTTGATTGTGGCTGCAATTCCTAATATATGCCCAAGCCAGTCGGGAAAAGAGCCTTCTATTCAGTACTATTCGTTTCTTAGACATGAGAAGCAGGAAATACAAATAATGATGTGATTATATATTTCCAACCTCAAACTATAACGAACGGCCTTGCTTGTTTCCCATAAATGATAGTATATTCAAAAGCATTCCAAAAACAAAAACTGCAGACTTTGTAACAACTCTTAAGAATATAAAGTTGCTATGGCCGAGTGACACGCTTCTCTACTCAGATACACATGGTCGAGCCAACAGTGAAGCCGGCTGGTTTATGCTGAGGGTTTGCGTCGGTCTCTGCATAATCTTGATAGGGGATGTCAGAATGGCAGAAGGAGCTGATTTGTCACAAGAAGGGACATATAAAGATCCAACCGTGTTCTCTGTGGCAGCGAGGTTAACACTTTTCGCAGCTATTCCAGTTGAGCGCGTAGGTGCAAGAAATGTTAGAATTGTAGTCAAAGTTGGTAGTGGCGGAGGAGTTTCTGAAGTAGCCGCTGAAGACGAGGGAGAGAGTGGTCCTAAGTTTATAAAGTTGCGGCGTTTCTTTGAAGGAGCAGATATTGAAGATTTCTGTTTAGATTTGCTTGTGATTGCGGTAGCAGTAATTTGCTTGGTTGGATCCTTCAAATTTGTAATAGGTTTCGTGCCAAAGCTACAGACTCTTTGAGGTTTTTCATCTATGCTGACTATCGTGCATGAAAATAGATCTTTGATACTGTATCGCTGGATGGAGTTTTGAGCTATTCCGGGACTTGGCGTAGTTTTGGGAATATGGATCGCAGCATTCTCATTTCTGGGAATGACAATTGTTGTAATTGTCGTTGCTAGTATGTTGATTGATGCTGTCACAGTTGCGATAGCCTGTTGATCACTCGCGGTCAAGAGTGGCTGGCTTTCTGTAGCAGTCGAGACCCATCTTGAGTAAGAACTATTATCCACAATTTCAGTGGCAAGAGAGTACTCTTTTTGGAAGTTAATTGCCAATACTTTTGAGTAATTGGTAGCCAAGGAGAAAAAGATAAAAAATATATGAAGAATGCATTATAAGGCGAAGTAATTTTATGCGCGTGGAAGTAATAATAGAAGACAGCTCTTTTTGCGTTGGATATATCTGTTGAGTAGACTTCAGATACACAGAGGTAAGATCAGCTAAAAATGACTTTCATGAAAAACCAAGACAATACTTATATGTTCTACCCGCCACTGTTGCTTCCTAGGGGTAATATAACGCATATAATTGTATATACAAGTGTCCACATCGACTAAGACGAAACGCATACACCAACATAACCTTTCTGATGACAGAATTTTGTATCGTACACCTAGAGGTAGACTATTATTCATAGAAATATTTAGTAATTGTATTCAAAATACCTAAATATAAAGCCTAAATATTCGTGTGAAAGGCATTTCAGGAATGTATCAAACGTAACTCGTCAGTGACCTGAATATTATCAAAAATAGCAACGTGAACCATTCTTCTTATTTGTTAAGAATTTGTTGGTGTTGTAGTCAGATTGAATGTGCCGCACTGTTAGCAACCAACTGTTTAGTAAAAATTGTTTCCTTTCGTTTCATGATGTTTGCGCCCAGGCTGTGGATATATCCAAAAACCAACAATGGTCAGAATAACCCAAATGGGGAAAACGACAGGAATAGTGCACTTACGCATCTGATACTAGCCACTCGTGTTGGTAATCTGCGTGTTTATATATTCGAGTGCGATTTGAATAGTTCCGGACAAAAGGCATAAGATAACTCAAGAGTGGGATTAGAGGTTGGTTTTGACTTCAACCCCCGAATCATACACACTATGAATAAATCCGCCAAAATATTTATTTTGAAAGATCAAAGCCTTCTGATTAGAAGGACTTTGGTTGATAAGAGTCTCATCAAGCTAGGAGTAAATGCTATGGCAACTGCTCAGGTCTTCATCGTCCATCAAGACAAGGGACTTCCCACTCATTGATCTGCATCAAAGAAGACCCCTATATCAGTAATGACTTCATCAACTGTTTCTAGGAGTATTATAGCTTCTGAATCAAACCATCCTTATACACCCGACATGGTAGAGAAAACTAAACCGACATCAAAGGGAGCAGTACCGTGGCTTCACAACCTAAGGAGAACCTTCATGCAACTCTATCGGGAAAACAAATTACTGGATGAGTAATTGACTTAACTTAATGCAGTCATCAGACTTGGATGCTTGAAGTTCTGGAATAATATGCACAGAGTATACTGGTCGCCCGTTTCATCGCAATAAGTTAGATTGCTTGGTGGAATTTGGAAAGTCAGAGGAGTAGCTCATGGCTACCAGGAAAGAAGAACAAGTATGCAGGAAGGGAAACAGATAACAAAAGAATGAAGCGACTACATATATATAGCAATAACTTGATAGATCAAGGTGGACATAAATTGGAGTTGGTGTTTGCGAAAATGAGATTGATGTTGGTCTTGGTCTTGGTGGTGTCACGGGACTAGCGCGGTAGAACTAGGTGGAGACCAAGCTAAAATTGACGCCCATCGCCCTAGAATGCGGCGTTCTTTGAAAATAAACATGTAAGACTACTACTTGTAGGTATATTCAGAAGTGACTGAACTAACATCCATCAATCAATATCATTAACATTTGAAGCAAGCGAGTGTTGATTTTCTCCATAAGGTAGAATCAAATCTGCGTTCACAGCCCAGTGCGCCATTTTAATATCGAGCAACGTCATGCTCATGTTGTGAAATGGGAAGCCCCAGCTACTACAAGACTACCTAGGTATATCTCGCAATATGAGGTTTCTTGTAGTTGCAAGAATCTTGTGTCGGTCACCCTCGCTACTTCACCTATTCTTCGAGGCTTGAGAACATACCATCCTGCCAGTATTTAACCCCATTCTTAGTAGATTGGTAGTTATATTACATGAGTCTGGAATGAGAAGACGTTCGAAGCCTCTTTGTTTCGTGTATGTAAACGTTAGGAGTCAATAACTCTTGTGAGTTCTTGAGGCAATAAAGCTATCATCTTGCGGGAGGCTTGTGATTGTAGTCACACAATGGACTCCGTTCACAATGCGTGGTTCTTCATCTTAATATGACATTCTATTAGATTTATAAATATGACTATGTCCTCGCGATCCTCCTTTCAGCGGATCTTGATAAATGCAGAAAACAAGCATAATACTATGCAGCATACTTGAATTTCTGGGAATGACTAATATTCTTTCCATAAATTCATCCACACACTCCTGACTGCCATCTGATTAGAAAATTTGAGAATTCAGCTGTTGTTGTGTCTTCGCCTCATCTTCTAGCTCATATTCTCGGGAGATATTGTTGCTAGCAGTGCGTATCATTCAAGTTAGGCCATTTTGGCACGAGTCCGTGTAAGGATTTGAGCGTGTGATGGTGTGTCGGCCTTACAGGAGGATTGAATTCAACCCTGGCGACTTTGATTCAATTAGCTCATCTAAGCCTTCATAGCTATAGGTAGAAAACAATGAAAATGATAAAATATGAGCTCCAGGAACTGGCCAAACGAATGGTAGTCGCAGGTATTGTTCTCTTCAACAAACAAACCTATAATTTTCTGCCACCTTGTATCCCCAGACTATCGTTATCATTTCATTTCTTCATTGTGAAAACAGTCTGGACGGAAGTCTTTCCTCAAATATCACACCCTTTAATTCTTTGTACTATAACTTCTATATCCCGATTGTGCACCCCCAAGTATCTGTTCACTATTATTGTACTTTCTAACATGCTATTCTCTACCTACGTTTATCCCCCACCAGCAAATATAGACCTTACTGCAAATCAATAGATTACAAAAGCTCCTGCCCCAACCGTAACTTTGGATGAACATGATAGCAAGAAAATGTCATGGATAAGTGTGGTGGCTGCATATACAAATCTTTGTCAGTGTTCAGCCAAGTTTGAAAACTATGGTGCTTTTAAAATCGATTTGGCAAGAGTGAGTCGAATCGTTCAAGAGAATACCACCAACTAATTTCAAGGATAGTTGGGCAACGCTGACGATTCAACAAACGTGGATGTTAGTTTTCTTAGAATGAACGTGCATCTGGTTTAGTAGCAGATATCAGGGCTCAGGGTAATTTCGTCCTTCATTTATAATTCTGATAGCTTCGACGTTTGACGTATACATAACTACCGAGGAACATGGGCGGAGAGATTTATGACTTCTCTTGGACTTGTGTTGCGTCTTATGCTGCACCGCATGATACATTTGTATACTTCGAATTGAAGAAAGGAGATAGTAATTTATTAGCGGCGGTCATTCTTGCATTTAATAAAATATTGTTTGGATGGGTGTGCAAGGATGATGCCACTGCACTCAAAAAGGGGAAAAACCCGTGCTTTATTCAAGTGGGAAATACCTTGAAGTCTGGGAAAGGGAGAAGTATACGAGAGCAGAATAATTGAATACGTTTATTGTGAAGAACATAGAGTAGAGAGTAGATGCGATGGGTATGCTTGGCCTTCATAGGGTAGGATACAATTGTATCTTTTTGTGTTGTTTTCGTTAATTTCTTGAACCTTTCATCGTATCCAGCTTTTTGGCAACGAAAATTAAGTCATGCATATGTTCCATGGAGGATGAAATGTGGTTTAACTACAGATTTCCCTGTCACTTTGTTCTTTCTTTTGGATACTTCTAGAGTTACAACTCCAATTGATAAATCTCTCTTCATATTATCAACAGCTGTGTAGGCTATGAAACCATCTCCGGTGACGATATTAACTCCGCGATTTACTGTGAGTCTCACGTATTTGTTGAGGTCCGTGAAGTTTATCAATAGTGATCGAGCCAAAGAAGACAGCGCACCGGAGGTAAGCTGTATCGTCGATGTAGCAGACCGAGTCTCATAACAAGGGATCAGGATTACTTCCCCGGGAAAACTACTACCATTTAAATAAAGAACCGAGTGCTTTAACGGCCTTGGAATGATGTGCATCCGGAGAGTAGTCGTTCATCAACCTCACTATATCCCCACGTATATCCGGAAACCCATAACGGATATACACTGTACCACAACCCCTTTTATTACTTATTTCGAGATAAATCCACTGAATAACACCATTCAAAGAAGAAAAATCCAAAAATCAGATTTTTGGTATTCAAATCACTTTCAATTTGAGTGCTAGATCCAATTCGGTCATTGAATAGTATCTGAGCACGCTTTCAACAACTTCAAATCAACACAATAACCATGTCTCCAATTAATTTCGGTGTTCTTATGATTCCCTATCAAACTATTGATGTCGCCATGCCTTTTGATGTTCTGGCTTCGTGCGTAAGTCCAACCAGCTCCAATCTGCTTATAGTTCTAAGCTGATCGAAAACTAGTCCAAAGCGATGATTGAAGCTTGCCAATCCCCTGACTCACCAGAACTTGATCGCTTCCTCAAGCACGCAATTGATATTAATTTCTTCCACATAAACGAAACCATGGTAAGATGATCAAAGTCACAATAGATGTGATCGGACTAATGCCATACACAGGAACCTGTTGAGCTCACCGCTGCATTCAAGGTGGTACCAACCAACACCTTCGAGAATTGCCCACCACTCGATTATCTCATCGTTGGTGGTCCAGCCCCAACTTACCTCCTACCCGAATCTTTCAAAAACTTCATCTGCGCCCATGTAGAAGCAGGAAAGGGCCTCTTCACAACCTGCACCGGCGCCCTTGCCGTTGCGCAAACAGGCATTCTCGATGGCAAGAGAGCAACGGTAAATCATTCTTTCGTCGCTTATGCCAAAAAGCACTATACAAATGTAAATTGGACAAGCAATGCTCAATGGGTTGTCGATGGGAATATCTGGACCGCGAGCGGTGCGTGTGCAGGGATGGATATGATGGCTAGTTGGGTGATGGAGAGGGTTGATATAGATCTTGTGAAGTTTGCGTTTGCCGTATTGGATTTTGAACCGAGGGATGTGAGGGGTGGTCGGGTGTTTCCTCAGCAGCATCATCATAATCTGGATGCTTGATCAGCTCTCAATGCTTGGGAGATCTTAAGATGGCGATTCTTATCTGCCTTTTTGGGATTCGAGTATTGCGTTTTTGTTAAGTCCTGAGCACCTGATATGAGGTAAAGGTTTTATTGCGGCCCAAATCGTGGAAGTGAAGCGCAAGGAAAATTCCAGGTGCTTTAACTTGTTTTATCTGCCTCAAATAATGAACAATTTCGGATGATTCTTTCACAGAAACTATGTGAGAATTGCCATAGAAAACATAACATAACACAAAACAAGAACTTTAATTTCGCGTCGTTCCAACGAATGTAGGTGATATAACAACAACCAAAATCAAAAGTGGTTGAACTCATAAACCTCATAAACCCAGACCCAAATATGACCCTCAAAAATGCAAAACTACAGAAACCATATAAAAACGCATACCCCAACCCCATCGAAATTTTTTATAGAAATGAACCATGCCCAAAATCCAGGCGTTCTTGCAAAGTTCTGACACCCAAACCGACTAAAGACTGCTCAGACGATGTCGATGAAATACCTGTGAACAGAAATAAAAACTCGTCAAACCCTTCCATCCAAAAGATTCCCAGCACTCCTCGACCTCTATGACATACTCCCCGAGCCAGAGAAAGAAGATAGAGTTAATGCGGTAGAGGTCTGCGCGACATCAACGGTAATCGCCTGTTGGTTTTCCTAGTACGAGTAGGAGTTACTTTGTGCGTTCCAGTTGCATCCGAGTGAGCCCTGGGGATAAAGGTTGAGATTGAGGAATCCTTGGATTTGCTGGGCATCAGAGAGGATTTTGGAGGCGAATGCCATGAATTTCTGACAGTTTTAGTTGGTCGAGTTGGAGGACTTCTTGTTGGAATTGGGATAGGTTGCAAGTTTCGTCGTATGTGTTGATGTTGGTGTTTGTATTGGTGTTGGCATTTGTATCGACGTTTGCATTGACGTTAGTATTTGCGTTGTTGTTGGTATTGTTGTTAGTATTGGTATTGGTATTGGCATTAGTGTTTACGTTCGTATTTGCGTTTAAGTTTGTATTGATGTTTGTATTAACGTTTGAGTTAGCGTTTGGATTGGCGTTTGGATTGGCGTTTGGATTGGCGTTTGGATTGGCGTTTATATTTGCATTTGTATTCGCGTTGGTATTGGAATTGGTATTGATGTCATTTGTTCTCTTGGTCGACTGACTTTGTACAAATTCTGATGCATCCACTTGGACTTGGTTCAGCGTAGGTGTGGAACTCTGCGCCGTTATTGCACCACCCGTAGATAGTGCATTCTGAAGTTGAATATATAGTTGGAATTCTTCAGCTAGTAGATTGTTGTACCAGCTTATCAATTTAGGGAGAGAGAAGCAAAGCTGATTGTTTCCTGGGATTTCACCAACGCCAGCGAAAATAGCTATTAGAGTATTGATTTTCTATAGGAGTTAGATTTGCTAGCCTAGGGACAAAAAGGGTACATACTGTGGTAGAAGCAAAGGCAGATGAATAATATTGAGCAATATCTCTAGTAGTTGTTTGTGACTGTTGGGTAACAGAGACTGTATTGGCCGATAAGAAGTTGCTACCTTGAGCTGTAGTGGCAAGGTTCGGAGGTGAATTGTTTGAATTGCCTTGGGCTGTAGTAGGAATGTTTAACGGAGATGCTATGTCTCTTGAAGTGGAAGCAGGAGCTGCTGAGACCGCAGCTGAGAGGACGAGGACCATGGGTGCAATGTACTTCATTTTGACTGATTTATATCGAACGGTAGCGGAACGAAAGGGAAGATAGTAGCTTGTGAGTGTAGGTAAGTGGGTGGAATAGACAGCGAGAAAAATCTGTGACTTGAGTTGGAAGATAATGGAATGGATTGAACAAGCTGTTTTAGCTTTGATAAATATTGTAGAGGCTTGGAAGAGGTTTGTGTTGTATGTTTGCAATGAGACCTGAATGTTGTTGGTGGTTGATTTCGAGATGAGGATGAACACCTTTATACTCATGAGTAGAGATATATATAGATACTTTGAGAGATGAAATAACAACCTCTATCTCAAAGTTGCAAAATTCATAGTAATGAACATGTAGTCATTGATGATACTGTCAGTGAGTATGTAAAAATAATTGGAAGTTCAGATACAAGAGAGATACAAAAGAGATGCAAAAAAAGAACAATTGACTTCCTAAATTATGGCTGATACCAGAAAGATGTACTCGTACATATCGTCAGTCAATCCGTGGCCTAGATTCTCTCGAAGTGCAGTAGTGTTTAGTATCTTTAGAAGTCAATGTATAGGCTTATGATTTGGCTCCAAAAAACTTCCTAGATGGCAGTCTGGGTAATCATCGCCGTACATGAGGCGAAGAAACTTGCATTTGTCGGGTGGGCTGCTATTATGGTCATTCGACATTGAAGGTTACCTCACGACACTTGCAGCTGAGGCGGCACAGTCATAACCAAGTCAACACTTGCGGCAGTTATACGCTTATACAATTACCCGCACATCAAATTGAATGAAATACCAATTTGAATACTCGAGATGACCTTTTGTCCGTTGATTATCATGGGAAGAGGACGATGAATTTGGATTCAGTTTATTTTAGAAACACGATGAGGCATGAACTTCCTTGAAAGGCAGTGGAAATGAAAATAGAACAGTGAACAACGGAGGTAAGTACATGATTTGACTCCCAATGCACTAATTAGCCAGCGGAGGAAGAAGAGACGAGCTTCAGTCAGTCAACTATACACACCGACCGATCGCGACCTACCGAGAAGAAAACATATTGCGAATTTTGAATGAATGCTCCGAGGTATTTTCTTATGGACTCTGTATACGTTGGGAATCGAAGACTAGAGAAGGTTAGGACTAGTAGTACTAAGAAGAGGGGAAACTGGAAGGTTATACTCTCTCGCATCTATATCCGAAAGTTCCCTTGTGGTTGATTGAACAATTCTATAGAAATGGTTCTTATTATCATCTAGAACTATAATCTTACGAAGTACATGTATGTACATTAGAGAAGTAAAATCGGAAGCGCGGAACTCAACTTTTCCTCGCCAAGGTAAAGGGGCTCAACTACCACGGAAGAAAGCAAAGAGCTAATACGAGCGAGGGCGCCTACCTAGTCGTCACAAGATTGTATATACTCGCATCTCCCGGGAATTACGTCACGACGTTGCGCCCATGTGACTTTAACCTTAATTGATTAAGGTTACCTCAGGTTACCTAGTAGATATTGAATCCAATTATCAGACTGCTTTTTATCTCATTAGACCTCGAAACCAATCTGCTCCAAGGTCACCGGTGGGTGTCAAGGTGTAACATCGATCGTTTCCGTTGTTGCAACTTAACAAGCAAGAATGTTGAGATAACCTTAGCCTTACTTAATCTTAAGGGGTTACCATCATTTCTGCACCGGAATGAATCACGATGCGACGGAAGAATGGGAAGGTTATACGAAGTTCATGTGTGGCATGTGTGGGATGTGTGGGATGACCATATGCATATATACCTAGGGATGAATGGCAAGGTTATGGTTGACCCCCGCCAGTCGATTGCATAATAGAACATCTACTCGGGCGCGTTTTGAAAGAGGCATAGACGAGTATAAAACTTATAATTATTCAACGAAACCTTAATATAATGTTATATAATCTAGATGTATTATAAATTCAGTATATTAATATCTCTTTATAAAGCTTTTATATTATAAAAATTAATTTTAAAATAATACTAGTATTATAAAGTTAGTGATTTTTAAAAAATCTAGTAATTTATTAATATATTAATTAGAATTTTAGCGATGTTGAAATTTTAAAAACGAAAATTATAGAAAAATAATACACGTTTTAAAGTTTTATTAGATATTTTTATTATTTAATAATATCTATTATATTAATATATATATTAATTATTAATATATATATTAATTATTAATATATATATTAATTATTAATATATATATTAATTATTAATATATAAAGAATAAAGAATTTAAAATATTAACGAAATAATATACTTATATTAATCGAAATAAACAAATTTATTCTTTTTAAATAAATAAATTTTTTCTAATTATTAAACTTTATTTATATATATTTTAAATATTAATAAAGATATTAGGATTTAAAAATAAAATATATAGAATTTCCAAGGTTAGCTTTTATTTTATTATATAGTATAATTTTATAGATCTAATTATAATATTTATTAAATTATTTAATATTATTATAAATCTTTATTTTTTCTATATTTTCTCTATATTTATAAATTTCGTTATACTATTATTAATTTTAAATTGATTTTTATAATATAAATTTTTTATAGTAGATATAAAAATACTAAATTAATAATATTTTCAAGTTATATAAGATTGTATTAACGTTTTACTAAATAATTAAAAGTTTATATTTACGTATGCCTCTTTTAAAACCCACCCAAGTAGATGTCGAATCTCAATGAATACTATTTGCTCACTCTGCTTACCCGTTTGATCTTGGCGACGATCAGGTTGACCTAAGTAAAGGCTGCATATAGGTAACACACAATGTAAATGTAATATAAGTCTAGATCATCCTCATCGTCGACTTCAACATGAATCTAATTAACAAGTCAAACAATGCCAACAATGCCAACAATGCAATCAATATGATCAACGCATTTAAACTCAAATCTGCCTTTAGATTCGGATTGCATCTGAAATGCCCCTTCATCCCATCCCTTTTCAACTGCCTACGTAGGTAGTCCGTAAGGTTAATAACGTTACAATTATTAACTTTATGATCAACTGCGCCACAACATCGTCATTCTTGACATTCTGATAAGACGATAAGCAAGGTCAAGCAAGCATATTGAAGTGTGAAGTGAAGTGAAGTAAGTAAGTGAAGTGAAGTGAAGTGAAGTGAAGTGAAGTAAGTAAGTGAAGTGAAGTAAGTGGAGTGAAGTGAAGTGAAGTGAAGTGAGCATATGAACGAAGCTCGTGCACAAATATTTCTTTGGTTGAAGTATTCAATTCATTTCTCCTTTTTTATATATAACCTTGCCTACTCGAGGATTGCTACTTATTGATACACACATACACACATACATACATCCATCCATATTCACAAAAATGAAAATGAAAGTACTCCTGAATTTCCACATTCAAAATGTCTTTTAGAATTACAATAATAATAATATCTACAATCCATATATTTATCTAAATGCTCTACAATCGAGGCATTCTAACTACTTCCTATCCACCGACCTCCTCCCTACTTGAACTCCCCCTTTCCCTTTGCCTTGGGCACACTGACAGTCACCATAAACAAAATCAAAATGTTACTTTTATATCAAGCTGGAAGTGTGAAGATAGGAGAGATCATTCGTTATACAGTTACATATACACCGGCGCACGATCGGATTCTACCTTCCCCCGCAAGACTTCATTTAAAGATTAAGAATACATCTGCCATAGCACTTCGAGCAGCTTTTGTTCATGGTCCTTATACTCTATATGCCGCAGCTTACCCTTCTACATTTAATCCTAATGTTAAATTCGAAAATCCTCGACGGGATGGTGTGCCTGAATTCGAGCCAAACTTAAAAGCTGGCGGTTCTTTCACGACAGAACTGGTCGTGCCAGAAGATGTGCGAAAGACGGCAGGAAGCGCAAACCGAGATGGGAGATCGCCTGGCAGAGATGATTCGCATGTGAAAAGCGTTACTTGGATCATTGAAGTTACGTCGCAGGTGGTATTTTCAAACTCCGCGGCCGTTCATTATGAAGTTTTGCTCGGTCGGGACGAGAAAAGTCTCTCGTTGGGGTTCGGTGGAGGATCGATGCTAGGAGGGACAGCACCAGTGCCTGGACAAGTACACGATCACCAGAAGAGTCAAAAAGCGAAGGATGGCCACCATGCGGCCTTACCAAGGGGGGTTTACTCCAGGGCGATACGAGTGAAAGTGGATGACACCGCAAGCTTATGGAATACACCGAAGATGGATGAGAGAGATGAGGTAGCGGAGGATCAAAGGTCTAAGGAGAAGAATAAGGATGCGCCGGTTGAAGACGCCATAGGGAAAGATCACATCGAGGAGAAGCCCAAGAGGAGGAAACGAAAAAATGTACATTTGGTGGTTTTGACACATGGATTACACAGCAATCTTGGTGCGGATATGTTATTTTTGAAGGAGAGCATAGATGCGACAGCGAAACAAGCCAAAATAGACGCCAAAGTCCGAAAGATGAAAAAGAAACAAGAGGAGAAGCAAAAGAGGGCAGCCGCACAAGTTAAGGGGGAACAAGGCTTGGAAGGTAGAATGTCGAATGGAGAGGCGAGCACCGAAGACCGCCCCGAGGAACAGGAAGAAACAGATGACGAATCTGAAGACGAGGAAGAAGTGATTGTGCGAGGTTTTTCTGGAAATGCTGTTCGGACAGAAAGAGGAATAAAATACCTTGGAAAAAGGCTCGCAAAATATGTTCTCACGATGACATACCCTGATCAACCATTTCGACCAACCCTTAAGAGGTCAGCGACCGAAGCTCTTTCTCACGCTATAAAGCCTGATTCGTCGAATTTGACGGATGATTTTGGCAAACAAGTGCACGAGAATAGCAACATTATTAAGGCGCCTCAAGATGTTGACCTCCCTTACCGCTTCACAAGCATTAGTTTTATCGCTCATTCCCTTGGTGGTTTGGTACAAACATATGCTATTGCATACATCCAAAAGCACTCACCTCAATTTTTCGACATCATCAGGCCAATAAACTTCATTGCATTGGCTTCACCATTTCTAGGTCTTAGCAATGAGAATCCATTATATGTTAAATTTGCGTTGGATTTTGGGCTAGTCGGTCGCACCGGTCAAGATCTCGGGCTGACATGGCGTGCACCTACGATCGCGAGAAGTGGATGGGGTGCACTTGTTGGAAATATTGGAGAAAGTGCCCACAAGAAGCTAGATGGTGAATCTGCCCCGGAAGCTAAGCCTCTTTTACGAATTCTCCCAACTGGTCCTGCTCATACTGTTCTTAAGAAGTTTCGAAATCGCACAGTATATTCAAATGTTGTTAATGATGGGATCGTGCCTCTGAGAACCAGCTGTTTACTCTTCCTAGACTGGCAAAGTTTAGGTAGGGTAGAGAAAGCCCGAAGGGAAAATGGTCTCGTTGGCACTATGGCAGAATGGAGTTGGGCAGAACTTACAGGGGCAAATTCCGGATCACCCGCAAAGAAACAGGCACCTTGGTCTGATGAAGAGGTTAGTGATATGGATGATATTGGAGGAAATGTTTCTCCTAAATTGCAAGGACATGAAACCGAAGTGCCCCAGCCTCCATCAAATGTCATGGACGATGATAGAAGAAGCATCAAGAATCTGGAAGTGCCTAACCATTCTACTATTTCTTCCATAGAAGGTAGAAACAGTAGCGAGTTTGATAGTCCAACATCAACTTCCTTCACATCCAATAATAATGGATCCCTCGCAAACTTTTTCGGATTCTTTCGTTCCAATCCTCCGAAATCTCAAGCTCATCAAGCCAAACCCTCAAAGATATATAAAAGAAGTCAGACCATTAATATTACCACTGATAGCGAATCTTCTACCCCCTCTCTGTCCTCACCATCCCCCGAAGGCCGTCCAAAAGCTTCAGCAGGAGATACCGAATCCAAAGATGCAAATATTGTTTCAGCACCCCCAAAGACAACATTTTTTGAATCTGCAGGTGATCTCCTTAAGCCACCACTTCCATCTACAGAATTCTTGATAGACCCCAGCTCCCGCGCTCGAACAATTTTCCATGATCGTGTATATCATCCTTCGGATATCCCACCGCCCCCGTTGAAAAAAAGATCAACTACACTTCGAAGGAGAAACTCTTCTTTTTCTGAATCTGCTCCTCCAAAACCTGCCTCTCATACCGATAGTCAGATTTCAGCTTTCGATTATGATGATCCTAAAAACACCAGCACTTCCCGCCCACCCAACACGGTTGTCGATACCTCGGCAATGAAAGTCGAAGAGAAGATCGCGAGAGCTTATCATCGGGATCTAAGTTGGCGAAAGGTTCTTGTCAGCTTGGAGCCTGATGCACATAATAACATGATTGTAAGGAGGATGTTTGCCAATGCATATGGGTGGCCAGTGGTAAAACATCTTTGCGATACTCACTTCTCTGATGATGCAATTGCAAGAAGAAAAGATGAAGACACTGGTGGAAAAGAAAGAGCTAAAGCCGCTGGGGAAGCTCCAGGATCCGAGGGACAAGAAGTGAACTCTTCAGTTGATCAGGGGAATGTGGAGAAGAAGGAAGAGATTCCTGAACATATCACTCTACATGATCGTACTGATTCGGAAGTCAGAGAAGACCGGGATTCAGTTCCTGCACTCGCAACTTCTAATTCATCTTTGAAGCCACGACCGGACCACTGAATGGTGCGGCTTGGTCTAAGAAAGCACATGATGGATATGAGAGTGCTGGGTGGAGCGATAGGGACTGGATCGATAGTGCGGATGATAGTGAAGAGGACGAGAATAAGCCGACTAATTCCGGATGGAATTGGACGGAAAAGATAGTTGGGAAAGGCGCAAGTGCATATAAGAGTCAAAGCACTAGTCCGACAGAAAAAGGAACTGATAAACAAGAGATAGCGAAGTTTCTTGGAAAGGCTCCTCTAGTTGCCAGTCCTGAACCTGTTGAGGAGAATGGGAATGATGTAGGAAAGGGTGGAGAGAGAAGTGGAGATCCTAACATTCCTGTCCTCACCAAGGATTTTGCCGTGATGGGCGTAGAACAGGACGGGGCAAGTGGAGGGGGATCGAAGTAATACCTCAACATGATCTCATGCTACCAAGTCAAAAAGAATTCATGCTTATGACCATAACCCGATTGGGGAAGCCCTACAGAATGATTGCATAGCTGTGGAGTCTTTGTCTTAGATGGTATGGATATATATATATATATATATTATTAATAGGACATCTATTTTTACCTTCATCTCTTACTTCAAATCTACCTCATCCTATTCAAATCAATACTCGTGAACTCAAAGTCAACAATACGAATTTCTACTCATCTCTACCGCTACCATTATTTCCCAGACAAGCTCTCAAGGTCCATATAACAATATAAAATACTCTTGATCAATCAATCCCCCATTCAACCCCAACCAACTCAGGGCACAGTAAACTCCAACCCATCATCAGTCCCCAAATTCCCAGTCTCAAACCTAGTCTTAAATCTAGTCCCAAACCTATTTACCAAAGAATCCCCACCTTTCTCCTATACCTACCCTATACCTACCCCATATCCATATCCATATCCATATCCATATCCATATCCATATCCATATCCATATCCATATCCATATCCATCCATATCCACATCCATATCCATATCCATATCCGCACCCACAATCCTTATCCATCCCATTCAAATTCATTCTTTCCCCAACTTTCCACTATGCCAAAGATTGTTTATCGCGCATCTGAATGTGCCACTGTTGAAATATAGGATGTGGGGCCCGGTGATCTTATCATGGATGAATGGATATACCACGAGGGGAGAGGGTGGAGTTATGGTTGGAGATGGTTTGGTCATTCATTGATTGTCTTGGAGATGTGATCCAGAGGCTCTTATGGATTGATAAATCATTGACTGGTAGGTATCATGGAGATTGAAAAACTGATCGTAAGTTTCATTATCCTAAACGTATAAACATCCCAAGTTTGCTAAAGGGTATAGATCGTTGCTATTTTATTTACATTAAATTCACCACTTGGTGAAGAGGAGGAAAAAGAGAAATCACAATATCGCATAGATCGTTAATGTAGTCATCCAAGGGCATTTTAGAACTCCTATTCCACCGGCCGGGTATTGATCCAAGTTATTGCCCCATGTAAACGATATAGCCATGACCATAGCCATATCCACCGAGCCACCAATCCACAAATCAGCCAACCGTATCCAAAACTTTCCTAGTCCCCATCTAACCATCCAATCATTCGTAAGTTCATAGTCATCGTATCATCCGTCTTGGGGGTCTGCATATGAGAAGTCTCAAGCAACCGCGAACCCACTTGTTCATCAACATCAATGAAGGTGTTTGCCACAACTTATTCTAGCACTCTTCTGGGATACAAGAATCGCATCAAGAGACAGGTTCCGCAGGTGGAGCACCAGGTGTAACATAACTCCTCCAAGCATCCACCCGGTTCTTTCCACTTCCCAGACCAGCAAGTATTGATGACTTGGTCTTCTCTTTTTCTTTCTTGGGTTTTGAAGCAGAACTGGAAACTCTCGAAGGAGTAGCAGATGCTCTGGAAGCTGGCGCATGAATAGCTGCTTCAGTCGCATAATCAGTTCTCGTTCTTCTTGGAACCACAATATCAGAGGCTCTCCGGGAATGAGCAATCGGTCTTGTCGCGTCCCGAGTAGTATGCCTTCTAATGAGACCTGGTGCAGCTGCAGGTGGAGGCTCAGGTACAGGAGCCGTTGGAGCAACTGCAGGGTAACGATCGTTCATTTCAGCCACAGTCGGATTTGCAGCAGACACCCCTCGTGGTCGTAAAAACCCCACTAAGAAAATTAGTGACCCCAAGTCCAAAGTTCATTACCCCGCCAGGCTGAGCTGGGACATTGCTCGCTTCGCGTATATAGTCTTGATTCATAAAATGGTCTGCACCATTGCCGACCCCCTGAATCTCGCCTATCCCGCCATTATAGTCTGCATCGCGATCATTTGTTGGCATACCATCAGTACCCCAATTCTGTAGCTGTCGAGCTAGCCTTTCGTCTTCACGTTCTTGACGGCGCCTTTGATTGATCTCATCATTATAATTGGCAGGCGTGTGGTCTTCTGGCTCTGTCTCGAGCACCCCGGGCAGCTGGTGCCGCATTCCTTTCTGGAGCGTCTTGAGCTGGCACTGGTTCGGGAACCTCCATATGATTTAACCTATCATTTTCAACCGTTTCATAATTAAACCATGGGCAGTTGCATGTCTTCCATTTCAGCCCGCAAATCATACAGAATTGTGCAGTGCAGTGACTAGAAGATTATCCATGTTAGTCTTGGTCTTCCTGGCCGAAGATGGACGCATTGCTTACCAAGTCATATGGTTACACCCTTCTTTCAATTCTACCATAGTCCTACAACTGTAACATCGTTGCCATCCAGATTGTTTCGCCGTCTCAAGCAGTTTATTCGTGTCCTCATCTTTCGGGCATTCTTTCGATCCATGCCACTTCCCATTGCACAGTGCACATACTTTCGTCTTGCACCTCCCGCAGATCCCATATTTCTTTCCATTCTCCTTGTGAATATTCTCTGGCTTGATCCATTCCCCACATCGTTTCGCAGGACAGTATATTCGATTCTTTGTAGTATATTCCTGATATTTCTTATTCCAAAGTTTTTTGAATGGAATATCAAATAGCTTTTCAACATGTTTCAAGGGAATATGTTCGGACGTGCAACATTTCGGTGGCATATGTGCTGGATCTTTAACGGAGAGTCGAAATATTCGTTTCAGACAAGAATGACACATCCGGTGCCCACATCGTAGTTTGGGACATTTTGATTTGGGAATATCATCTGATAGACATGTTAAGCATTCAACACTGTAATCGTTAGTATACCACTCTTACGCGGCCTCGGGGGATGACTCACAGCTTTTCTGGTTCGGGGGGAGCTGGAGGAGGAGGTGGTGGTCCGGATGAGAACCAACTTCCTAGAAAGCTGCCGCGGCGTTGTGATGTGCTTGAAGTAACTGTATTTGCTACAGATGGCGGTCCCTTTGGCTTATCTACCGATATACTGTTCCTCCTCAATATTGGTTTGGGTTCGGTGGTAATCCAAGTCGTTGCGCTCCTATGAATCAAATTAACACAAAGTGGGAGATGCGCGAAGCCATCATAAATACCTAGAAAGTGGAGGGCGTGACACGGAATCTCCGGCAGCGACTTTAGTTCTGTGTGATGTGCCTTTTGACCCCGAGGTTCCAGCATCTGTAGAGCGCTTCGTCGATGCTTTTTCTTTGTCCTCTTTCTTCACCCTACTGCTAGTTGAAGTTGACCTTTTCAGCTGCTCCCTCACCCCAACCTTGATCTTCTTCTTCGACTTGGAGTCCATGGGTTCTAATCTTGGTTTGTGCTCGTCTTCGGACTCGCTACTAGATTCATCCTCTTCGTCCCGGCGTCTCCGTTCGGTGACAGTCATTCCTCGTGGCTTGGTTCTACTCTCACTGCCCTTTGGAGCGGCATAAACATAATCGCTTGTACGTTTTTCTTCTCTGCCACTTATCTTTGATCGCGAATGATTTTCGTCCCATCCTCCGAAGTATGATGTCGTCGTCTTCGCCGATGACTCGATGACATTGTCGCATCAACCGTCGCATTTGATTCCGTGGGCGTCTTTTCATTTCCTGCACTCTTGCGGGTCGAGCGATTTGTCGCATTCCCTTCGAGTCTTTCTAGACGCATTCTCCGCATTTCGGAAACATCAGGCTCGACTGCTTTGAGCCCTTCCCCTTCATGGCAACCCGATCGTGATTTATGAAGTTTGTCATCATCTAATTCGCCATCTCGAAATTTTGGCCTACGCCTTACTTTTTGAACATCATTCGAACCCGCCATCCGGACTATGGAACCCGAAAGCCTCAATTTACTTGGGCATTTGCGCCTATGAAGTTATCTTCACAGTGTGGTGAATTAATAAATTGACGACCAAATGATTGAACGGTGAACATTTGTTTCGTATAGGATAGGATGATGGAAATATCTCCTCCTGCGGCTGATATGATTGATTGGTTATAATTTGAGATTGCTGACAGGCTTTTGCATAGTTCTATGCAATAAGGAATGGGCTGGAAACTTTTCTGCGGGTACACGGTATCTATTGGGTAAAAATTTTGGATTTCGATATCAGGATGGCGAAATCAAAACTTTGTAAGGTTGAAGAGCGTATCGGATTGGATTTGCTGGATACGAACTGGCAGGAAGGATTTTGAAGATCTGCTTGAGGTACGGACAGGTGCAGGTACAGAGACAGATGGATGGATGGATGGGAGATAAATATAAGGAAAAGGATGTATGAAGGATATGAGGATATGAGGATATGAGGATATGAGTAAATGAGGATATGAGTTAATAGGTTGGTGGGTAAGGTTATGGTTATGGTTATGAATAATGAGAATGAGAATGAGGGTGTGAATATGATGTGAATGAAAGGTATCGAGTAGATTGATATGAATAATAATAAGGAAAGGATATGAATATTGATACGAATGGTAAGATCTATATAATATATATTATATATATATAATAAATATAACGATGTATATAATATATTTATAAGACATATAATAAATATAAAGATATATAAAGATATATAAAGATATATATATATAATATATAATATATTTTTAATATAAAGATATAAAGATATAAAGATAGATATATATAATAAATATAATAAATATAGTAAATATAATAAATATAATAAATATAATAAATATAATAAATATAATAAATATAATAAATATAATAAATATATAATAAATATAATAAATATAATAAATATAATAAATAATAATAATATAATAATAAATATAATAAATATAATAAATATAATAAATATAATAATATATAATAAATAAATATAATAAATATAATAAATAATAATAATATAATAATATAATAAATATAATAATATAATAAATATAATAAATATAATAATATAAATAAATAATAATATAATAATAATTAATAAATAATAAAATATAATAAATATAATAAATATAATAAATATAATAAATATAATAAATATAAAATATAAGGATATATAATAAATATACAAATATATATCGAAATATAAATATGAATATAGAGAGACCCTTGAAAAGGTGTCTGTCTCAATAGTTCTATAAGTCTTTGATATTGAGTCGAATTCCTCCTTGTCGAGGAAATGGTTCTATTGATATCGATACCAACCACCAATATCAATCAGTGCCTGTGGATGAGTGTAAGACAAGGATAAGGATAAGGAAGGATAAGGATAAGAATGAGGAGGAGGATGAGGATGAGGATGAGGATGAGAATAAGTGATATAAGTACAAGTAGAAGGATAAGGTATACTTTTATTCCTTTTATTCTCCTTTTGGCTGGTGTGTATGTGTTAATGCCGTATCTGTGAGCTAAGTAGGAACCTGGAATATCCAGAAGCTAAAGGAATGGAAGGATCAAGCTTGATGAGGATGAAGGATGGGAAGATGGGAGGGAGATGGGAGATGGAAGATGGAAGATAGAAGATACTCGAGTAGAAGGTAAAAAATAAAAGATAAACAAAACTAACCAGCTAGCTAGCTATACTCCTGCTAATACTCCTGCTAATACCTACTAATACTCCTGCTAATACTCCTGCTAATACTCCTACTACTGAGTACGGAGTATCCAAGTAACTGGGAGGATCAAAAAAGGTGGTACGGCCCCGCAAGCCAAAAGTATCCATTCCATCGAATCAATCAATCAATCAATCAATCAATCATCAGACAATGGCTAGCAATCCCTAGCAATCCATAGTACTTAAGTAAGGTTAACATCTACTAGGTCAGGTTAAGCATTTTCAATAGTGCAAAGGATTTGAAGGTTGAAAGGTCTAAACATCTAAAGATCTAAACATCTAAAGATCTAACCATCTAAACATCTAAACATCTAATTAAAGGTTCAAAAGTCTAAAGGTTCACTCGCCTAGCACAGGGTACTAATAAGTAGTTTCATTGTTTAACAAGTTCTTCACCAGCTGGTCACTGAAGGAATATCATACATACATCTCACATTAATTAGTTACCCCTATACGACTATCGACTATCGACTATCAACTATCGACTAATCGTCATCATATCTTCTTGTCTCCATTCACATCTCAGCACCTTAGCATCGTCACATCTCTACTTTACATCTTTAGAAGGTTACCGTGCTGAGTATTCGACTACACAACCATCTTATTGTTCTCCCCCCCCTTATCATCTAAGGTTACGATGAGAGTTCATTTAGACTTCTCACGTAGCCAGTGTTTGTGTGTTTGAATGCCTTTTTGGTTCAATTCAGAGATTGTACACCGTCTAATAAGGTCCCCTAGAATCCATCTACTCAATACTTAGTACGGTGCCTACATGTACATTCAAACATAGCTCACTCAAAATGTGGGAAGCATCACCTGGGTATTCTGACAGTACTCCGCACTCGAATACATTCTCATACTCTACTGAGTACTCATATTCTTACCTCGATCAAAGTCAGGGATCGGGTATTGATCGGAGTCTGAATTCAGTGGGAATATCGTCCATGGCACCACTTACAACTTATTACAAGTGGTCGAATCGTCAATCCACGGGATTTCCAGGGCAATTGATCCCATGCAATGTAGTGTTGGCCTTGTTTAGATGTCACCTACGTGGATTTGCAGGAGATGGAAATCTTGCACTTTGTTTCAAAGGAGAAGCCAGAGAAGATGGCCAAATGGTGAGCAGCAACCGCATGACTTGTCAATTGTCACTCCGCCAGCTGCTCCCGGTGGAGTTTGATTATGGTTTGCTTGCTCTTCATTCGATCACTGAGCAAGAGCTCCCCCCATCCGGGCTATCGTCGGGTTTTGTGCCTTCTTCTATGCTTCTATGGCCCCTCTTTTGTTTTACTTTTTCTCACGTCCGGTACCAGTTTACTGTATAGTACAGTATATACTCGAATACACATGTTAGGCATGAGTGAGATCACAGTAACGTTAACTACGAGTAACTCATTTGAGATTCGTCAAAGCCATGTCTATAAAATTGGGTATCTCGTTCTGCCCGTGGGTTTCAATCCACTTTCTATCCACATGGATGAAGCAGACCGTAGGGCTTTCGATCTTTGACCATTACAGTAGATACGGTAGTAGATACAGTATTGAAAGGAAATTTCCGATGCAGCCAAACGGAAACGTGGTTGTTTGAGTTTAGTGCCTTGTCGAGTTTCCAGTTCGAGCTGTGATCACAAGTACCCGACCCGTGGACATCCAAGAGAACTGGATGAAGTGTTCAAAATTCACTGAATCCTACAATGACTCCTCAAATTTCCCAAAATGCTCCTTACGTAGCCGAGTAAGACCTAGACAAGAACCAAGTCAAAGTGTAAGTGAAAGTAGGTAGTAGGAAGGGGTAATCATTGTCTCTGACATACATTCCTAACATCAGACGGAATCGTCTAATAGCTGAATTGCTAGTAGGTTCTATGGAATTTTGGTATCAGAAAATCATGAATGACTTGTGGACCTTCCGATTGAACTCTCAATGGACCTCATTATTGACAACAAGTGACCTCCTATTTCATCGATATTTACCGTATTGAAAGTACCTTCTGCACTACTTACTCCGTACTCATTTATACCCATACTCGTGCCTTTCTTGCTGAGATTAGTCATATAGACCAGGTTGGTTCGATGGCTCGGCAGACCTTCCCTTCTTCCATCTAGAGTAGTTCTAATAATAAAACAAACCCCACGACCCCACGAATTGTTTATCATCGAGACAAAGTGTGAGGAAAACCATAAATACAGTCCTTCCTCTGGAATCTGGGAAGATATCTAGTAGACTTGCTTAATATCTCTTACCATATTCATCATGGGAGCGATGAATATGACCGAAATGCTTTGGTCAATCGAACATTGCCTCAAATGCAGCTGGCAAGCAGCTCTAGCAGCTCAGCACCCCTGGATCCCTTCATTGATTCCAAGGAGAGCCAACAAACTCCAATCCTGCTGTGAACAGATTTAAGGTTAACGGGAATGCCATCAGTAAGTTACCTCCCTATATTCTATTACCTTTTCCTGATCTCATGATTCAACCAGTCACAGGAGGAGCAGAACCCTCGCTCTACAAGGAGCACGTGCTCTGCTCGAACATGTCTTCGTGGATGGCTTTATTTGATATTAATCCCCAATCCGACCATCCTTCCATATCCTCCTGAGAGCAGACTATCCTAGAGCAAGGATTCTACTAAAGCAGGTCGATGTTACAAACGACGAGAAGGTGAATCAAGCAGTTCATGAGGTAGCCACGGAATTAGGAAGTATTAATATCCTATGCTGTTACGCAGGTGTTGTGGGATGTGTACATGCACTGGATATAAGCGCTGAGGAGTGAGACGACGTTAGAGATCAATACAACTGGAGCATTTTTATGTGCGCAGGCTGTTGCGAAGTAAGTTTCATATTGGCAGATTTCGAGGTACTAATATCGAAAATAGAAAAATGGTGATCAAAAGTCCGGTGGCTCAATCGTTTTCATTGCATGTAGTATTTCAAGATACCTAAACGATCAACAAGACCTGGGTTCATATAACGAAATACTTCTAGCTATATCTGCACATACTGTCAACTATCCTCAGCCTCAGATTGCTTACAATGTCTCTAAATCTTCTCTACTTCATATGAAATCATGTCTGCGCCGAATGGTCACAGTATGGCATTCGGATCAATACAATTTCACCTGGATATATGGACACCATTCTCAATGAAGGTGCTGGATTAGAAGAGGCGAGAAGTATCTGGACTTCCAGAAACCCTTTGGGAGGATGGGGAAACCAGAGAATTGAGTGGAGCGTTGGTACTTTTGTGCAGTGGGCGGAAGTTATATCAATGGAAGTGACTTGATTGTTGACGGTAAGTTTAAGATTAGTATTAGGACATACAAGAATCAACACTGATCTTTTACAGGTGGTCAGACTTTTTTGATGCCTATTTAAGCATTATAGGAGCCTTAATACTGGAGATTTTCATGGAAATAGCTTCAGTTGCGTCACCCAGTTATAATTGGAACTAAATTGATATTAATTTTGTAGTACAGAGGGCCAATTCATAATCTATACTTCCTGCAGATACTCTATCAAAACGAAATACGACATTCTCTATACCAACCAAGCTCCAGCCAAAATCACAATCTAAATAATCCAACACTCCCATAGTTCTTTGCATCATACCAAAACGGCGCTCCATCCACAACTGATTCGTCGTCCCCATCCACCACATCTGATTAGCATGTGAAAGAAACTCTGACATTGCACTCATGGTGGACTTTCAGTCCTTCAATATAATCTTTTATTTCAACCGCCCTCCACTCAACTCACCCATCCCATCCCATCCCATCTATCCATCAAGATAACCAAAACTAAAATCCAACAACAAAGCCCCCTCTAAACCGAACCTCCCTCCATTAATTGATCAAGTAATATCGTTCTCAATTCTCATCAGCAACACGCGATCAGAGATACCACTGCATATAAGTATGAAGTAAGACCCCCATACTTACTCGGATAACACGAACCTTTCTCACCTCCACTCTCACCCAAGAAATTCTTTTCTCATTTTAGATTTTCAGCATATCTCTATGTGAGCATGGATGACTTGACGAAGAGTCGCCCAATGGTGTTTGCTGAATTTGCGCCGGGTTTTGTTTCGGTGTGGTGGGAAATGGGCGTTTAAGGCGGTAGTGTAAGGTTAGGGTATTAGGTAGGAATTTAATGTGATTTGACTATGAATTTTCCAAGCTTATGGATCAGGTAGTAAATGAAATTTGGGTAGCTAGCTACTACTAGGTAATCAGGTATTGGGATGACTCGTAACCTTCAATTACCGTGGTTGTTATCCGTGAATCCCCCCCTTTTCTGAGATGTTAAAAAGTCGCTTGCTAATCTGGTCTCATCAAACCCCCCCCCCGGAGAAATTTCCCAAAGTCATAAATGGCGCGTCAACACAAAGATCATAACATGACGAAATACCGCAAATCTCTGGACGTTTTCGAAAATGTTCAATTATGGTCGCTTGAATTTATTTCGTGCAACGGTGATCAAGCAGTATTGTTAAGTATATAACTACCGAAACAAACCAAGTAGATATATCTGGACAACTGAGGTACAACTCCCTAACCCTTGAGTTCATCATCATTCGATTCATCGATTCATGAAACGCCTCCTTCAAATCGTTAGATAATCCATTTCCTTCAGCCTAGGTATGTCGACTCATCATCTTTAGGTATCGAGATCGTGGAAATTCTGCAAGTTAATCTATGCGAAGGGCATTGGATGGCTGGGGACCAATGAAAAGGGCTGATAAGACGACGAAGTATTCCCTGAACCGTATACAATCGACATGGCCAACACCATAAAGATGGAAATCAGTTATCGCGACTG